>JAJEJO010000145.1:1326515-1481630 GCA_020662805.1 Glaucomys volans | reverse complement strand
ATGAATCAATAAGTAAATAAAAAAAAAGACTTCTATGAGCGCCTGTGGACAATGCCTAGGGACTAGCAGTGCGGAAGGAGGCAGGGCCCAGGGAAGCAGTCCCTGTGCAGGGCAGTAAAGCCGCAGCCAGGCCTGCACTGTGTCCATGGCACCAGGGCTCCAACCTGGACTGCACCCCAGAGCCTTCATGCTCCAAGCCTCCTCCACAATCCCCACTGCCTTCACCCTGGGAACACGCTACCAAGGCTAAAGCTACTGCAAAAAGATACAAGAGGAATAAATGGGAGCTTGCACAGCAGCCCTGGACAGCATTGCGATCGGCATGAGAAAAAAGTTGGGTTGAATTTACATGTGAAAGACTCCCTGGCTGCCTGTGTAGATGGATCCAGAGAAGGAGAAACCAAACACTGCCATTGTTTCAGGGGCTTTATAATTAACATGTAGGGAACTTGACTTGGCTTTCTGGTCTCAGTGAGACATGTCAGCCAGGCAATCCCTGAGCCAGAGAGATGGACACCAGCCTGCGCCCACGCTCTTGGCTTGCCACTGCCCGGGTTATCAGTGCTTCCCACCTTGGGAACAAATCATGACTCATTTGGAAAATGCCACCCATTATAGCTACTGAATTTTGTCCAATACAAGCCCAGAGGACAATACCTTAAGCTGGTTCATAACAAGACAAGTACTGAATCCCATGATGAATGTGCGATTGCAAAAGTGAAAGTTCAAAGCCTTCCTCTCTGCCCTTTGGGATACAGGCCCTAGGCTTCCACCTGCTTTCTTATTTGTCCCCTTTCTCTCCTCAAAAGGAAAGTCATTTAGAATTTGATAACAGCTCAAATTTCATAACAAATTAAACATTGCTCTGATACTCTCTGATAGACCTAAAAAAGTCAATGAGTTTTGGACATTTTTGCTTTTTTAATTAGGATGCCATATCCAAGTCTTGTTTGCATTTGGTAATTTGATTGAAATTATTTGTTCATTTTTTAAAAAAATTCTAGATCTAACAAAAGAGATCTTATAATTGGGCACATTTCTAAATGTTCCCAAAATATAACATATGGCAAGAACAGTTTCAAATTGAGAGGAGTCCTGCCGTACGCTACTTGAACATCACACTACATGATAATTTGTGATAATATCTTCACAAGTTCCCGTGAGGGTGACGGCTGCCTTTCCTTGCCAGGGCTGCGACAAAACAGCCTAGCAAGGAGCAGCTCAGGGAATGCTACGGTTGTTTACTTCTTTTCACTTAGAAACTGAGCCCTCAAAAGGTTAAATGACCACTTTAGGTTTCACAACTAGTAAGTGATTTTGAACCTGGGCTTTCTGATTCTAAAACCTGCTCCTCATGATACTCTCACACTCCCCAGGGAGCTAACTGGGAACTTGCTAAGAGTAGCGAAGTGCTCCTAAACACCTGATGGAATTAATTTATATAATCCACATAATGTGATAAGATCTCTCACTACTAGTCCTGTTTACAGATAAGAAAACTAAGGCACAGAGAAGTTCTAAGCTTCCCAGCTTTGCAGAGTTGGAAAATGACAGAAATGAGTTGCAACTTCGGGAAGTCTGACTGGAGAGCCTGCTTATGGGTAAGCACTATGCTACAATATGACAAAGTGAATACACGTCACCTGTCACTAAGGTTTTTGTTTCATTTGTATGCAAACATTTTATTGGCAAACTAGCTTCATATAAAAGAAGTTGAATTAAAAAACCAAAACACCTACTTGTGAAGAGCCTTGGTGCTGTGCATCGTGATGGGAATGGATACATTCATTCAGTCCATACGCTGCTGAGCAACTTGGAACGGAAGTATGTGCCATCACTGTGCATATCTAAATGGGCACACCAAGAAGATGAAAAGGATCAGTCAATAAGGATTATTTCATATCATTTGC
Organism: Glaucomys volans; assembly: GCA_020662805.1. Taxonomy (NCBI): domain Eukaryota; kingdom Metazoa; phylum Chordata; class Mammalia; order Rodentia; family Sciuridae; genus Glaucomys; species Glaucomys volans. The sequence goes on along the minus strand of JAJEJO010000145.1, from coordinate 1,479,720 downwards.
ACAAGAGTTATCTTTTACATTTGTAGCATAATAGTAATAAATGTTTGACAAACAATCCAGCGGAAAGACATTAATTTACATACCTCTGTTCCGCACACAATGTGAAATACAGCCATGCACTGTTTTGTCAATAGATATTACATATGATTAAGAAGTAAATTTAGTGGTGAATTGATACACTGTTTCTGAAAAGTGATACATTTATCAGTAAGAAACAAATCAAACAAAAATATTAGGTTTATCCTTACATATAGATTTTTTTGGGAGGCCAAAGTGCTGAACCTATGCTTGCCTTTGAAATTTCATTTAATCTTCACAACAAGCCTGCAGGCAGTCATCTCATTTTACAAATTCCAAGGATCCGATAATTACAGCAATTGGCCCAGGTCTCTGCACTCTCTGGAGCACGCTGCTTCACTGTACCATTTTGAGTGTGTACTGCACCTGTTTCCTGTTGGGACTTGGGCACCATGTGTCCTACAACATGAGTGACAGCACAGAGTGTCTCATGGATTCTCTTCTCCCCTGCACCTCTCTCAAATACAGGACGGCACTCTATTCATCTCTACATGTCAGATAGATATAAAGTGAGCTCTCACTTTAGGATCATGGCCTGAAGTATAAATATTTGTTGAGTCCGTAAATAAACGAACAGCAGCCATAAAAGTCGGCATTAGCATCCTTTTTTTTTGTTTGTTTGTTTAAATTCAGTTTTGTCAGTCCTGTCATTTACTTGCCAATGTTATCTTCTGGTTTGCAACACAACCCCAAGAAGAAAATGCAGAACAAATAATCTGAAATCATTCAAAAAATTACACACTAGTCAGTCATTCAATTCAGTCGACTTAGAGAGTCTCCTCCAAAATAGAAAAAGTTTAAATGATAAAGAAATTGTTCAGGAAGAAAACAAATCTACTTTCCACTTACAACAGGACCTACACACTTTCCAGAGTCCCAGCACCCTAGGGAAGGATTGCAGGAAGACAGAAGAAACTGAAACTCTCGAAGCCACAGGCAGAAGCTGCGGGAACTAAGGACTAGCCAGCTAGGAGCAAGGAGTGGCCACTGTGGGGTGGACAGACTGCGGAGAAGCAGCCAGCATGGGGACCCGGTGGCGAGAACACTTGATCCTCTGTGGAAAGCAGGGCTGTGGCATGCTGTCCAGGGTGAGCAAAGGACAGCTCGGCTGCCTGTTTCTGTGTGGCCTGGAACTAAGAATGGATCTACAGCTCTACATTTTGAAACAAATTTAAAGAATTGGGCAAATTAATTGAATTTCAAATTACAGAGTCTATAAATAAAGTTTTATGGGAATGCAGCCATAGCCATTCATTTACATACCATCTCTGGCTTCTCTCATGCTTCAGTAACACAGCTGAGTAGTTATGACAGAGACAGTATGACCCGAAAAGCCCAAACATACATATATAGTCATGCCTGGGTATGACTGGGGGGATCAGCTCAGAACGCTTTGGATGCCAGAATCCTTGGACGCTCAAGTCATCTATTAAAAATGACACAGCATCGCATATAATCTACACACATCCTCCTATATACATTACATCATCTCTAGATTACTTATGATACATAATGCAATGTCAATGCTGTGTAAATAGTTCTTACACTGTGTCGCGTAAAGAATAATGACAAGAAAAAGTGTGCACTTGTTTAGGGCAGAGGGAAATTTTTTCCGAATATTCCTGATCTGCCATTGGTTGAACCCATGATGTGGGCTGACTGTTAACTACCTGACCCTTTAAGGAAACTGCGGATTTCAGGTCTGGAGAATTGTGAGGTCGTGCTTTGGAGGAGATTTTACTAGAGGGAAGGGGGTTCCTCAAGGCGGACTAAAGGCAGGAGGTTGGAATCTCCTTCCCAGAAGAGGGCGGAGAACTCTAGGGGCAATTCAACAGTGGCATTGCGTCTCACAGGGCAGGGCATCTCATCTCTCTGGTGATAGTGGGACTCTGTCTTGGAGGAGGCACCAGAGAGGAGGTCAAGTCAGCCACACTTCCTGTCTGGCACACAGGCTGGACTAGTGAGGATGGATGGAGAAAGCTGGCCACCGGCAGAGTGCCATTCTCCAGCTGGCCAGGATGAAGTCCTCCTGAGGGCACTCTCCAGGGCCCTGACTGCTCCCTGCACAAGCCACCTCCAGAAGGCAGATGCCTTAACCAGCCCTCTCGAGCAAACAAAAACATCTGAGCAGGTTAAAAGAGACTCCACCCTTCCCATTTAAAGGCAATGAGAGGACCAGAGCCAGGAGGAGGCACAGGGGGTGGAGAAGCAGCGAAGCAAGCCTGCAGGAAGGCAAAGCAGGGCGTGCTGGCCACAGGAGGAGGGCACAGCCTTCATGGAGGGGAGCATTCACCACTGAACAGCATCAAGGAAAGTGCAATGAGTTGTGTAAGAGCATCTGCCTGTGCTCTCCACAAAACGTGAGAAAACAGCAAAATTTTCAAGTTTTATCTTCAAACAGAGAAGTTAAGCCCAAATAAATGAGAAGATACCAAAGTGCCTTCCCACTGAATTGCATCTTGAAGTGAAGAGAAGATGAATTTGAGCTGGAAACTTGACTCTGAACACAAATTCCGACGTTTTCTTGCTGAATAACTTTGAACAACTGACTTTGCTGCCCAAGCCTCACTTCTATTACCTCTAAAATATGGGTGTTCCAGAGTTGAAGGAACACATGTGGATGACGTGCCTTGATATTGCCTGTAGCCCCACATTCGGCAGCAAGTTACTCCCTGGATCTGCCCAGCTTGCTTCCTCTCCCTCTTCTGCTCATGCTTGCTCACCTCCGTGATTTTTGCAGCTCTAAGAAAAAGATCGACAGCTATGCAGGTCTCCATAGGCTGCACCCTTGACTCTGATCTTCCTGCTCTCTCTGTGTGCACTACGCCTTCAAATTTGGGGCTTTTCTCTAAGTGGTAAACTGAGATTCATTTAAAAAAAAAAACTTCTAAGCAAATTCAGAACCATCTTTAGTCTGTTAGGTAGAAATACAATTCCATAAGTTTTGTGCATAAATTATTATAATTCACATCAAGTCTGCCTTTCCTGGGATACTATGTTTTTCTGATGGATGTGACATCACATCAAGATGACTGCTACTGTCTCAAAGGAAGACAGAGGCATGAAACAATGCACAGATGCGTTTCTGCCTGCTGCCTGGCCTGGTAGGTGGGACACGGTCTCTCCTGGCTCTCACTGAACAGATGGCACCTCCCTCGTGCCAGCCACACCTGGGGTGGAACCATGACTTCAGACCTGCTGGGTGCAAGACAGGTTCTGACACTGAAAAAAAAATGCAAATACTAAGACAGAAGGAGTAATGGCAGACAGCGGAGGTGAGGATTTGGTGTATAAAGAATGAACACTTAGCACTTTACTGGTGACACTGGCCATTTAACTATCTGGAGAGCCATCTGGAGATATGCATGAAATAACATCAATCTCTTCATTTAAAGATGTGGGTGGGTCAGTTTTATGAATAGCTCCTGAAAACCATCTTCCCTTCTTTCTTGATCACGTACCATGTTCCAGTTATCATTGCCTTTATTGTTTCAGAGGAGGATACTGAAGGCAGAAACAGAGTTATTTTTCTATTATCACACAAATAATGGAAACCTAACGATATCAAGATGAAGTCTAGGTCTTTCCTCAGACCAATCTAAGCTTGTTCTCACCTTTAGTAAAAGATGCTTTTAACAGACCACTTATTGTATGAAGAGTTAATAAAAGGTTACTTTTGCTCTTATTAACAATGCATCCCAGCAGAAGGGAATCAGGTTAATGCTTTGCAATTTAAACTGTGCTTTATTGGCATAATGAATGGAGAAGTCATGCTGCCATTAGGAAATGTTTTTAAGAATGCAGAATATGCAATGTTATGTACATTATGTAAGGTACATTAGTAAAAATTAGAAGATCATGTAATGGAAATAAGATCGTGTGATTGCAGATAACTTATTTGAAGTTACTCAATCTCTCTAAGACAGTACAAATAGGCTTGAGTTCAAATTTATGCTTAATAAGATAATGTGCATACATTTCTAAGGTTGGTGGTAGCATCCCAGACCTTCATGTATGGAAACTTATTTCCCCTCTGAACAAGATAATTGTTTTTCATAGGAATGTCTTATTTATTTCACTACTGGTAATGGAAACATTTAGAGGTAGCATTAAAAAAATAGAAATACTGGCATTTTCTTTGAAATGGAGTCATTAAACCACCTCACTTAAGGTGGACACAGTTTACTTCAGTGCTTCTCAGTTACACCAGCGATCAGCACATGATGGTGGTGACTTCTCTAAGCAAAGGTTGAATTACATAACTGTTGCCTGTTGGTGGGTTGCCCGTACTCTAACACCTGAGCTAATCAGAGAGTACTGTCTCTTGGCTGGGTTCTGGAGGATTCTGCTCATGATATAGTAGGTCCTCTGCTTTGGGGCCTGTGGTGCATCATGGTGGGAGGGTGAGGTGGGGCAAAACTGCTCTTCTCCTGGCCAGGAAGCAAAGAGAGCAAGAAGGTGCCGGGTTCCCTCAAGGGCATGCCCCATGACCTGCAGACCTCTTGCAGGCCTGGCCTCAGTCTCCACTGTCTCCCAATGGCTCCAGGCTGAGGACCAAGCCTCAAATACAAGGACTTATGGGATGCTTAAGATTCAAACCACAGCACACTTTGTCAAGATAAAATAGCCACTGTTTGCTGAAAATAAAATTTATTTCATATATAATGAATACATAAATATACTTTATACAGACATTAGGGCGAGAAAAAGAAATAGACAATTAAAGAGACTGACTTTAGCAGAACTTACTAATAACAGTAACAAAAGTTCTGATAGAAAAGAATGAGGACAGTTGACAGGAGAGTCTGCTGTGTGGAGATACCCCAAGGACGTACGCATCAAGGGTACCCAGCTCAGAGCGCATCCTAACTTGAGACCCATGCCACTCCTTCAAGAAGCAAATGTGTCCTCTTATTCTCATCACAGAACAAAGGCACAACAAAATTCAAAAATTCTGTGTTATCAAAGACATTTTGTCACAAAGTACAAACAGTGACCTTGATTGTACTGCTATGGAACCCAGGCATCACGAATGGGAAGCAGCTCCCTGGGGTCTTCCCTCCTCTCCATCCAGAGCCTCATGTCTGATAAACCCACAGCTCCAGCAGGCTGGGCAGACCTGGGGCGCATGGGGACAGGTAAATGTATATTGGGGTTGGTTTCATTAATTGGAAGGCTATCTGAAAAGTATATATATTTTTCTCTCTTTGTTAAGACTTTATTAAAAAAATTATTTTTCATTAGCAGTAACTATTCTAGCACCTTTACCGGAGAGCCACAGCATTAAGGTGGGGACTAATAAACCAAAGAGAAATACAGGCTTGAAGGGAAGGGCTGAGCCGCCATGAAGGGAGGAGGTGTGTTTCTCGGCATGGAAACTGCTGTCAGTTAGGCTTATGTGCCTGAGCTTACATCTGCAATCAGACAACTGTCACTTCACGTTCATAGTTATTGGCTATTAAACTTTAAAGATCAGTTTTATTGAAAATGCACTTCTTTGCTTATTCTACTTTTGCCTTGGTGGTGTTTCAATGACTCCTTTCTATTAAGTAAGGACAGCTCAATTAACTAGACAAAAATCAGCAGGTTTTTAAAAAAATGTACATAATTCACAAAATAGAGCAGCTCCTAAGCCTATTTAAATTTAACATCTAGCTCCAACTTTCTCTAATTGGGTAGAAACATCCATTTGGCAGGCGGTGGATAAAGGGCTTTGTCATGAATCAGAGCTGTGGCAGTGGTACAGAGTGGTCAAGCCCTTTCATGGAGGGCCGAGGCAGAGTTTAGCTAATGTAGAGGGGAGGTCAGAAGTCAGGGCGAAGGCCTAGCACAGAGACAGTGGAGAGCAGCTTCCATCGCATCTTCCTGGGGGAAAGGATAAAAGCTGCTTTCAGAGACGCACACGTTGTAACTGCAGGGACATCGAGAGCCATGTGAAGGAAAGGGCAGGGGTACCTGGACAGGCTTCCCAGAGGCCCTGCGGCAACGGTCCCTTGTTCAGCTGTCACGTGCTTCTGCTGGCCTTTGTCTTCGAGATCTTCCTTCCTCCTCCTCTTCTTCCTCTCGTTCTTTTTATGTGGCCACTCACGTGCCTAGCTCTTGGAGAAGTGCTTTGCAGGCGTCTTTTCTTTTCACAATCTTCCAACATGGTTATTATTATCTGCATCTCACAGAAGCTGAGGTTCACATGGGCTGAATTTCAAAGCCAAATAGGCAGTGAGTGGGTCAAGGTGGGAATCTATCTGATCTCTACTAGCAACAGGATAATTCCCAGGAGTGGGATTCTATATATGCAGTCCTCATCTCAGCACTGCAGACCCTGAGCATACAAGGCATGAGGGTGAGGGGTGGGATTTGGGAGCTGAATTAAATTGCCCATTGGAACAAAATTCCCCATCAGAAATATCCAGCTGAACATTCTTTATTACAGGCGACAAAATAAGTGCTTAGTGAATAAATGGAATTAATCTCTGAATCTTAATGCTAGGAGGGACCATTATAGTGATAATGTAAGGAAAGATTGTGGTCACCAGATAAGGAGATGTCCAAGCTGGGATGTGGTTACTAGGGTATTTCAGTAATAAATGTCCAAAAAAATTTGCCAATTTATGAATGTCTCAGACATTTGAAAAATTCTGGGGACACCAGAGAAAGTTCGAGGAAGGCAAACTTTAAGCTAACTTGAAAACTGAGAGAGAAAAACAAACTGAATGATCATCTTAAGAATTAGGAGAACCCACTCCTGGAATGCCGAAGCTTTGTATGGAAATACATCAGTGATGGCAAAATGGGCATTAGGTTGAAATGAATGGGTTCCCTTACAACCTCTTCTAAACGGTCTGCCAGGATGAGTTGTAGCAGTCAAGTGTATGGTCAGTGCACGAGTGATCAGCAAAGATGTGAAGACCTCAGTCTTCCTGGAGTACATGAGGAGGTTGGCAGCTGAGAGCACAAAGAAGACTCCAGGGCTGGCCTTTCTGTTTCCACATCACCAGGCTGGTGTTCAGGTGGCTGTCTTCCTAAGTGGCTGTGAGGGTCTTTGGCTACTCTTCTAGTTTTGTCTTGAAAGGAAGTGATATATAACTTGGAAATGACATAGTTACATCAAGTGGGTCTGACCATTTTCAAAAAGATGGCAGTTGAGCAGAACTTTAGTTCGGAGTGTCTCAGTACATTTGCACTTGAGGTGCCTGCATATTTAACCAGTGCTTCCTAGTCTCCAGGATATTATTTCCTTTAGCATAGGCAGAGTTAAAGACAGCTGCCATGAGCACGCCGGGTAGACTGGGGTCATGTTATGCTGTTCATCTCAACAGAGACTGTTTGCCATAGGAGGAGCATGACTTCAGTCAAGGGACCCCTAGGAACCATGTCCTCTAGAACTTCCAATTGCACTGTCCATTTGGGGAACTAGTAATTGACCAACCATGAAGATGACCACATAAATCCAGAACTATCCCTCTTCCTTGCAGCAGACAAGATGCCTAGACTTGAACCTGGCACTGCAATGCTGGGGCCCCAGCAGTGGTGCTCTTCCACACTGGCAAGCTCAGTTGGAAGGCTAGTCATGCTGTGCACTGACTCTTCCTTATGATATCAAACCTGCCTCAGCCTCATCAGCAAATTCCAGGCCAGGCTGTATTCAAGGTCAGGTCTGAGGTCAAGCTGCAGCAGCCTGTTCCAAAGGCCCAGGGTCAATGGCCTCTTGAGTAGCCCTCGTCTTTGCTCAGGCTTAAGCTATAGCTCTGCCCATCAACAGCTGTGGACCTCCATGAGGTTGATGTCCTGTCCTAGGAGAGAAGCTTCAGAGGCTTCAACAGCAACTCTCGGTCAGATATCTCGTGAGAGAGACACCCACACAGAAGCAAATGTGGAGACCAGGGCAGGTTTGTTAGGCCTAACCCAAAGCCAGGGCAACACGTGAGCCTCAAGGATTTGCTACCAAGATTATGAGAGCATTTTCATGAGGTAGAGACTATACTCCATCAGGTCTGGGGTGCTAAAACACAAGACCCAAAGGGGAGAAAAGGAAACAGAAAGAACCTAGAACATACGAGATAGAAAAGAAATGTGGATCATTCTTAAAGGTTAAATGTTCCAAGTATGCACTGCACATTCAATCCTCTAACCAACCTTGGAAATATATGAACTCTCATTTTATGGACAAGGAAACTGATGTTTCGAACTTGGTTTGGTTTTGGCCAAGTTCATTCACTTTCCACCATACAACAACTTAATCTTTTCTTTGTTTTCTATGTCAGGGAATGTTCCTGAAATCAAATATAATAAGGTAGACATCTGGAAATGAGATGTGACGGCAGATCCTGGTATCAGCATGTAGGGAGAGGAAGTTAATCTCTCCAGTCATCTATTTCTCAGTCTGGGCTATGGAATTAACAGCCCGGGCTTCAGCAGCCTGGATGGATAATATCAGGTAACATGCACATGGAAATGTGTTGAAAGGTGCACAGGTGCGGATCAGTACGCATATCCTAAGTGGTGACATTTTCACTCTCACACTCCTTGAAGGGTGACGATGGTGAGAAAAGGAGAGAGGGGACCTCCCACAACTAGTGAAGCTGCTCAGACAGCCTCAGAGTCCCTGGCAGCAGCCAGCAGCCCTAGAGCCACATGGCCAGGGCAGCGTGTCCCATCACAGAAAGGACGGCCTGCTCATGGGGGATTTGTTTTTTTTTTTTTTTTTTTTATCAAATCCATACCAAAAATGAGGAACTGAGGGAATAGAATGCTGGTTTTTCTGAAAAGAAAACTTGAAGTAATTTGACCTTTTCTTTCCTAAACAGAAATGAGAGTGTTTCAAACTAAATTAATTCCATCAGAGTGTCCCAGAAAGTTAAAGTGTGGAGCAAAATTATTTAATTTAAGGTTTTCATTAAGGGGTCCTTTCTCAAAAAAAGAAAAACTTTTTTATTCACGCAACTAATGTGTAAAAATGAAAAGCAATTAAAAGACATAAATAATACTTTAGCTGATCTGTTCAATCCTTTGTATTCTCATTTTCTTCAAAGTGATTATGTATAGATTTATGGCAAAGATTATACTGAACTTCGCCAGAGGGTCTTTGTTCTTAATTACATTTTCTCCTTGTATTCTTAATTACTTTCATACTTGGCTTCCTAGTTTTCAGCACATTTTGCTATTTTTCTCAATCTTAAAAAGTTTATCAAGTAGAATGGAACTGCCAAATGACCAAGTAACTATTATATGTGATTTTTCGTTAGGATAATTAAGTTGGTGACTTCTCCACTTAATTCATAATAATTTTATTATAAGTAGACTTACAAAAATGTACTTTCTAACATTTTATGAGTCCTGACATGATCAGGTCAGACAATATGCTCAGTACCTAAATACAACCATTGGTGTTTCTCAAACTGTGCTTAAAAGCTTTTGATTCAGGTGTTCTCAGGATCCTCCAACCTTCTCTAATATAATTTTTCTTATCTAAGTTAATCACCTTTGTTGGATATGTAGTTTTTTCCCCCTTGTTTTTGCCTTAAAACCTTTGCAAAATGATGGCTAAATACAATAACATGAAATGAATTCTGCAGTGAGTCTGATTTATTCTTTTATTGTCATTACAAACACTCCCCTAGTGAGCCTGGTATAAAATGTGGTCTCAGGCAATATCGAGACTCAGGCTCAGTCAGAGGTCCTATTCCTTCAAGAGTTTAAACAGTTATGAAACAGAATAAATCTTTACATATTTTATGAAGTAAACTAACTGAGACAAATAATTCAAAATAAAGAAGAAATGGCAAGCATCTTAGTCTACATACACTTTAGTGAGAATGGCTATTAAAGACAATAAGAAACAGGTGAGGTGGCCCATGCCTGTGAGCCAGGCTATTTGGGAGGCTGAGGCAGGAGGATGGCAAGTTCAAGGCCAGTCTGGGCAATGTGGTCAGGCCCTGTTTCAAAGTAAAAAGGGGTGGGGATGTAGTTCAGTGGTAGAGCATCCCTGAGTTCAATCTCCAGTACTGCAAAAAATAACTAAAAACAAAATGAAATGAAATGAAATGAAATAGAAAGGACGGGACGTAGTTCAGTGGGAGGGTGCCACTGGCTCAATCCCCAGTACCACACACACAAACACACAAAAGATAACCAGATGATGTGCAGGGCGATCTGGGCTGATTAAGGAACATGTCCCATGGTGCACTGGTCTGTGCTGGGACTAGATGACTGCAGGGACATGTGGCCTGTTTCAGGCGTTCGTAAGTGATGAGAAGTCTCACCTGGTCCAGGGAGGGAATCCCTTGCCTTCTCTCAGGAGTGAGCTTTCTCCAATGGCGTGGGCAAAGGGAATTAAATGTTTTATTTTTCAAATGGCAAAAATATAAAAGACAAATTTTTTTTTAAAACCTTCAACTTTTGGTTGATATTTTCAGCATTTTATTTAGGATAAGGAAGTAGATAATTAATACAAAATTATGTGGCAGTCACAGAACTACTGTAAACATATCATTTCCAATAACTGATAAAAATAGTAATATCTATGTCGTGACTCACATGCTCTTGTCTGGGGTTAAGGAGAAAATAACCTTTTCAGTTAGCGAGCAAGCAGCAAAGGTTGGGTTGGCTCAGCTCTCTCTGCTGCACTGGTCATATCAACTAGCAATCAAGTTCAGGATGCTCTTTTAATTTGAGTTTATGGAGAAGTAACTTACATAAAGAGAAACTGGTCCCTTGGCAGTATAAAGGTTGATGAGTTTTAATAAATGAAGTAAACGTTTACAGCGGGGTAAACGCTCCCGTAGTCAGGATACAGAATGCTTCCCTCACCCTGGAAAGTCATCCGTGCCCCTTCATGTCAATGGCATGGGTGACCTTGCAGCCAGTGTTTCCATGTGACATATAAATAACTCATGCAGATTAAAGCCTTTGGTGGCTTGGCTTCTTTTACTCAGTGCATATAGCCCATGATAAGTAAAATCACTGGTCACAATTGTAAGACTTTATCTCTGGACTCTCAGTTCTGTCTATTGATCCATGTCTCATACTCTCTTGATGAATGGAGTGTTTTTTGGTTTTGGGAGGTTTTTGTTTGTTTGTTTGTTTGTTTGTTTTGTGGCACTGGTGTGAAACCCAGGATCAGGATCTCATACATGCTAGGCAAGGTCTCTAGTACTGAGCTACACCCCCAGACTTTGGAGTTTTATACTAAATTCTAAACTTAAGAAATGTAAGTCCTCTTTGTTCTTTTTCAAAATTAATTATTCTGGCTCCTGTGAATTCCCGTAGAAAGTTCTGGATCAGCTTATCCATTTCCCATTAATCTAATAAATGCTATTAAGCCTATTAATCTGCTTTCACAATTTTCTGTCTTTAATCTTTGAACAGTTGGACCACATTGTTCCTAGGTGTTGACCTCTGTGTTTATCTGACTTGTGATTCCTTGAATTTTTTGGATATGTAGATTCGTATTTTTCATAGAACTTCAGAAATGTTGACCATTATTTCTGCAAGTATTTTTTCTCCTGCCTTTCCAGCCTTCTTGGGATTTCCCATGCATCCGTGTGCCTGACGCTGCGCTGCCCCACAAATCCTAAGGTTCCACTTATTCGTTCTTTCTGAGTCCTTCTTTCATGGAGAATTCCTATTCAGTCTCCACATTCCCTGATTTGTTCTGCCATCACAGGTCCACCTTCAAGCTCCTCCAGTGGGTTTCTGTTTGGTCTTCTATGTTATTTATCTCTTTTTAGATATTCTCCACCTGGGGAAGAGTTACTCACATATTTTGATTCTTCAAGCATACCTTCCTTTGCTTCTTACACCATGGTTATTACAGCTGATGGAAATCCACTGAACTCTGAACCAACATCAGGGCTGCCCAACTGACAGTTTCTATTCAGTGCTTCTTTCTCCTTAGTGTGGGTCTCACCCTTGAAAGTTCCATCTTTCTTAATACACATTTTTAATTATTAATCTAATTTTATAAGCACAGAGCTTTGAGCTGCTCACTTTTTAATGTCAGCATACATTTTAAGGGATCAAGCAATATAGCTAAAAATATGTCATATTCATTTCAGTTCATCAGTTGGGATCGAAAGCTGAATTGGAGAGGTTGGAAAATTAGTAGCTGATTCAATAGTGCACTTAATTAATTTGACCTATGCTTGGAGAAATTTCTTGCCCCAAAGAACAGGAGACATGAGAGTCTTGGGACTGGGGAGCCTGTCCAGGAAAGAGTTTGCTTGTTAATTGAAAACATTTTTAATAATAAAAAGGATTGCAACTAGCAGCTGAAGACAGCACTGAGCCTACACAGGGAACATCCAAAGACAGATAGGCTTAGATAGATGTAAGGATGAACGATGAGTGGACACACAGAAAGAAGCACGTTAACTAACCTTGTAGCAGGCAACTACCAAGACATCTTACAATGCATTAGTTATCTAAGTTTCAAAATGAAAAAACTATGTGACACTAGAATTTCACATGTCCCTTCTCAGGTCCCTACACGGAAATAACTGATACCTACTAAACCTAAGACATGCTACCGTCTGATGGACAGCCTTGCAAACAAAGCAAGACTTACATGTATTTCTCCACTAATCACTTTTAAAATTTTATTTTCTTTCTTGAAAGGTGCCCTTTACTGAACACCTATATCAGGACTTAGAAAAACACATTGGGGGACTGAGAAGTGAAGGTGGGGGGCAAGGGGATTCAGTGAGCCCTACCTGCCCTCTTAAACCTGAGGAAGAAGACAAATATCCAAGTAGGGATTTGGGGGTATTCCAGAAAAAAATTTGATTTTGTCTTCCCCCCAAAATAAATGAATCCTCCTTTATTTCTGTGTCTAACCTCAGCTGCTGCAGGATCTACAGATTCTATTTGTAACTAAGATTACTGGGTACACTGTCAGTCATGCTTTTGCAGCTACTGTAGCTGGATTACTAAAATTCACAGGAGGGCATCTTATTTACTCTGTCACTGTCATGCCCTGCACCTTCAAACAGATGGTCAGACAAAGACCAGGGTGAAAAGACACAATCCAGGGAAAGGCTTATCCTCTTGCCAAAGAAACATGTCAGCCAGACTTGCCAGGTCTCTCACTGATCCCACTCCCCATACAGCAGTGGGCACCAGTCCTGCCAAGTGCCAATAAGATGAAAACTCAAGCCTGTCATATCCCATCACACAAAGACGGCCAGGCACCAGCAGGCATGGACAGCTGTGATTCTCCATCTTCTTAGTGTAAGAAAACGTAAATAGAGACGTGGAAGAGTTTCACTCCCTCCTCCCTGCAGCGTCCACTCACTTGAACTTATTAAATAGCAACAGTTGCTGACACTTATTAAAGACTTTCTATGGTAGCCGGTTTTAACATTTTCTCTTAATCCTCGCTTTAGCCCTAGGAGGGTGCGTAATTCAAAGACTGAGGAGTTAGGTAACTTGCATGAGCTCATTAGTTTCCCTTCTGGGCTGAGCACTTCGCAAAATCTAGAAATTCAAAATGCATGCCATTGTGCTCACCCTCGTGGGAAGCAGCCAGGTGGCAGGAGGAAAAATATTTTTAAGATATTGTAGTACAAAGAGATGGTAATAACAACGCATAGTTAATGTTTTAAGGGCTTACTCTCTAACATGCAATTAAGTATCTAAGGTTCAGATATTTAATCCTCATATCTTTAATCCTCATAAGCCTCCAAGCTAGGCTCTTTGATTATCTTCCTTTTCATAGATGAGGAAACTGAGGCTCACAAAGCTTAATTAAAACATCAAAAGTCATCAGCTAGTAAGTGATGGAGATGTTTACCCAGGGCTGTAAGAACACAAAAAGCAGTTAACCAATGCTAATTCACCAGCGCAAGCTGCACACAGAATTGCTTCACAATGAGCTAAGACTTGAAAATTGAGCGTGGGAGTTCACCCAGAAAGCCAGAGCAAAGGTCTCAGACCTAAGCAGCAGCACATGGCAAGATATGTGGCTGTCAAGTTAGTCTGTCTGGGTGTTGGGGAAAGGCTGGGAAGGTGAAGGTGTGGTGAGTGGGAATGGAAGGATGTCAATGGAGTTTGGGACTATTTTTTATTTATTTATTTATTTTTTTGTGGTGCTAGGATGGAACTCAGGACCTTATACTTCTATTCAAATGCTCTACCACCAACCTACATCCCAAGACCAGGAGTAGATTTTTTTTAAGGACCTTTCTTTTTAAAAATTTTTAAAGAAATTCAGCTTTTGCAATACTTGTTCAGTAGTAGCCAAGGCTCTGGAAATTTAGCACTCCTAGGTTTCAATGCTCTTGTTCTGTTATTTATTAACTATGCTACCTTGTCAACGAGCTGTCTCCAAACCAGTTTCTTTATCTGAAAACTGGAAATAAATATGGCTATTTTGTAGGCTATTAGCTCTGAGACAGTATTGATAAAGACTTATGGTATGCAGAGATATAAAAAGGATCCAATGAAATTCAGTTATTATCATATTTACATGGTTATCACTGTGGATGAGGCAGACTTGGTTTCTTTGGAAAAGAAACTGTAAAGAAGAAAAAAAGTCTAGTAAATGGAAAAGGACTCCTTTTCCCTGATCCTGGCAGAAGCCTCGTCCAGGGCAGCAGCAGCAGGAGCTGTGTTCACTTATGGTCAACAGCAGTGAAAGAATGAGAGCAGCAATGTGCTCCAGAAGATTCTGACTGCCTACAAATATGGGCCACCAACCCTGCTGGGGGCCTTAGGCACATACTGCTGCCCAGGTGAGGACTGGTGCTCACAGAGATCAAATCAATGGGCAGGTATGTCCCTAGAGCTGGTAAAAATAGGGAGCAAGTGGAGTTACTGGCTTGTTCATTAAAATGTCGCTGTAAGTATGCATGCGGCCAGGTTTGAGGTTCAGGGAGCAAGATTTAGCTCTACAGGATTGGGAAAAAGCACCCACGTAAGAGAGGGGTGCTGATCAGGCCGAAGCTAATTACAGGGTGATTTAGGTCAAGGGAACTTTCTCAGGGTCTATTTCTACATAGAAAGGCTGAGTGGCAAGGCTACAGGCAACAAGAGAGGATCCAAGGTCAAAGCACACTAGTTGTGGCAGAGACTGGCAACAGAGCTTAACTTTATTGCCCCACATATTAGAGCTAAGTCCACTTCCCTCCTTCCTGTACCCATCAAACCTGGCTGAGAGGCCACACTCAGTTCAGCCAGTGCCTCCCAAACCTGGCTGTCTGTCAGAACCATCTGAGAAGCCTGAAGACATTCTGATGGCTGAGTTCCACCCCCAGGAACTCAATCAGGTGAAACTGGGGTGTCCTTGGCATTAGGGTTTCCAATAGCTCCCTGGGTGGCAGCAGCAAGCGGAGATGGAGAACTCTTGGGAGAGGCGACAGTTGCAGAATATGTCTTTTTCTGATGTGCAGTTGTTCCAAATAATGGTAAACCAGAAAATTGTCCCAGGGTAAATGCACCCCCCTGAAAGCAATTAAAAATTTTGAAGTTCTATCTCCATGAAGGGATTAAAATAAAAATCTAAACTGTCATGAGATAGTGGGTGCAGGAGAATGTGGGTTATTATATGCACATATATCACCAACTTATTCATTTATATGCTGTAAGGAACAATCTGGGAATATGTTATAATTTGTTTTATTCAACTTCAGATGAACTGGGGTATGAACTAATAGTCTAATCTGTATATAAATGTTCATACGATATATAACTTAAAGTAAACAAAAGATTTTTAAAGAGGGAAAGAGAAAAAGAAAACCAAAATACTAAACTATGCAATACCTAATAGTCAGATGAGGATAAAGCAACATGAAACCATGTGCCAGGAAAATAATAATGAATAAAAAAAATGAAGCAAAATGCACATTAATATATTGTGGTTAATACATTTTAAAGGATGTGTTAACAGATCAGAATGCTTGAACTTGTGCTGTTTTCCACCTTACAAAAACCCAATGCATTTTAAAAATTTTAAACATTGATCCAAGTATTAAGATAGGAGATAATCATACACTTGAAAATGATAGATTTAAAAGCAATCTAAGCATAATGGCTGTAAGCAATCTTGTTTGATCAGGTCTCCTGACCTAAACCTGGCCACAGGGATGAACAGCTCCACGTGGAACCTGTCAATTTCTTTCTTTGAACTTTTCGTATTTGCTTACTCAGTTAATTGTATTTATTTCCATTTATAAGGTAAGACGGGTTGCACCCTGACTGCAGGTTTAGAATGGAAAGGAATCTGGTTCTTATGCATAGGTTATAAATTCAGTCTAAAGAATTCACTGATTATGTAGAACAGAAAAACCTCAGCAGCAACAATTTTCTTAATCACATTTATCCACTTTTAGCTGAGTATGTAGTTAACCAACTTTGAGAATGGACTTGTCCACAAATAATTGAATGCTCTGTCCATATATTTTCAAAAAGATTCCACTCTGGAAAGATACAGAGCAATTTTGCCGAGTGACAGTTCAAGTGCTGCACAGCGGAGGATAGGTTACTTAAATCAAATTCCTGATTGCTGGAAAGAACAATGACGGGACCTGTCTTCTTGAGGAGATAAAAATATAAGCTGTCAGAAAATCTGTACTTATTTCAAAACCACAGAAGGCCTGTTTCTAAAAAAAAAAAAAAAAAAGCAAATAACATAAGAAACTAGTGTGGATATATATGTGTATGTATGTATATATATGTGTATATATTCCTTAACTGTCCAGAAATCTAGAATGAACAGAGCTTGGCTTATTGAATGAACAGAAGTGGGTTTATTGGGGTTTCAAACCTATCACAAAGGTGGGAAGCAGGTCATATTTTTTTGTTGGGTTTAAGACTTAAAATCAGAGACATGTAGCTATAAATTTTATAAGAAAACCACAGCTCACAGCCCCTTGTCTATTAGAGAGTAGATTCCACTTTCTAAGGAGATCCGTTGATTGTACACACTGTGGGGTTTTCCATCATGAATATTCCCTGCATTTATTTATTCTTTATTCAAGGTTCTTCCCTGACCTCTCTTCTTCTGCCTATGACTTCTGTACTAATTTCACCAATATCTAAACAAAATTGCTCTCATCCAATGACATCGCACTGTTTCATCCCATTAATTTCAATTCTGTCTCCTGTGTCTTCAGCTATACTTTCAGCCCCTCTGAAACATATGTACCACCAGACATAGCTGTTTACTAATTGTTGTTAGATGCTTCTGTCATATGCTTTTGTTTCTACTTGTTCCCGATCATGAAAAAAAGACTAACATCACAATTTCAGAGTTATACTATAATAATGAGACACAAAAAACATAAAAAAGGAAAGTTTAAAAAATAACATAGAACATTCTCACACACTGGGGACAATGGATTCAGATTTTATTTTTATCTTAAATCACATCTGTCATTCTGGTTATTTGCATTCATTGGCTTATCTGCAATTTTTAAATGGTATTTTCATTTGCAAACATTACCGCTAGGAAACCAATTTCCTACTGCATTGCTAGCGGGCTAGGTAGTGGTCTGTGGACCAGTCGCCTTATGTAGATGTGGGTTATTATTCTATTATCCTGGGCAATTAGTTTGCCTTTAAGACCCCAGTGACCTCAACCATCCAATGGAACAGAAGGACTAAAATGGTCTTAAGGCTACTTCCAGGGTCACAATGCTAGGCTTCAAGGATTCTCACTGTGCTACACTTTTCTTAGCAAGACAGAACAGGTCAACATCCAATAAATGTGTTAGATTTATTACAGAATATTGTAAGATAAGCAGTTAGTAAAGCAATAGCTTCATATTAAATCCAAGTAGTCACTAATTCACCAATTATTAGTGCCAAGAACTGTGCAAGGAGCTAGGACTCTTCTCAGTGAATAAGGTGCATGCCTCTGTTGCAGCTGACGTTCTGGGAGGAGGACAGATGATCCCCCTGTAAGCACAGACACCAACAAGTCATGAGACTGCAACAGCTGCTGGGAAGGAAATGAACAAGGAGGCCCGTTATGGGGATGAGGCCTGGGCTGACTTTGGATGGACAGCCAGAAAAAGCCATTCTAACCGGGTGAGGCTGAGCAGGGATGGTGAGGAGGTAGAGGAGAGCTCTCCAGGAGACGGGAGGGTGTGTGTCTTGCCTCGAAAGCTCCACTTTTACTGGATGGCCATCCAATCCTCTGTCAGGTCTCATAAAGCCCTTGAGTGAAAGCTTCAGAAACGTGGACAATAAAGAGAAATAACTAGCTCAGAACTGAACACAATTTTGTGGGACTGGCTGATCTGACTTTGATATCCTGAATTTCTAGAGAAAGTGGGATGCTCCAAATGGAAGCATAATTTGTAACTCTTAACTTTTGTAAAAGTTGCCTTTCGACACATTTGTGGAAGACAAACTATGGGAGGGCCCCGAGCAGCACTGAAACTGTGCTAAGCCAGCAAGACAAGTTTCAAAGGGGAACGGGAGAGCATTCTCATTTCTCACCCAGAATGCATGGGAGACCACTGTGGGAACTCTTTGGACAATGCCTGGATAACACTATATAGATATTATGAAAATTATAATATTTTAAAAACTTGACCATACTCAATCCTATTTGGAATCACTAGAGAATGAAATGTTTTCAATCAGAGAGTTCATTAATGGCAAGTTAACATATACAGAGAGATGCTTTATCTTATAATAATTTATAAACCTCCCGCGTACCCAGTGAAACCAATGACATAAATTCTCTGGTGCTTCTGAAAGTACTTCAGGGCACCATTAAGAACGTCTTTATCTGTGTCTGCTTGGGTGTCAGGGAGCAATAAGCTGTGTCTTAGCTATTTTCTAAAGGGTAAATCCTAGGTTTTAGAGTGATTTCACTACCAAACTTTCCACTGTGTGTATTTTGAGACATTGTCACTTCCTCAGAAGATATTCCTTGGATGTTCATCTTGTGCCAGGCACAATTATACTATAGAAGTCCTTACTTATTAAAGAGACTGATGGACATAATTATTGTTTGATGCAGTGTGATTCATATTTCCAAGACACAGAGGGAAAATTTTAAAGACAGATTTGTTTCAAATCAGTGCTCTGATGCTTATTAGTTGTGGCAGTGGCCTAGTGCAGATAACTCCTTAATGTTCAGTTTAATTTATAAAATATGTACATAGTGCTTATTGAGAGTTATGAAATAATTTAATAGGCAGGGTGACAATCTCTGACCAAACACACTAGAAATGACCGTATTTTATATTTTCTAAGTGGTCAATACGTGACCCTACATATATGCATGCATATTATGCACATGTACGTTCAATACACATGGACATATATATTACTTACAAAACATATATATCATCTCATCAATTTTTTTTTCATTATCTGCTATTTTCACTGCTACCCTTCGGGTGAGTTAGACAGGGGAAGAGCCCACATCACCCACTGGGCTGGATTCGTTCTCCACTCCACTTAATAAGGATGCCCAGCCTCACGAGGCCTGGCTCCAGCCATGCAGCTATCTCAGCAGAGCCTCCCTGCTCATGGGGTTCGTAACAGACACCCACAGGGGTGCTGACACTACACCCAACAAACGATCTTGCCAAATCTGAAGGGTTCAAATTTTGGTGGACAACTACCTTTTCTGTTATATGACTTTCTAGAAGGATTTATGTAAACAATGTGTGAGCTTTCTCAGGGGAATGTTTGCAATCATTGACAGCTCCTTGTTCTTAAAGGGTGCTCAGCACCTGTCCTTAAAAACACATATTTCCTAGAAGGAGGAAGTGGACTCAAAGTCTAAAGCACGTCCGGACATCTCTACCCCTTGACTTTCAGCAGACTCCAAAGTCCATTTCCCTACATGCATAAGAGCAGAACATGTAACCAACATAAACATCCTACCCAAATCCCTCAAGGTCTCGTATGGACCGGAATCTGAGAAGGATTTGGCCAGCTCCACCTGGTTCCAGGTCTCTCAGGCAGCTGCAGTCATACGGTGGTGAGATCTGGAGCATCTGCAATGGGTTTGCCTGCAGCTGGGGTGTCAGCTGTCCAGGAGGCTCACCACCTGGCTGGCGGCCTCACCCTTGTTCCACATGACCTCAGAGGATCTTCAAGCTCCTTGTCACATGGCACCTGCCATCCTAAGCACAAGCAGTCCAAGAAAGCAAGAGAAATGTCACGAAGCCTTTGTGACATGGTGTGGAAGTCACACCCCATAGGGTGAGGTAATTTTGGTAGTCTGTCACGTTTGCAGATGGAAACATGAGCCAATTTTTGATAGATGTCACATTGTAACAAAAGTACTGTGGCCCCCAAAAGCAGTATATGTCCCTGCAGTGTGTCCCACCTCTGTCCAACTGCACAATGAAATTCACACCTTCCTATCAAACAAATACATGGAAGAAACCTTTTGATAATTTAGCAGCTTTCATATGCTGTAGTAATGGAACATCAGAAGTCACTTCACATATTTAGTGAATAACAAAATGTGTATTTTTATTCATTCTATTTATGGGAAACTTATTATCATGTCAACACTTGAGGATTTCAGAGAATGCTGTGGGGCAGAAATTTTCAGTGCATAATTCTGGATGGAAGCTACCTCACTGGACACTGAAGAAGACTCATTGTCTGCTTGTCCCACCAGAGATGCCCATTTCCACAAGATCAGGTGACCCCAGCTTCACCAGAGCCCACACTCTGAAGGCCTGACAACCAGGGAAAGAATGGATGGGGACAGGGCAGCCTGGCAATTGCCATCCATTCACACTGCAGACCCTGAGCTAGAGGTGATGGCCACAAGAGGATCTTCAGTCCGTGGCTGAGATGACAGACTTCTGGGTGCTGCTGTGGAAGTGTGGGAGAGCCATCGAATCCAATTCATTTTGGTACAAAACTGAATAATAAAGTACATTCTAAAGGATTTCCTGCATGTGTCTATTTTTGCAGTCTACTGCCAATCCTCATTCCTTCAAGTTCACGTTGGGTGAAATATATGTTTTTTTTTCAGTGCTTTATAATTATGTAACTCCAAAGAGGCAGGATTTTTACCAGAATGCATTTGAAACCCTTTATAAGTTTGTATTAACAGCATGTCATGTGTGGACAAAATACCCTGGTTTGCAGTTGCCTTTTGAAACTCAACAAAAGCCTCCCCAACATAGGATTGATACTGGATCTGCCCAAGGGAGCCTCCTGCTGCCAGGGCTGGGAGAAGAGTGCAATGCTATGTGAGTTACTGATGTGACTTATGACTCACCTGCTATTACTATCAAATACTGGAGTACTTAATGACCTCAGAAAGTTTTTGCTCCCAAATATTCATGATTTCAATTTCCAGTTTTGTATTCATTTCTTGGGTACAAAAATACATCACTGCATTATGGGGATTAAAGAGAACAGATTTTCCTTAGCAACAACTGAGCACATTTAGAGTTAAATATTTTGTATTTGACATGGAAAACAATACATTTTGAACCCTATGAACCTTTCCTTTTACTAAGGACAGTAAAAGAATGAGTTTTTAAGCACATGAAAACAGAAATATAAGCTCCAATGCAAGGAAGCCTGGAAAATAATTCTCTTAAGGATCACTATTAGAGAAGTCAAGTGAATCTGATTAACACTGAATGTTCTCTCTGTTAAAAATCTCTCTGCTAACAATTATTTAAAGTTATTTCAAGTTAGATCGTGTTTTGATGATAAAAGAAGATTTATGCCTGCCTTAACCCAACAACGAGCTGTTTAGCATATGAATCACTAACAATGGAAATGTCACACACAGAAAACCATATTTTTAATATCAAATAAAGAATTACAAATGATTTTGCACATTAATTTTACTGTGTCTTAAAACATACCCAAGAGGCTTTATTTAGTAGGACTGTCTCATAAAGAATGCTTTATTTCAAGTCCAATATGTAATCTTGGAATTTTAGCTTACATTTAGAATTTTAGTTTAGTTTTCTACAGAGAAAAATCTGTATTGATTTTTATTTATCTAGGAAATTGTGCACAATATGATACATTTTAAAATTATTTACACCAAATAATTATATTCAAATTGTCCCTAGATTATACCCTTATACTGACTGTATATATCTGGATGTCATTTTCAGTAGCTAATGCTGAGTATGAAGATATGAAAACATTCCAATCTTGCTATTAATTATTAGACAGCTGTTATCTGAAAAGTCAAAAAAGTAAAGCTGAGAAAAAACAGAGAAGTTTATCTTGTAAATAGGTGCTTGTGAAGTAAAAATAAAATGTTATTCATTTTCGATCCTGTCAACAGATGATTTAAGATTTTAGGTAAAACTGTCCATCTAAACAAAAAGGCAAACCTTGGTGGTGTAAAAGCCATTAGTCCATTACTTGGTAGTCACAGAAGCCTTTGTGTCACGGGATGGGACTACATTCAGCAGAAGGGATGGGATGCGGCAGGTGTCTGAGCCAAGGGCTACCCTGCCTTCCAGACAAGGCGATCCTCTGGAATCGCTGCACACAAACCCCGGTGAGCTCTGACTTCCCGAAGTGGCCCTTCCTCCTGCTGTCGTCTGGAGTCTTGTTATAGACTCATTTATTAAAGGATATTTTTAAAAAAAGCAAAAGACTTATGCTTTTTCCCAAATGTTTTTGACCCGGGAAAATTTCAAACTAACAAAAGTGAGCGTCTCCACCAGGGCTGACAAGTTTGGGAACTTTGGCTCCATTTACCTTCGCCTGCTCCCAGCATGGTGAGGAACAGCCTTTGGGGTGACCTTAAAACTCAGGATCCCTGAAGTCACGAGGCTAACCTCTGTTTGCATTGGGCATCCAGTCCCATCTGCTGCTGAGCAGGACATGGGGTGGGGTGGCAGTGTGTGACTGAAGTTTGCACCTGGCTTAACCCCACATTCACCTGATTCTCTTTAATGAATTCGTAAAAGTCTTCAACTATGTTAACTATTCCACTGAATATTAAGTTTAGAATATTTAATTGGCTGATTACCTTTGCTGATGATAGCCTACAAAATTTCCCTACTTTTTGTCATTCCTCATGTCCTTTGAAAAGCAATTAAATTAAAACGTGTGTGGAAACTGCCTTTATCTCATCAAATGCACTGATTATTTACCCCCAGTTTGCCCTACACAGTTTTAAAGTAGAATATATAAGACAAAAACAATCAAAATAGTGTTTCCTAAAATGGGGCCTTCAAAAATGCTTATTCCTGGGCAGGGCGAGGATTCAGATTTCAGATGTTAGGATTTCCTTACCTCTGACTCCTCTGCTAAATCTGCAAGACACTCTCGGCCTGGTTGCCCTTCACACCAGCTGGTAGCAGAACACCTGACGCATTCTACACGCTTTAACAGACTCTAGATCAGCATTGCCAGGAATATTATGCTGATGATAAATCCATGTCGTTAGTTCACTTATGGTCTAAACAGAAACTGCAGCAGTGACAATGGATGGAAATGAATGGGAAAGTTAGGGTCTGAAGTGAGGAAAGGTTAACTTTTACTTTGTTACGTGTCAACTGCAAACCTGAGCAAGTTTTTCAACCTTTCTTTGCCCAGAGGATCACACATGGGAACTGAGGAAAATAACCAGTTCTAACCCATCAAGGTTTTACTGAAATACTGTAATCAACGATTTAGCAATAAAACAGCTAGCACCTTTTAAGTACTCATTTTGTGCATATATATATATTGCACTTTAGTCCTGTGAGATGGACACTGGTTATACTCTTTTCCCAGGTAAGGAACTGAAGCTTCCAGAGGGTCCAGAATTTCTACCATCTTGCACAATGAAGAGAAAATAATCTAAGTTTAATAAGAAGCTATAATACAGAGTTTCAAAATACTTGATATGTGAGTAAGAGCTCAAGTAATACCAAAGTCAGATGAGATGTCAATAATATTAAGGGTATCTTAAGTGCAGGATACCTTCCTGAGCAGCTGTTTTGTAATTTTCAAAGCAGCCTTGTGAAACATTAATGTCTGCTTGCAGGTAAGTTTGAGATCAGAGCTTTGGGGGATATTTTCAAGGTTGCAGAAACTACCTGCAAATCTTCTTTACATCTGCAGCTGCTTCCCCTTATCTAATAGCTTTGCATGTTGCTTACAATGTTCTCTCCTTTGAAATGCTCCTCTGTTCTCCTGTGTGTTCTCTCCAATCTTAGTTGATCACAAGAAAGAGATACTACTCTAGAATAACTAACCTACAAATGGTTGGTGTAAATGAACACGAAAATCATCTCTGAGTTTTCTGGCCATCTGGACTTAAAGGGGAAAAAGCATCCAGTTATCTAGATCTTCATAGCCAAGACAAGGAAGATGGCCAGGGGTAAGATGTCCCCATCCCATTCAACAGCTGTGTCAAAGGTCTGCCATCTTAATTTCATGGCTCCTGCTATCAATAAATTCAGGCATGTTCACTGATTTTTTTAACTTAATAAACATAAAATACATGCAATTTTAGGTATTTAGCAGACTATTAATGGAAGTATACTTTTATTTACCATGAAGTGAGTAAATCACAATCATTCTGTTCCATCTTGGCAAAGCAATGAGAGTCCAGCATATCCAATTGCATCACATTTTTTTTTGCATTTAAGATGCAAATTTCTGCTGCCTAAATGTACAGTGCAAAGAGTGAAAGCCACTGTCACTTCTGGTTTCTCACTGTAACTGTCTGGAATGCATTTGAGGCCAGGCAGCCTGCTTTTGGGAAAATAAATAAGTTAAGTCCGGAAAAATAATCCCACTTTGTTTATGGTACAAAAACAAGTTTCAACAGACATCCCTCTTCCTGAAGTACAAATATTGTGAAATTCTTTAAGCTAAGATATTCAGGGCGAGGGTTGTGGCTCAGTGGTAGAGAACTTGCCTAGCATGTGTGAAGCACTGGGTTCGATACTCAGCACTACATAAAAATAAATCAATAAAATAAAAGGTTTATCAACATCTAAAAATTATTTTAAAACAGATATAGTATTCCCCTAACACAATTCCTATTCCAGAGTTCTGAAAACCTATGAGCACCTGCACATTATCCTTGATACCCAAATGAAGTTATAAAGATATGACATATTTTCTGTTAGATTAATATAATTGTTAAAATTAACAATTCTTGTCTGTAAAATATCAATATAACTTATTAAAGACTCTTCCTGAAGTTTAAGACAAATTTTATTTATTATTTTATTAGTAATTTTTAAAAACAAGATTTGAATATTTAGTTTCTAGGGAAACACACACCACACTAATCAAACAGGGTATATTTTAAGTATTAAAATAAGAAAATATGACTTGTGAACTTTCCTATTATTTAGCACTATACTGACTAATATTTCCGCTGTTTCTACAAATATACATGTGACAAATACATTGCTGATGAAGTAATATACTTTGAGTTCTGAAATAGTCAATGGATCGATTTAACCTTCACTTTTGTGGGTGATGTGGGTAGAGCAAGGATAGTATACTTTTATTTACTATGAAGTGGTAGTCTATATGATAGACTAGAATATTCATTCAAATTTTGAAATTTTATTTCTGCCATGGTATGATTCCAAATAGTGAAATATCTCTCTCCCTGTATGATTTCTTCCAGATTAAGTTCACCAGCCCTTAGTCAGAATGGAAGGATTTGAGTTAAGTGATGCATGTAAAACACACTTGAACTCAATACCTTGAACATATTCAAACCAAATAAACTTTGGAAAACAAAACAAAACAAGGAGACCATGAGAAATTAGAAATTTTGCCCCTAAGATCAGGGACAAGGCAATGATCTCTCTCAGCCTTCCTCTCTAATGTCATATTGGAAATCCTAGTTAATATGGCAGGAAAAGAAAAAGAAATAAAAGGTATACACTTTGAGTGGAAGAAATAAAACACTGTTCATAGATGGTATGATTCTCCATATAGATAGTTCAAAATAATCCCCCCCAAAACTCCTGAATCTTAAGCAAGTCTGCAGCCTAAAATGTAAATACAAAAGTCAATCACTTGCCTTTGTGCTAGCAATGAGCAAATGGGATTTGAAATTTAAAACACAATACCACTTCCATTGTTACTTTTATCATTAGTATACAAGTAGATCTATGTATAAGATCTGCATGAGGAAGACTACAAAATTCCAATGAATGAAACCGAAGAACTAAATAAACGGAGAGACAGTTCTTGTTCAAAGATGAGAAGACTTGGTTTTTCACAATAACAGTTACTCCCAACTTGAACGAGAGATTCAGTGCAATCCCAATCAAAATCCCATCAAATTACCTTATGGTATTAACATATTTGATTCATTTATAAGGAGAGGGAAGAGACCTAGAAAGTCTACCAATATTGAAGAACAAATTTGGAAAACTAATACTATCCGATTTCCAAATTTACTATAAAGCTACGGTAAACAACACAGTGGTGTCATTGTTAAAATAACAAACAGGTAGGTGAAAAGAACAGAATAAAGAGCCTAAAACCAAACATACATAGTAAACTGGCCTTTGACAAAAATTAAAGGCAATACAATGGAGAAAACAAATTTTTTCTACAAATTGTATCCAAATCCACATGTAAAAAAAAAATCTAGAGGCAGATCTTATATCATTCATGCAAACAAACTCAATGGATGTTAAACTACAAAATGCAAAATTATTTACTTCCTGGAATATGTAAGAGAAAATTTAGATGGTCCTGGGTATGGCAATTGATATTTATATATAACACAAGAGGCATGATCTATGAGACAAATAATTGGTAA
This sequence comes from Glaucomys volans, assembly GCA_020662805.1. Lineage (NCBI taxonomy): Eukaryota > Metazoa > Chordata > Mammalia > Rodentia > Sciuridae > Glaucomys > Glaucomys volans. The sequence goes on along the minus strand of JAJEJO010000145.1, from coordinate 1,452,953 downwards.
GTTGGAAAATTCAATACTTCTGCTTTGTGAAAGATGTTACCAAGAAAAAGAGAAACCAATTCACAGGCTAGAGAAAAATATTTGCAGAACACATATCTCCTATAGGACTGTTACCTAAGATACACAAAAGTCTCTTAAAATTCGACAATAAGAAAATAAATAATCCAGTTAAACATGGTTCAAACCTATCACCAGACTCCTCTCCAAGGAAGATATACAGATTGAATGCATGCACATGAAAATATACTCAAAATCCTCTGTCACATTAAGGATTGCAAGTTAAAACATCAATATGACACATGTATTAGAACGCCCCAAATCCAAAACACTAACACCATCAAATGCTAGCGAGGACCTGGAGCAACACAGAATTGCTGATGGAAATGTAAACTGCTCAGCCACTTTGGAAGACAGTCTTGCAAAACTAAACATAGTCTAACCATATGATCCAACAATCGTGCTCCTTGGCATTTACCCAAATCAGTTGAAAACTTATGTCCACATGAAACAGCACACAGATGTTTATAGCAGTTTTATTTCATATCTGCCAAAACTTGGAAGCAACAAGATGTTCTTCAGTAGGTGAATGGATAAATAAAATGCAGGACCTTCCAGACAATGGAATCTTGTTCAGTTCTAAAATTAAATAAACTATGGGGTCATGAAAAAATATGTAGGAAACTCGAATGCACATTACCAGGTGAAGAAAACCCATGTGTAAAAACTTCATATTATCTGATTCTAGCTATAAGACATTCTGGAAAAACTAAGGAGACAGTAAGAAGGCAAGTGGTTCCTGGAGTCAAAGGAGAGAAAGGGAGGGATGAGTAGGCAGAGTATAGATGATTTCTAGGGCTGTAAAAGTACTCTGTACGAGCTGTAATGGTGGAGACATATCATTATACATCTGCCAAAATCCATAGAAGGGGCAACACCATCAGTAAACCCTAATGTCAGCTGTGGATTCTGAGAAGCGATGGCATGTCAATGTAGGTTCCATCAATTAAAATGAATGCAGCCCCGTGCTGCATGGTGCTGGTGGTGGGAGAGGCTGTGGGTGTACGGGGGCAGGCGCCATATGGGGACTCTCTGTACTTGTCACTCATTTTGCCTGTGAACCTAAAACTGCTTTAGAAAATAAAGTCTAATTTTAAAAAAAAGTTTTCAAAAGGTACACTCATACATTGCTGGTGGGAATGCAAATTGGTGCAACCATTATGGAAAGCAGTATGGAAATTCCTCAGAGAACTTGGAATGGAATCACCATTTGACCCAGCTATCCCACTTCTTAGTCCTTGTACCAAAGGACTTAAAATCAGCATACTACAATGACACAGCCACATCAAAGTTTATGGCAGCTCAGCTCACAATAGCTAAATTACGGAAACAACCTAGGTGTCCTCCAACAGATGAATGGATTAAGAAAAAAAATATATGATAGAAGATTACTCAGTTTTAAAGAAGAAAAAATTTGCCAGTAAATGGATGGAGTTGGAGAACATCTTGCTAAGGGAAATAGGCCAAACCCAAAAAACCAAAGGTCAAATGTTTTCTCTGATATGCTAATGCTAAATCACAATAAGGGTTGGGGATGCTAGGAAAGAATAGAGTTACTTTAGATTAGATAGAAGGGAGTGAAGGGAGGTGAAGGCTTATGGAGGTAGGAAGGATAGTGGAGGGAAACAGATGTTATTACCTCATGTACATATGTGACTGCATGACAATATGCACAATCAGAAAAATGAGAAAGTATACTCCATTTATGTATGATTTATCAAAATGCATAAATGCTTTCTACTGTCATGTATAACTAATTAGAACAAATTTAAAAAATAAAAAAAAATTAAAAGCAATGGTGGAGTCAGCCCAGGAGTCCAGGAAGGGAATTCAAAGCAAGAGTCTGAGGCCCAGGCCTCTGCTGCTTTCCAGGCCCACACTCACAGCCACTTTCCAGAGAGCTCTTAATAAGCTATGTGTTCATTCAAGTTCATTCAACTTTCTGAGTGGAATTTAAATATGTGAGCTCTCAGCAGAGTCCAGATGGGGCCCACCTCTCTCTGGCCAGGCTCCTGACTGCAAGCCCTGAATTCCATCAGCAACTGGAGAATTGGACCTGGCTACCCAATTCTTCTACCCAGCACAGCTATCCAAGAGTCAACAGGGGTCTCCACCCAACCAGGCCCCTCTGGAACATCCTTTTCCTCAACTCCTGAGACTTTCTTCATTCTTCTTTCTGCACCCCATGCAATTATCCCTTCACCTCTTCTGTCGAGTTGTTTCCATCCAGTTGCCAAAGCCTTAGTTCCAACACTCATCTGGAATGAGACCTCCTTTCTCCTCTTTCAGTTGTATGCCGCCCACCCACACACGCGTCCTGACCTATTCATATTCCTATAGTATTCCTCTCTTTAAACAAGTGACTGTCACATACACCTGCAATAAAATCCCCAGTGCTCATTGATTATAATTTCAATTACTTTACAACAAGCTCATTTTTCTTTCTGGATCTATTCATTTGGCAATGCTTAGGATTTTAACTTTTGCACTTTTTCCTTTTGATATCCCATGAAACATGTTTCATTTCAATCAAGAAGAAAATCTGAAAGTAAGTATCAGTCTGTTCTTCATGAAATCAAACATAATCAAAATAAAGATTTAATTTGTTAGATGCCAGGCAAAAATCTCCAAACTTCTCTCCTAATGCAATTTGATCCCACTCCCAAACTAACTGCGCCTGATTTACTTTTTAAATATCCCATAGCTGGAATCATTTCACAAAGTAATGACAAAAATGGAATAGACATATTCAATCTTTTTGGAAATTTATTTTTTAAGGAGAAACATTACCATAGAAATCAGATTTGACACTTCCATTTTTCAATCCTTTGAAATACTTCATCTCAACAGAGGAAAATGGACATTTGCTTTCAGTGACATAGTAATGAAATTGCAACCCAGTGATCAGTCTAGTCCTTTGAATGCCTTGATTTTAAATACAACTGTAAGGTGACAGCTACAAGAACTGGCTATGGTAACCCAGAGTCACACTGCTGCAGATGACTGACTTGAGTCCACGTGTAATTGATTTTTTAAAGATATTATTGATAGGAACGGAAGGTGAATCCATGGTTCTGGTGGGGCTTCATAGATGTTCCACTGGAAACACAGACAAGCCAGTTGATTAACATTTCTCCGCAGTCCCTTGCTTCAGAGGGTGCCACAGACCGTGTCCAGTTCTCCACTGGTGACACTTTTTCAGCTCTTGGCACCTTGAATTTAGCATCCGCAGCTGGCACTTCACTCTACCTCCTATGAGAGGTGCTTCTCTCTTTCACATTTTTCTGTCTTTGTTACTGTAGTCTCCTTTTGTTTTGGTGACTATTCTATCACACCCATAATATTTCATGATCGATTCTACAGATGTTAGGAGGTTTTTGAATGCAGGGAAGAGAAGGAAAATAAACAAACTCAGACTAGCCAAAATTTATTATTCTGCATCACAGAATGTCCACATGATCAGTATGGGCTAAGGCACATTCCACCCCAAGGCTGCTAATAGGACCTAGGGTCGCCCTTTCTCTCAGTTAAGAGAGCCGGTAACTTCTCTGTGAAGACATGTCTCTGCATCCAGCAGAAAAAGGAACAGTGTCTTCCTGTCGACCTAAAAAACAAAACTGTGCCAGAGCCCCTGGCTCACTGGACTACCGTCTCACAGGCCTGAGATTCTGCACATGCTCTTTTCTGAACCAAGATTTGGTGGGGGAAATGGGGTTATCTTGTTCAGGTTAAACTAATAATCCAGAAACAGGAAAGATCTGGGGGAGTCAACCTCAAGGACAGCTACAGCTTCTTCTGTGGCATGTCAGAATGGTGATGCAAAGGTAAACAGCTTTCACTTCTAAAAACTTTTAGATTTTTGACTGAGCAAAGAAAACCCAGCACATACAATCCCTAAGCAAAATAAATGCTCAGAAAGGCACAGAGAAATATCCTTATGGACTGAATGTAGTCCAGAACATGTAAGAAATATACTTCAAGCTATCCATAATTATAAGAGTACAGATAAATAAAACTCCAAACAGCATGCTGTTCTTCAAACTGCCCTCTCTACCACCTACAGCATCACCATTCCTGTGTTATATAGCCGTGTGTTATATATTCCTGTTAATAGCCGTGATTTCTCATGATTTTGGAAACATGAGAGTTTCTTGGCGAGACCAATCACATGGACATCAACTCCAGCTGCACCTTGAGAGAAAAACGTGCAAGAATTTTATGCACAGATTTCCCCAGAGTCACAGGCATGGGTGCTGATGGATGAAGATTCTAGGTTCATTTCCCTTTTGTATAAATGAAAACAGCATTTCCTTGGGTATTCCATTGGTAGAACTTATTAGAATAATTTTAAGACCAAAATAAGATCTGTAATAACTCAAAATGAAAAATAAAATGTTCTTGCTCTAGGTGTCTCAGAAGAAAGGTAACAAGAAGAACATTTCACAAATAATAATTTTAACCAAATATATTCACCGTTCCCCTAAACATTTTCACTGGACAGTTTAATTCAATCAAGAAAGCAAAATACTAGCTTGACCAAGATGTTGCAGTTGGAGCCAAAGTAACAAATTCCTCATCACTGCAAAACCTGGTTCCAGTGGTCAGTGGGGTGCATGGGGTGGAGGAAGTTTTCTACTGCGTGAGCTGGAGATCTGCACTCTTCCCTTGTGTTCAGTATATTTATTTGGAATAGCTTCTTTTGAAATAAATTTCTGCTTCTTCTAGTCATCCCTCTACAATTCATGGGAAGTTGATTTTCATTTCAGGTTTTCCAAGCCATCATCTATTTCATGATAGGCAGCTGAACTACATACCTAAAATATAGATAGTTCAATAGATGGAAAACAAAACAAAATAAAACGAATTGAAGGAGATCAAGTGGACATCACACTTTGTCACCACACAACTAGTCAGAGCTGGGAATGGAACAGAGCTCTTTTATATTTGATTTATGGCTCAATTAATCAATAACTGCATGTTCAACAATCAACAGGCAAAAAGCACTTTCCTGATAAGCACCAGGCTGATTTCATAAGAAGGTGCATGTGGAAACCATAAAGAGGTGGTTAATGGTGATCACGCGTGGAGAAGAGCGGTAAGTACAGAAGCCAGACTTCTGTGAATTGAAGAGAATGAGGACCAAGGCTGAAGTTAGTTTACCCTAAGCCTTAGAAAAAGAGACTACTATGAATGTTACATTGCAAAGAACTTAAGCAAAAACCACACATGACCAAAATAGGGTTAATGATATAGTTAAAAAAAAAACCCTCAAAGAATTCCCTTGCATTTATATTTGGTGAATAAACATTGTCCACATTTTAATGAGAACTTCTGACATTTGTAGTAATTCACGCAAATACGAGAAAATACTGAGAAATTCAGTATGGGTCCTTTTTCATTATGTAGAATTACCAACTTCATAATTGCCCTTCCATATTTAATTAATAACTAATCTTTAATGGAAAAAGTTTAACTGCGCTTCTCTGTTTTCTCTGAGTTCTGCCTTTGGAGAGCTGCTCTAATTCTTTTCTTTGGAAAACAGATTTGAACATCACTGATGGTCATTTACAAAGACTGGCAGTGGGGCTTAGAGAGACACTCATGGTGTCACCTTCTCTGTGGACTCTTCCTCTGTCTTCCCAGGTGAATCAATGCTTTCGGCCTCAGGGCCACAGCGTTTTGATTGAAATAATTACTGCACTCTGCCTTGTGTTCCTCACAGTGAAATACCACAGAGATTTTCTGAGTTGTGTCTCCAGTTATCACTCAATTCACTGCTCTTCTCTAGGCACAGAGTTCAACATTTTCAGGAACTTCTCCATCAGCTAGGGGGATATCCCCCTCACATTCCAAGCCCTACAGGTCCAACAGAGGATTTGTCTTTTTCACACTAATGCCTGTTCTTCAACCTTCCAACAACCATAGCAGTGCTGGACAAGCAAAAACAAATGAGTCCAATTCCCTGAATTCTGTGAGTTTTAATCTATTAACATAAACAGGGCCACAAACATGTCACTGAAAATATGATACAGTGAGCACGTAGCCCATAAAAGTGCTATGTCTTTGCCACCCTTGTTGCCATCATCAAGAGCCATATCAACGTCAGCATCGTGGTCATGGGCGACTCGCTATGTCTTGGGCTCTCTGCAAACATGGCGCCCCACACATCGCTGGGAGGGAGGGGCCACTAGGATCCCAGCTCTAAAGCTGAAGGACCTGAGGCCAAGAGATATCAAGAATTTTCAAAAATAGGGAGCCGAAAAATAGTGAATGTTTTATTTCTTATTAAAATATTATTTAATTTATCATCAATTATAGTGTATGTATTAAAGTTCATAATTAATGTGACATAATGGGAAATAATTATGTTTTAGAAATCATATGTAAATACAGAATACAGACTATAAATGATTATTTGTATATACTAATAATACAATTAATAGTGAAACTAAAATGATTTAGCTATTTTGAAATGTTTTTATTAATGCATTATTATGACATATACTATTGGGGTTCATGTTGACATAATCATACATTCATGGAATAGTGTGCTCTGCTTCAGTCCCCTGTACTTTCCTTTCCTTTCCAGTTTCCCTTCCTCTACTTGTCTTCCTTCTCGTTACGTTTTTTCAATTGTTTTATAGATAAACATAAAGGTCATATATGTACACAGCCTAATTTGGGCTATTCTCTTTATTTATTTATTTTGTACCAGGGATTGAAAGCAGGAGTGCTTAACCACTGAGCCATATCCCCAGGCCTTTTTTGTATTATATTTAGAGATAGGGTCTCACTGAGTTGCTCAGTGCCTTGCTAAGTTGCTGAGGCTGGCTTTTAACTCGAGATCCTCCTGCCTCAGCCACCCACGCCAATGGGATTACAGGCATGTACCACTGTGCCTGGGTCAATTTAGTTATTTTACCTGCACTATAATGTGGGTTATTAAAGTGGTGATCCTTACAGTGGCACATGTCTATAATCCCAGCAGCCTGGGAGACTGAGGCAGGAAGATCAAGAGTTCAAAGCCAGCCTCAACAAGTAGGTGAGGTGTGGAGAGTGGATGAACCTCTGTCATATGCTGAACCTGTGGTGTTGGCAAAAGCCAAGCCTGGGAAACAGCCTGTGACACTCCACTCTGATGCTGACAGTTATCAGACATTCCAGGACAATGAGCTTCCAGGGTGCAGCAGGATAAAGGCAGGAGGTTCCGAGCACTGCAACAGGATGATCGGAGCAAAACTGTTTTTAGCTCTATAACTGTTAGTGCACAGAGAATGCTCTTTATACTCACAACCCTTGAACAATTCACAATGCCCTTATACTTTTAACTTCTTGCTGATGAGACCCTATATAATAAACTTTTGGAGCTAGCTGTGGGTCAGTGTTCCTCCAATAGAGTGCAATGTCCTGGCACCAGCTTTTCTTGAAAATGTCTTTGTGTTTTTCTCCATCTCTTGTTGCTCCTACTCTAGATCCTTTGTTGATGCTGCTTGGATTGTGGCAGTGAGACCCTAATCAACTTATTGAGACCCTATGTCAAAATAAAAAAATATAAAAGGCTGGGGATGTAGCTTAATGGTTAACCATCCCTGGATTCAAAGCCAGGTACAAAACAAAAAGAAAAACAAGTGTTGACCCTTCAGTTGGTGCTCGGTCTGCAGTGGCATGGGGCTCAGGGGGATTGTGCCTCTCTGTGCGGGCTGGTCTGGGGCAGCTTGACTGAGGGCCACAGGACCACTTTCAGGGTAGCTCACTCAGGGCTGGTCGCTGGCTGTTTACTGCCAGTTGGTAGTTGAGTCAGAGATGAGGGCTGCAGGTCTAGATCACTTTCCTTGGGGGCCCCTGCTCAGGCTGCTTTGGGACTTCAAGTCAGCATGGTATCGGGCTTCCTAGAAGGCGCATTTCAACATAACCCAGTGACATTTCCTTGATTTGGCTGTGGAAGTCACCTCCACTTTTTTTTTTTTTTTTAAATATTTTTTAGTTGTCGGTGGATCTTTATTTTATTTATATGTGGTGCTGAGGATTGAACCCAGTGCCTCACACATGCTAGGCAAGTCTCTTCCACTGAGCCACAACCCCAGCCCAGTCACCTCCACTTTACCCACGCGTCACAAAGTCACAAAGGTCTGCCAAGTTCAAGGGAAGGAGACCTAGGCTCTACCTCCTGATGGTGACCGTGGAGGCAGAGTACAGGGAAAGCAGGTGAAATGAGAGGCACTATTACATCTCTCTTTTAGAATCCAGTCTTTCACAGAGGACTGGGAAGCTTATCAAATCCATCTCCAGTCCCCCAAGCCATTAAAACTACTTGTATCCTTGCCCATCTCAACATTCTTCTCTTTGCCTGCCATTACATACTGCATGTGTGTTCATTGCATGAATCCGTTCATGAATATCTCCTCTCTGTGCCCCAAATATCTATTTTTTTAAATCTAATTTCGGATACTATCTCCTGTGAAAGGCAAATCCTGATTCCCTGCTGGAAATAGCTTCTCAGTCTGGATAACAAAAGTCCTTTATCTGTACCTCCTTAAAGGCACAAGATACCACCAACGGAATTCCTAAACCTGAAGCCAGTTCCTTCCTATGTCATGAGATCATCAGAGGGAACACGGCAAGTTGGAGAGCCTGCACTTTGTTCTTGTGGTCCCCCATTGCCCTTCCGCCTTGCGAGGCTGAAGACCCCAACCCTGATAGAAGCTCCATTCAAACAGTGAGTCCCCCAGCTGCTCAGCTCTAGAAGTTCTAAAATCAGAAGTTCCCAAGTACAAGGGTATCTGCTTACAAGGGAGGAGGGCCTCAGGGGAGCAGGACGAATAGAGCACATGATGGCAGAGACAAAGAGCAGGTCAACTTTGTCAGAGGTGAACCAGAGAGCCCACACCCTGCACTGACCCACACCCTGCACTGACACATTAAAGCAATAAGAGAAATGCAAATCAAAACTACCCTAAGGCATCATCTCACCCCAATTAGAATGTCTATTATCAAGAAAACAAGCAACAATAGGTGTTGGTGAGGATGTGGGGAAAAAGGTACACTCATACATTGCTGGTGGGGTTGCCAATTGGTGCAGTCACTCTGGAAAGTAGTATGGAGATTCCTTAGAAAACTCAGAATGGAACCACCATTTGACCCAGCTATCCCACTCCATGGCCTATACCCAAAGAACTTAAAATCAGCATATTACAGTGATGCAGCCACATCAATGTTTATAGCAGCCCAATTCACTATAGCTAGATTGTGGAACCAACCTAGATGCCCTTCAATAGATGAATGGATAAAGAAACTGTGGTATATATACACAATGGAATATTATTTAGCCATAAAGAATAATAAAATTATGACATTTAGAGGTAAATGGATGGAGTTGGAGAATATCATGTTAAGTGAAATAAGACAAGCCCCCAAAAACCAAAGGCCAAATGATTTCTCTGATAAGTGGTTGATGACACAAAATGGTTGTGGGGGGATGTAAGGAAAGAAGGGAGAAAGGATGGATTGTATACAGGAAGATGAGGGGTGGGAGGTTGGGGAAGGAAAGATAAGAGAATGAAACAAACATCATTACGCTATGTATATGTATGAGTACGCAAATTGTATGATTTTACTTTATGTACAACCAGAAGAACGATAGTTTTACTCCATTTGTGTACAATGAACCAAAGAAAAAGTTTTGTTAGTTATCTGCTCCCTAAAAGGAAAAAAGGGAAAAGGTGCTTTCATACGAAACTCTTAGAAATTAGCTTACACACAAAAACACATCAGGTTTTGTCAGGTACCTACATTCCAACTCATGATGTTAAGGTGAAGTCCATTACAGCATTGATTAACAATTCACCTGTCAGTCCAAGAAACATTGTTCTCATCAGCTCCTGGAAAATCTTTACTTATGATTTGTTTCCCTATTTTATTTATTCATAAACCAAAGTTATGGTCTTCCATGCCCTTTAGACATCTAGATTACACATGAAAAGGATGTAGGATTTGTTAGTTTAGAAAGTGAATTTCATTTAAATCAAATTTATTTTTTATGAAATAAACAATTTCTTGCCATTTATTTTTGTAATTACTGTTATCTTAAAATAAAATAACTATAAAAGCCCCAAATGTGTGTTACTTGCAATCAATTAAATATCTTAAGTGTTTTAGAATCTCTAAATCACTGGCATCTTTACAATTGAATTTTTATTGTCCACATTTAAAAAATGGTACTTGCGAGACTTTTTTTTTTTTCTTTTTCTTTTTGTGTTTTTGGTTCTACCAAGCCTTGATGTGAACTTGCATATGATTAATGAAAGGTTGGGGAAATCAGATTTACCAGTCTCAAAATAAATAAAGTTCAAAGTCCATATCCAGTCGCTAGCTCCGAGCCCGGGACCTGCATCTGGCTTCATGCATAGTCCGAGGTCTGATATTCAGTTGGTGCGTGTGGTCTGGGTGCACCAGACTTGTGGCCATCAACTTCAGTTAGTATGAAATAACAGTAACTCCTACTAAGGGTTTGCCTGGGTTCATAGTATCTGCTGCCTGACTTGAGCATCACCATGGCGTGCATGCTGCCCAGGTGGCTCTGGCTCGCGTCCTGAGACTCCTGGGACCTTCCCCTGGGGGGCTCCTACTCCGGCCCCTCAGCTCACCACTGGTCGCAGCTGTACTACCCCAGTCGCTTGCAGGGATCTACGTATCACCAGTTTCTACTCCTGGTGGTCCTGAAGTGCTGGCAATGGCCTCCTTCCTCCCACGTCTCATCACCTTTACTCCATCCCAGCTCTAAACTCCAATTTACCTCTCTCCTGTCACCTCTGCGAAACAGCAAGGAGGCAGGAAAGAAAGCACCAGAAATGAGTATCTATAAATTCCTCAAATTCTCATTATCCTTTCAAGACAGTCACTTCTAAATAAGGAAAGGAGACCTCAGAATAGATGCTGTGATCCTCTTTGCCTCTTCCAGGTAGAGTTGGGGAAACAGCGCATGCGCAAGTTCGGGAGCGCACAAACAAGGTAGGAAAGGAATCTCATCCTCAGTGATGTGGAGCTCGGTGACACCAGACCCTCGGGTTGGGCTGCCCCGTCACCTCCTGCCATCGTTACTCTTTATGGGAAATTGCTGAATAAGGTATTTGCTGATTTATTTTTTCCAAAATAAGTTAAATTAATGTATATTAACCAATCATTTTACAATCTCTGGAGAACACGGAATAAAGTGAGGAGTAACTGCAAACTCAAGAATGTTGGATGGCATCCCAAGAAATAGAGATGTAACATCAACCCATCTTCTACAAATGTCACTCCCTTTGACATTCCTTGCATTTAAATTTCCCTCTGAATTTCCCTTCCCAAAACATGATTCTGGTTACTATTTTCAACAGACAATATTTAGGCATTTTCAAGGCAACTGCATTTTCAAGATATGTCTGGTTATTTTGGTGTGCACCTAGCCCTAAATTCTCCTCACTAAAAGCATAAGAAGTCGCTTTTGGTGCCTGTGTATGCACATACAGATAAGAGGAATGGTTAGGAATGGGCTTTTCAGAGGCAGTGCTGAGGCAGAGGGGAGGGATTTGGTAGCAGCCCTCTCCAACCGAGAACATCAGTGATTCATCAAAACAGGGCTATAAATGCAAAAGGTTAAAAATTTTTAAAAACCCTTCAGATGTATAATTATAGTGTACACATAACCCTGAGCAAAGTTATGTTTAAAACATGTCACCCACATTGAAGAATTCTAAATATCACTACAAAGAACTGATTAAGACTAATTCCTGGTATAATCTGGAAATAAGACAAGAGTTCTCATTGTAGGGAAATCACTGAACCCAGAAATCATTTTAAATATAGGACTTCATATATATATAGTCCTATATGTAGCATATATGTTGAATATATTAGATATAGACTATATAAATATATGCATACTTACATTACTAGACCTTTTATTGTATAGATACTACCTTTCTCAATCTCTAAAACAACCTGCCAGGTAGGCACTATGTGTGCTTCAAAACAAGACCTGGGGTTGCCAGAACAAAGATATTTTTAAACTCAGATAAAGGAGAACAAGATGGAGTAGGAATTTCAGCAACAACACCTTGGGTAAGTTGTTTAGGTGACATTTATGTGAACATCCATACATGGCTTCAATCCTGTGTGCTTGGCAGTTGATCCAGTAATGTTTTAAAGTTATTTTTCAACAAAGTTTTTAAGAAACTTTAACTATGAGTCAATGTCCATCTTATAATATGGGATAAGAACAACTTCCCACAGACAATTCAGCTGAAATATTTTTGGTAAAAGATGGAGAAAAAAATTTTTTTAATCCCCATCTGATAGGGTTGTGATAAAAGGTAGCAACTTGCTAAGTGGTGCTAGATTAGCAGTAAAACACAGAGTTGTCCAGATGGTCTGCGGGATCTTTCAGACAGATCCTGTGGACCTGACTGAGAAATGGTATTGGTCAGCTCCCGTGCATGTATATGAAAGACATAACAGACCGGCAATGCATATTCTGCCAATTTTATATCTCTAATATTTATTTACATTAAAAGACAATTCCTTGAAGTCTTTTGCTTTTACTATGATTTTTCCTTGCAAACCTTTTTCTTACTGGAAAAATGCTAACTCATGTTCTATGTTCAGCTTAGCTACTGTGGAACTGTACAAAGTTCTTAATATTTTTGGACCTCAGTTTCTTCAGCTGTAATTTGAGAGGCTTGTAAAGTTGAGTTCTTGGTACTATTGTTTCTTAAATAGTATATGATAAAGTTTCTAGGAGACTCAATAAGTACCACCTGGTCGTCTCAGACAAATTTTGGAAAACTGAGGAGATGCAAAGAATCAGCATGTGGAGGCCCTTATACTGAGTACTGATGAAAGTTGGCCTGACACATGGGTGGACTGAAGTTGACATCACATCTGTTTGCACATCCCTCAACCAGGCGGGGCCTCTCTGGGGCCTGGCTGAGGCCTAAGTTCATGGTGTGGCTGAAGGCAGCAGAGGCCCCGCTCTCTGCTAACAGAAAAGAGAGTGTCACTAAGCAGAGTGTGCAATAAGGCCAGGAGTGTGTGTGGAAATTTATCCTAGGATGTCACAGATAGGGGAGGAACATCTTTCTTGGACAGAGCAAGCTCTGATTCCTATCTTATCCAGTCATGCGGAGGGAGGACCAGTGCTCAGGATCAGTCAGTCCTACTTACAGAAAGACTTTGCATGGGCTCTTCCCTCCTGCCTTGGCTCGCTCTGATCCGTGACGCTCAGGTGTCATGATGATATCCTACCAGAGGTTGAGCTTATTATCTTTTCAAATCCAACCTCCATGGGGAAAGGGGGTCATAGGAGGGGAAGATGCAGGTAAGGAGCGACTGAGGTCGCCATCTGTGGGAGGCTCATCTGTGACTGCTCCGTGTAAAAGGCAGTCTAGCTGGGGGTCAGAACATAGATCAGCCGGGCTCAGGCTGCCACTTGGTTCCACAAGTCATCTAAATTCTCAGTATTGCCGAGAGTCCTCACTGCCCAAATGCACCCAGTTGTTGGATTTAACCCAGAGGGTCACTGATATGGTTTGGATGTAAGCTGTCCTTCCAAAACTCATGTGTGAGACAATGCAAAAGATTTAGAGGAGAAATGAGTGGGTTATGAGAGTCTTCACCAATCAGTGAATTAGTCTCCTGATGGGATTAACTGAGTGATAACTGAAGACCAGTAGGGTATGGCTGGAGGAAATGGGCATTGTGGGCTTGGCTTTGGGGTGTATATTTTGTATCTGTTGAGTCTCTCTCTCTCTCTCTCTCTCTCTCTCTCTCTCTCTCTCTCTCTCTCTGCTGTCTGATCATCATGTGAGCTGCTTCCCTCTGACACACTCTTCTGCCATGATGTTCAGCTTCACCTTGAGCCAGAGGAATGGAGCCTGCTGTCTATGGAATGAGACCTCTGAAACCATGAGCTCCCAAATAAACTTTTTATCCACTACCATTGTGCTGGTCGGGTCTTTTAGTCACAGGGATAAAAAAGCTAATTAAAATAGCCACTGTGACGATTAAATACATTAAACCCATTGCACAGGTGGATGAGTACCTGGCACACATAGTCAGGAAAGCGTGTGTTTGCTAGTGTCTGATGTTCTGGCTTCACATCACCAGCTCTGAGCTCCCTCCGACCAGGCTTTCAAAGCAATCTAGAAAGCTTCAACAGGCAAAGAGGGTTTTAAAAAGCAAAAGCAATAGACTATGTTCAACTCAAGAAGTACTTATCGACCACCAGGTTCTGTGCTCAACACTGAGGAGCAACAGCCTTGCCTCTGAGCAACCTGCACTTTAAGTGGAGAAGACAGAAAAGCAAGCAGATCACCCAGGAGGAGGGGGTCCCAGGTCTCCTCCAGTGAGGCTTGGGTTTCGTTTGCTCTTTTTACTTCATCAGTGCATTCAGAAATACCAGAATAAAAGTGGATCTTTCAGCCAAAGAGCGCTCTCTTCAGCGTTCGGCATAAAAACCACTGCGACAGGTTCACCACTTTCATTCACCCTGAAGGCATTCTGACGGCAGCCAGAGTGCCTTTTTTGAAATCAAAATCAATGGGAATTGATGAAGCAGTCAAAGGGACACTAGTTTTAGTGAACATTTATTGAGCACTTACTAGGCACTGCCACTAAACCCTCAATGTGTGTTCTCAAATTTAATTCCTGCAACCACCCTAGGGGACACATTCATTTCCCATTTTATACAAGGAGCTTGAATGGCTTGCTGGAGCTCCCACGGTGAGTGAGGGAAGGCTGGGATTGAAACCCAGGCGGCTGATCCTTATCATCTGTTCTCTGCTACACAGGGAGAGACATCCTCTGTTTACTTTCCTCCCCATGAAAAACTTCCTTTTTCCAGACCAGAAATGAAAGAACAGAAAGCTAGAACAGAGGTCACCGCCTCCTGATAACAAAACTTTCAAGTAAGTTCTGGACTTGTGCATTGAAACATGTGCATTAAAACTAACTTGAGAAAAGGAGATGAGGAAATGGCCTAATTTCATGCTCTTGTTAGCAATAAATGGCCACCTGAGTTCCCAAGCTACCCTCTGAGCCCAGACACATAGCAAAAACTACAAAGCATTACTAACTGAGACAGGACTGATTATCAGACAATGGTCAGCTCTCTGAAGGTAGGAAAAACCTTTTTCTTCTACCTAACACGTGTTCCTTCCACGTGATAGGTATTCAAACTTTGTTGGAAATATATAAAGGTTTAGATCGCATTCATTACAGCTATATGAGTGATGCCCAGAATAAGAAGCTAAGCTATTACTAAACCTACAGAATTTTTGTTCTTACTGAAAAAGAAGGACTCAACATTTTTATCCTGCCATTCTCTATCTGCAAAAGCTCTGGGAGAAGCTTGTCAACCCTTATTTGCAACAAGCTTTTTTATCATAAAACAGCATAGAATGATATTTGAGAACACACAACTAGGTATACATTTAGATATTAAAAAGTTCCCAAATGTTCTCCTAACCTTTTACCTAGAAGTAACTATAAATATAGCTTTTCACAAATTCTTCTGAAATTTTTTTGGGCATTAAATGTAATGCAACTTATACAGGGGAAATTGAAACTTACAGATAGTCTATACCTTGCTTTCTTCCCTTTATGTTCTGAATATTGTGCTATATCAACATCTACAAAACCAATTCTTTTCAAACCGCTTAATAGTCCACCATAGAGATGTAGTACGCCCACTGTCGTTCAATAATACCTTCTGTACTTTTGCTAATACATCCCTGGGAAATAGTCCTGGGAGGGGACTATTTGACTCGTAGGTGGGGCACATTTCATACACCACCATGCATATATTTGCACATGTTGCATGTTGGTAGGCAATTAGTCCAATTGCCTGCTGCCGATGAGTGGGCACCAATTCTCTCCCACCAAGAGACTGTGAAGGTTAAGTTGATCACCCATGGTGTAATCAATCATGCCTAAGTAATGAAAGTTTTGTAAAAGCCAAACGTTCAGCAAGCTTGCAGCTCAGATTGCATATGGAGTTTCCTGAAGAATGGTGCATCTGGTTAGGGCACAGAAGCTACATGCCCTTCCCCATCCCTCACCCTGTGTGCCTCTTCATCTTGAGCCTTTGAGTATCCCTCATAATAAACTGGTAAATGTCTTTTCCTAAGCTCTCTGAGTCTCTCTGGCAAATGAGACACACCAGAGAAGGGAATTGGGGGAACTCAGTTTAGAGCCGGTCAGTGAGATGTAAGGCCATCAGGGTCTTGTGATTGACACCTGAAGTGTGGGCAGTGGGGAGCAGCCTTGTGAGGCTGAACCTTCGACCTGTGGGATCTGGTTCTATCTCCAGGGGGAAATGAACCGAACTAGAGGACACCAGCTGATGTCTGCTGCAGTGCTGACTGGCTGGACACATACCTCTGGGTGGCCAGGGGTCACAAAACTCTTCTTTGTAGATTACTGAGTGAGGGAAAAGAACCCCTCACCGGACAGTTTCTGTTCTTACATTATTGGAATGGATTTTCTTCCAAAATCTAATGCTTATTTGTTGCGTATTTAAAAATACCTAAGTTCTGGACAGTAGTCCCCTTATTCACAACTTCATTTCCCACAGTTTCAATTATCCATGGTCAATCACGGTCTGAAAATATGAAATGGCAAATTCCAGAGATAAACAGCTCATCATTTTTAAATTGTGTGTCATTCTGAGTAATGTGATGAAATCTGAGCCCCTCCTGCTCTATCCCACCCAGGACGTGACTCTTTCCCTTGTCTAGTGTTTCCACACTGTATGCAGTACTCACCCGTCAGTCACTAGCCATCATCTAGGTTATCAGATCCCCTGGCACAGAGTAGCAGGGCTTATTTCAAGTGACCTGTGTTTTGCTTAATAATGGCTTCAAGGTGCAAAAGACATGGTGTTGGTGATTAGGGCACGCCAAGGAGAAGCTGTAAAGTGCTTCCTTTCAGGGAAAATGGGAAAGTTACTGATATAATAAGGAAAGAAAAAATCATTTCCTGAGGTTGCCAAGATCTATGCTAAGATCCATCAGTCATTGTTAATCTCTTCCTGGGCCTAATTTATAAATAAAATTTTACCATAGGTGTGCAGGTAAAAGCTGGCATTATCAGCCTCAGGCGTCCCCTGGCTGGGGTGGGGTCGTAGAACATATCCCCCATTGGTAGGGAGAGACTACTATACCAACATTTTAAAAATAGACCCTTTATTATATTCCCTTCTGTTTTCATTTGCTTTCATGAAATTTTTAGGTTTTCCAAAAATAGTATCATCTGAAATAATTATAATAACATATACTTAATTTGCAAAGCAAAGAATATTTTGATCAGGGTTTTAAATGTTCTTCACCCGACCTCTCATGGACCAAAGTCATGGAAAGCAGCTTTGTTCCTTCCTTTCATATTTTATTGTCTTAAACAAAGGCATTTTCCTCACATCTACTTTTTCGACTGATTCTAAAACAGTCTACCTCTCCCTATCAACTTCCATATTTGAGAAGAAGCATAAATATAACAAGAATTTAGTCTAGTCTGTTGTGCATCAGTTTTTATTGCCTATCTCAGTAAGTTCCACTAGAAATGGGGCATGCAATAAATGTCAAAGCCTAGAAGTTTCTGTGACAGAGAGCAAATGGTTCTCCTTACTTTCATTCAGTCAATACTGCTGCATGCAGGGATGTAAAGAAGAATGGCACATGGCTCTGTCACCTGTCTGGGAGGCCATCCGGGTGCTGCCACAGCGGGCAATGGAGGGGACAGCCACAGAAATCACAACAAGAGTATTTTTCTGGTGGTGGTGATGAGAAAGCAGACAGCAGAAACTGAGAAGCAGAGGGCAGGAGGGGGTTCTTAGGCGGGTGGCAGAGACCCCAGAAGCCACCTGTTCTGTGAGTTGTTTAGCGGGTGGGGTCACGCTCTGTCATGTAACAACTGCAGAGGTGAGCAGCTGCAGCCGAGATCAGATGGCCGGCAAAACCGAAAGTATTTACTAATTTATCCTTTACAGATACAGAGGGATCTGTAAAGGATACCTTGTGCCTTCATACCTTTCAATCATGCCATGTTCAAGTTCTCACAGGCAGAAAACAACAAGGTGTTTTCTATGATTCTCCTGTGCAAGCGTAAGGGTATGATGGCTGGGTGTAAATGGGACCGACAGCAGACGAGGGGTCTGTGGAGGTGTCATTGGGAGGTGCCAGAGACATCTGCTCGCCCACAGTGGACTTGATGATCAAGGGTGACGGTTGCAGAGGGCACCAGGGTACAGGAGGGCTTCACAGACGTTGGCAGCAGGTGGGTCACGGTCAATACAGAAACTGAGAACAAGAGACATGACATTCAAGTAGCATCTTTGCATAAAGAGACAGCTGAATGGGAACCAGCTTGGGAGTGTGGTCTATTCAGCTGTGTGTCCCCAGAGCTTCCCAGGGGTCCAACACAAGGCAAGCACACCAAGGTCTCCCTCGGTGAATTCGCACAGCAATGCCATCCCACTAGTTCAGGAGCAAGGGAATGACAGTAGCCCTGAGTAGGTGCTTACTGCAGAGGGAGGGGAGGTTCTGAGAAGATCACAAAGAAAAAAGCAGGCCTTGCTTAACGGTATGGAAGAGCATGAGAAGGACTCTCCAGGGAGTGCCGTGGGACACAACCTGAAAGAGAACATCAGGTGCACGAGGAAAGGCCTGGCAGGAGGCAGTCAGCTAAGCCCTGGTGAAGTCGAGGTCCCAAGAGCAAAAGTGACTCAGTGAAAACGTCCATCACACAGCAGCCAGCTCAGGGCTGGAGAGTCCAGGGCCAAAAAGCTAAGCAGGGAAACTTCAGCTGCCACCACAAGAATTCAGGGGCAAGTTCCTCAAGTCGGGAGATTCCAATCCTGATTCCTACTCTCTCCTGAAATAGTCAGGAGACACGGCTGCCTGGCACCTGTTCACACAGATGCTGATGGGTGGGCGCGGAGTAGGGCTGCCCCTCAGCGTGGCCACACTCCCCACCAACCCCAATGCCAACCCAATGCTGAGGATGAGAGAGATTTGCTGGGATTTGTGCTTTTCCTTAGTAGAGAAACAGTCCTGTGTCTCCACAACTTTACTGAGAGAGAGAAGGCAAAAGGCAGACGGCTGCATATTTCAAAAGGAAAACCAGTGGCGGCATTTGCTCTGGGATTGAAAAGAAAAGCCTAAGTCATAGCCAGGTCCTGGCCTCCCGTGACTCCCGAGGCAGCTGATCTTTTACATTCTAACCCTGTGAAGGCAAGACACAGTAAAGAAGCAGGCAACTGTGGGTGCCCCAGGATTCTAAGACGGCAAAAGGAGCTCAGAAAGTCAAGTTCTCCACTGCTTGGTAGAGTAGATAAATGTGACAGATCAAAGTCAATAAGGACACCATCCAGGAGGTTAAGACAACACGGAGCCTGCTGATGAATGTGGGAGTCCTGGCAAAGGGGAGAAATGTTCAGCAGAACTGAACTTGACTTCAAGATTGCCACAAATACAGGTGTGTCCTGTGCGCCCCACTCAGCAAAGCTGACCAGGTGGAAGGACCGGCCTGCAACGATGCCTGCCGTGGGGCTGACCTGTAGCAGGTCCTCTCACCTGAGGACATCTCATTTCATAGAAGCCTTTGGTATCAGATCCCTTTTGATTTCACCTCTGCTACCCCTAAACACAGCAGCCTGAGGATTCGAGCTTCCCACCGGCCCCTCCATCAGGCAGGAAGCCAGTCTGTGCAGTGTCCACCTGCCTGTCCCTGCTTCTGGCTCCCTCCATTCTAAGAAAACACGTTCTACACGTTGGAGCTGCCTCCTACAAACAGTAAAAAACAAAGACCTTTCAGAGTTCTCCAGAGGATGTTTCAGCACTGAAAGGACAACACATATATTTTGTTAATAGCATTATGGTTTTTTTTAAAGTCCACTGTGGTTAAATTATTGTTTTCCTTCCTGTACAAAACAAGCATCCAAGAGAAGGTAGTTAAATTAGTAACTGGGTTAGAATAATATCCTGGTTGTGCACAAGTCATATTTGCTATTATAGGAAATCATCATGTTAGCCAACTTTGGAATATTCAAAAGTTAACAGGCATGGTTTACCCACAACCTGGTTAAGTAGAAGCGGATGAATTGTGATTTTCCTCTGTTTTATTCATACCACCTTCTGCTTACTTGGACTCTGTCTCGGAGGTACTCAAATAATTTTTCAGACAGTATCCAATTAATCTCTAGCTACGTAGGTGGCAGCATTCAGATTAAATTATCTTCCAGTCACTTCCTCATTAAAAAAAGAAAAAAAGATGTCAAGCATATGACAAAGCATCTTGTCAAAATGATTTCACAGCTGAAGAAACTTTGCAGAAGGGAAGCCACTCCCTGCGGTGGGTGCCTGCAAACCTTCTCCTCTGAGGGACAGCCACCTGAGCTCCCTGGGCTGTCTCCCCCGGACCTCCACCTGTGAACAGTCTCTTCTAGGACCATGCAAGGGACATGGAGAACCCACACCAGGAACCTGAGCAGGGAAGGGTTGGTTAACGGTGCAGAAGCAGCAGAAGAGCAATTTAGAATTACAATGGGAACTTGGTGAACCCTGGAGAGGAGGGTCCTTCTATAGGGACAATGATCCTGAGCACCATCGTAGTCCCACATGATGAAGGTCAGGGTCTTTAGAAAGTAGAGAGCAATGAAAAGAAAGTAGCACTGACCTATTGCAAACTACATTAGCAGGAGTGTCCTCCAAATACTCCAGATTTCCCCTTCAAATTGAATTTCAGAGGGCAATGAACCCAAACAAAAGAGTGATCCTAAAGAGATGCATTTGTTCAAACAGCCATTTACAAACACAGTGATAAAAGTCAGCACAGACAGCGCAGGGATTTCTTTTCCGTGGGGGCAGAGGGGAAGTAAAACTTTAGAATCACAGGAACACAGAACTGTCAAAACATGAAAACACTTCTGAGGAATTCAGTTTCATGAAAACAAAATTGAAGTAGCTCCCCATGTTTTTATTTCTCACTCCACCATTTGATCAATGTTTAGAGTGTCCACAGATTTCTAGCCACTGAGGTAGGCACTGACCATCCAGGTGAGTACAAGCAGCGTGAATGAAATCAAAAGCAGAGAGACACCAGTCACTGTGACTCCATGTGATCAGAGAATGGTACACATCACACTTACACAGGAAGGGCCTAGGCAAGGGGATGTCAGAGGCCTCCCAGGGGAGGTGGTGCTCAGGGGGACTGCAGGTGGGTCAGGTGAGGAGAAGAAGGGTGATCTGAATAATGAGGTTACCTTGGTTTTGTGGCTCCCAAGGACATGGTTTCCAAGCTCAGCCCTACACTCTGTGGAGGAGAAACTTGAAAACGTCCATTTTATGGCTTCCAGTCCAAGAGGCACTTTTCGCCCCAACAGGCGCACAGTATTTCTGACACAGTTGCATGTCCACACGGACAGCAGTTTTAAGAAGAATCATGTAAGAAAGAGAAATGATCTCTTCAACAGTAGGGTGAGAAAATGCTTGTCCTATGAGTAAGAGAGGGGCTCAGAGAAGCACGTGGGTGTCTTTCCCAGGCAGGGACAGAAGTGAGAGAAGCAAGAGGAAGAATCTCAGCAAGCACCTCGCTGAGGCTGGTTGGCAGAGTAGGAACGAAGAAAAAATGAAAACGGGGTCTTGACAATGGAAAAGAGACTTCAGACTTGCTCCAAGAGAAGAACTCCAGGCCAGAGCAGGCTTCACAAGGCGACAGAGGTGATTCTTGTTCAGAACCCATCAGTCCTCTCCACTCCACAATATGGCGCCAACGTGCTTGCAGCTCCTCATTCCCCACTAATGGAATCTGTCCACACTCTTCTTCCCTATCTAGGTGGCTACCATTCTTGCTGCTTACTGTGGTACATCTGTATCCCAGCCCTCGAGGGACCAGCCATCCAGTATCTGTTCAAATACTACCACCCGCACTGCATACCACTCAGCCTGTGTTTGTCTCTTGTACCAATATTTCAATGAAATTTCATTCTTCGGCATCATCAACATCCTCGTAATTGAAAGTTCAGCACATATCAGTGCCTACATGCCCAGACATTGGTATCAGATACAAGGAAAGAAAAACATGCATACGGCCCCCTTCCCAACCAACTCATGCTGTGAGTTCTCCATCTTGGGGTAGTGAATCAGCAAAGGTCTTATCTAAGAACTAGGCTTTTTTAAACAGAAAAAGAGTGTTCGCATGTGGTGAAAACTTGAACAGCATCAAAAGGAAGTGAAGAAGTCCAGAATACATAGTTTTAAAGTACTTCTCCCTAAATTCCAGATCTAGTAGCAGTTCTTATGTATTGTTGAGAGACGTTGTATGTGTGTGCACACACACATGCACATAAATGCATTGAGCTACACACATATACAGCTGGACACATGATTCTCAGTATACTCAATCTGACTTTTTCCACTCAAAATTATATATCATGAATCCTGTTCCAGGTCACCACACTTAGATCTACCCTTTTCTACTTAACAGTTGTATATTACTTTTATAAATGGCAAGCATAACTTATTAAATCATCTGATCATATGAGAAATATTAACATCTTCTTCATGCATTTTGTGATATGTGAGGACAAGGGCTGAAATTCTTGCTTTGCAATTTAGTGACAAGTTAACTTCATTCATGAGGTTTCTTATTCTATAAGATCAGGGCTACCGTAGTGTTACTCAAGTTATAATGGGTAAAGTACAGTACCTGAAACACAGGTGAAGCTCTATAGATTATATCCCTTATTTTTCTAGGATAGTAGCATCAGACATTTTGAAAGGTGAGTTTTAAAGATAAAAAATTACATAAATATATGTTCATAACTCAAAATAGTCCTTTCTTTTTCCATATGTACTTACCCTTTTTGCTCATTTCTTTTTCTATAGATCTAAGATTCCACCATTTCCCTTTAGTCTAAATCATTTCTTCCAGTACTAAATCATTTCATCCAGTTTAGTATAAGTTGGCTCTCAAAAAGCATCTTAGCTGTTTGAGAAAGTGTTTTATTTATTCTTTAAGGATAGTTCTTCCTAGATATAGAATTCTAAGTTGACATTTACATTCAGCACTTTGAAAATGTGGTTCCATTGTCTTTCAGACCTGCTGTGCCTGATGGGAAGTTAGTTGTCCTTCTTCTCTTCATTCCTTGCAGATAATGCGTCTTTTCTGTCCTAGTTGTCTTTAAGATTTTGTTCCTATACTTGCCTACTGACATTTGAATACAGTGCACATGAGTGTAATTTTCTTCAGATTTAGCTTGTTGGAGTTTATTGAACTTTGTGGATTTGTAGATTCCAGTTTTTGTTTAATTTGTTGAAAAAAATAGGCCTTTATTTGTTCAAATATTTCTTCTGCTTAATTTTATTTCTTGCCGCCTATAGGGATTCTAGTTGCACCAGTTATCAGATGCCTAATACTGTCCCATAGTCTTCAGATGTTCTAGTTTCTTTATTTCTCATTTGTTTTTCATTTGAGGAAGTTTCTACCTACCTATCATCAAATACACTGGTCCTTTTTCTTTTCTAGTTGTCTTTAAGATTTTGTTCCTAGATGCTGCATCTATTCTGCTATTAAAATCATGGGAAGAATTCTTCATATCTTATATCATATTTTCCAAGTAAGGCATTTCATTTAGGTTATTTTTTATAGTCTCTGCTGCTCTGCTGAAGTTCCAATGTGCTGATTCACAATTGTCTACCTTTCAACCCGATCTTTCAGCATATTTATTATCAGTATTTTAAACTCTTCATCAGATAATGCTGACATCTGTTCCATTTCTAGATTTGTATCTATTGACTTTCTCTTCTTTTGAGTATCAGTCACCTTTCCTTGCTTCTTCTACTTTTTGTTATTGTCTATTTTATGCTGAATGTTGTGCAAAGATGAGTTGAAACCGAAAATAGCCACATATTCTTCCAGAAGTGAAGGAAGTATCTGAATTTGATGATTCAGTTAACCACTGGGGTTGAGGGGTCAGAACTTGCCTTCATCAGGAATTGGGAAGTCAGCCCCAGCAAAACTCCAGGCGTTTCTCTTTTTTATAATACAGGTACCTGGTCTCCATGCTGTGGCAGTTCTTTGTGTCTGCAATCCTGCTGTCAGCTCCTGAGGTCACTAGGGAAATCACTTTCTCCTAGCCCTACTCCTGCCCCAGCTGCCCTCAGCATCCATGTGCACACAATGGAAGCTGCTGAGCCTGAGGGATGGCTCTCAACACTCCTGCTCCTCTCAAAACCTGAAGCAGTCACTGTGGGTGATTAACAAAGTCCACCCTGCTTCTAAGGGGTTCCTGTCAATCCTTGCACCATCCTCTCCTGGCCTTTGCATCCACTGCTTTGCTTTCAGTGAAAGTCTAAATTCTATAAAGAGATCTTTCTTGGTTTTCTCAGAATGCCTCATCTCTCCAGTTGTGCCCTCAGCCCTGGACTCAACAAAGTTTTGCACAGTGAGTGAAGGTCCATGGGAACCTGCAAGGGAATGAGTGGGCACTGGCTCAGTGTGGAGCTGGGGATCCTCAGGATTCCAGACCAGCACTTGCACTCTCACACAAAGTTAGAGTTTACTAAAACTTAGCTGGTTTCTTCTTATTCCCTCAGTCCTGGATGCTCCTTTCTCCTGCTGTTTCTCTGAGACGGGGCTCCTTCTCACTTTCCAGATTTTCAGTTTATTCACATTACTTTGCTTTGCCAGGTCTCTGGTGGATAAAAACCACACGAGGGTGCAGCACAGCTAGATTGTTTCCTTTGCTAGGACGGGAGCAGCAATCTCTCAGGGTTTCCTCAACCTTAGTCTGAACTGAGCTTCCCTGGCACTTGTCTGAGGGCTATCTTTGCCTTTGCTTTTGAATCAGTGTGATGTCCAGATGACTGCCAGCCCTTACCTCAATTTTAGAGGTAGAAACCGAGGAACAGAGAGATGAAAACTCTTGCTAGACTTATAAAGCCAGTAAGTGGTTGAGCAGGTTTTTGTTTTTTCAGAATTGCTCATGCATTTTATTACACTTTTTAGTAGTTCAGACATAATTATTTCCAATATATATTTTGTAATTGAATCACTACAAAATGATAAAACTACATTTTAAAGTTTATTCTTCATTTCCTATCACAATAAAATACTTATCTCTAATATACTAAAGCTTCACATCAATTAATACTTTTTAATCTTTAAAATAAATCCAATTCCATATGTGATTGTAGGTAATAGATTCTTTCACTATTGAAATATTTATTTTTGTTGTTGCAGTATAATTGTACATGATAGTGCGATTTAAATCATACATGCACATAACATAATTTAATCAATCTCATTGTCCAGACTTTCCCTTTCTCTACCCTTCTTCCTCCCCTGATCCAGAAATCTACCAATTATGCTATGCTCATATCCAGATATACCATTATGAATCCTGTTTATATGTAATTATAATACACTAAATAAAATAATAATAATAAAAATAATAAAAATGATGATGATGGAAGGGAGATCAGCAGAGAGGGCTTTTCAGGAGCACTCACCTGTGTAATTATTTTGCTACTTTAATCACGAGTTAAGTCATACAGTGTGAGGAGTCTCCCCTGGACAATCTGTGGGTCTAACTCCCACTGGACTTCACTACCTAAGGCACTAATCCTGTCCTCCTACTAGACTTATATCTTCCATTTCTTTCCCATGTGTTTCCAGACTTCTGGATTACTCTGCACTGTATCTTTAATATTTTGTCAGATAATGATGGGACCATTTGATTTCAGTTTAGAATACTTCTCCCAAAAAGAGGTCTGCAGGTGAGCACCACCAAACTCGTTATTTGAAAATGTGATCAACATAATCTTAAAATGTATGCTTATCCTGTTTCTCAACATTACAGAAACTACACATGATAATTTTTATTCGTATCTACATCTATATCAGTATTTACTGCTTCATTGACACATTTCAAGAAGGAAGATCTTACTTAGGGGATTTCTTGCACCGATTTCTACAATGTGAAAACAGGTTTGAAAAGCATCAAGCCATTCACTGCATTGCTCAGAAGGCTCTGGAGTGTGGGAGATGGGGGATTTTACCCACTCACCCTGCAGGCCCATGCCACAGCACAAGGATAACTGGAGCCAACTGATTTCCACTGAGGGTTGATTAGGACAAGAAAAAGAATAAAATAAAAACTCTCCAGCAGCTACTGTCCTTCAGATTCCACAGGAATTACATTCACTGCTTTCTCTCTACTTCCACTATGTGCCATCCACTAAAAGGTGTGCACAAGGAAGAAAATAAATCATGAATGGGAAAAGTCAAAGGATGTTTCCCCACGAACTGGTCCATAGAATTCCATGCTCCTCCATGGCATTATTTCAACATTGAAGCTAATGAGCTTTCTCCACCAAATAAACCTAGGGATAAACTAAATACTGACAACTAGATACTAATATTATAAACATTTTTTTAATTCATGTATTTTTAGTAGTATATGTTGGTATTTTTTGTGTGTCTTGTGCCTTTTTGATTTTTTAGTTTTAAACTGATACATGAAAAAAATAAAAATTGTACTTCTTAATCGGTTACAAGTGTTTTTGAAGTATTAGATTTACAGAAAAATTGAGAAGATAAAGAAGAGTTTCCATACACCTCCACCCAGTTTCCCTCGCATCAGTGTCACATTAACAAGGCATCTCACATTGCTATAATCCATGAATTCATGTGGGCTCCTTATTATTGAGTCTACCACTTACTCAGACTTCTTAGCTCTTCATGATGTCATGTCCTATGCAGCATCTTTTCCAGGATCCCCATTGTAGTAGTGGCTCCTTGTGGTTTACCTGGGATGACCTTGAAGGCTCCCAGCAGGACTAGCTGAGTGACAGGACCCCACTGTCCCACCACCCAAGATGGGAATTTGCCTAATGTTTTCCTCATGATTGAACTAGAGTTTTGAGTTCTGAGGTAGAAGACCATAGAGGTAAAATGCCAGGGATACTTTCTATGAACATGACCTACAGTGCAGATGTAAATATTAATTTTATTTATTTATTTATTTATTTATTTATTTATTTATTTATTTATTTATTATTTTTTATTTTGTGTGTGTGTGGTGCTGGGAATTGAACCCAGGACCTTGTGCTTGCAAGGCAAGCACTCTACCAACTGAGCTATATCCCCAGCCCAAAACTATTAATTTTAAATGTTTATTTTACTAACACACCTCTTATTTTCTTCAGGCCACGTTCTTACTTGTGCACGCCCTTCACAGACACAACATGGATGGTTCGTTCTTACATGATGACCCTCAGCCAGACTACACACGGTTTTGTCAACTTAATTTTACTTAGGAATTAAATCATCTCATTTTCTTAATTGTTTTGTTGTTCTTCACAGAACTTCCTCTTAATTGTATATATCTGTCTGGTACATTGGTGCCCCAAAACAAACACAGACATAGAAATGTAGCTTAACCTCATTCTTCTGAGTAGACAGCGTCAGTGGCTCTGCCCAGGCCTAAAATAGCACCGTGTCTATGATACAAGCTTATCTAGACTGACGGTTTATTTTTTTTGTTGATGTAAATATGCTCCGATATTGTAAAATTACATGGTTTTCAAAAAAGTTAATGTCTGCCATCCTATCAAAATGATTCTAGGTAATTTTGGGGATGGATCCCTTTTATTAGTATTATTAATTAGGTTCTTTGCATATAATAGTCATCCTCTGCAACAAAATCCTCTTATCAAAGTGATAGGTTGTCACTGTTGCATTTCATTATGTTGTTTAATTCCTTTGACAAGGATCACATTAATTCTTAACTCTATCTTTATTTTTAAAATTATTTGCTTCTTATTAACATTTTCATAACATATCATTCTATGATTATTTTGCACTGGACATGAGTCAATGTCCCACATGCGGTGATACAGTGGTAACGGGGTACACAAACGAAATGGGCAAAAACACACACTCCACATGCACACCAACAAATTAACAAAAACTATACATTACAGACGCACTTGATATACATGTAGTTGCCATTTTTCACTTTCCTTTTGTGGTAGTACATGATGATCATATATCAAAGACTAGATCTTTAATAATTCATAACAGTTACAGAAATAGAAATAATACTAGGGCAAAGAGCATGAGGCATCAGAACTTCCAGAATAATTCCCAGAATATTTTTTGCCAATTCACAGTTACAATGAATTTTATGAGGAGTCTACTTCAGTGTATCAATTTGTAGTTACTTTTTAAAGACTCTTCTAATTTCATAAGTACAAATAACATCTGAATAATGTATTTGCCATTTTTAAAAATAAAATTTATATTGATAATGATTTGACAATTTTTTCCTTTATACTGTGAAATACTATGTGCAATCTTATGGAAATGTATTTTAAAAATCTAGGCTCAACACTCAGCCTCTTCAAATCTTCAATTCTGCCTTGTTTCTGTTACTTTTTAACTCCTGAATTGGATATTGACCAGCACCAGGCATTTCCGAAAGCGACTACAAACACGCATGCACAGATAATGCAGATCACTTCCATGAGTTTAATGGGACAGAAAGGGAACACCGTGTGACATCTCTGACATTCCTCTTTATTTATTTGCTTCTGCTGACCATTAGGAGACACATTTATCTATGCCAATGCCAGAGCAGAAGTTCCTTAATTAATTCATGCTACTCCACAGTGGTAACAACAGATCACCATTTATTTCCCCTTTCTTCTCATCAACCATTTAGGCCATTTCTATTTTGTTATTATTACATAGAAGGTGAGCATTGAAAAATAACATCTAGGAGTAAAACTGTATTACATATATATTACCAAAACACCCTCCAAATTATTTAAATTACTCACCTGCCCACATTTCACGAGGGCTCTGGTGGCTTGACACTTTTGCAATCATTTAGTCTCCCTTGACTGAAATACCTGTTCTGATCTTTTCTCCATTTTTCTATTGGCTTGTGTTTTTTTGCTGTGTGCAAGAATCTTCTATATGTTCTGAAACCAATACTGGATTGGCTAGATGTATTGTAGGTAAATTCCTCCAATCTCTGAGTTATTTTGTACTCTTTTAAATATCTTTTTTTAATGAATATGGTTAATTTTGTTAATTAAATTAGTATTCTTTTCTCTTTCTTATGGTATGCTTTTTTGCATTGTAAGTTTTCTATTCCTTGAGTTGATAGAGTGATCCTCCCATATTATTTTTGTATTTTAAAAATTGACACTTAATGAACTTTGGGTTTTCTTGGTTTTTTTTGCATAGCCAGTAGTTAGAGCCCCATTTTTTTGAACTGTCTGTTCATTTTAAATGCCAGTTTGTCATACATCAAGATTTTTTGCATATGGCATTTTCTGATATGTTTGTTATTGCATTTATTATTTATAACTCTGCACCCAAACCATGCTGCCTTAACTGCTATAGCTTTCTAAGTTGATATCTGTAAAAGCAAACTATTACTTGTTCTTTTTTTACAATTCTCTAGGTCCTTTTCAGGTTCCTCTGCTGAGCCCTCCTCCTGGGACAGGGAGGAAGGGGAACCTTGAAGACACTTCTCTCACTTCAACTCTCTGACCTGTGTTCCCTGCTCCTAGTCCTTTCCCCAGTTCTGCCCTGAAGCCCAGGGTCCCCAAAAGTGCCAGGAGAGTCAGTTCTGAAATTTTAGGCTGCTTCTTCAACTACACAGAAAGCCATTAAAGGCTTATTAACTCAGTTTGGGCTGTTAGCTCAGCTCACTTAGCTGTTATCATTCTTGATGGGGGGGGGAAAGGCTAGTAACAATGAAATATTTATAAGAAATTTACTATCATAAATGTGAATCTTATTTGAAAATTTTCAAAATAAAATGAATTAATTGTTTATTGAATGATCCCTTATAATTAGTAGAGTAAATTTATGGCCATTTCTTAGAGCCATTTAAGATATTAGAAAGATACATACTTTTATATCTGTAATAACATACTGTCGTAATAATAATACAGTTCCTGGCATCTGGTAGTATGCCAGGAACTATTTTATTTCACCAGAAATTTTGCAGAAAATAAATTTAAGTTTTTGAAAATCTTCCTGCAATTCTTGAGTTTAATGCACGTACTTTCTTAGTCAAGTATTCCACGAAATACAGCCAGAAAATAATGACACTTCACTTGCAAGGTGCAATTCAATGGCAGCAGTGGAAGGAAAAAGGAAGTGAGGCAAAGTAAAAACACACAGCAAGGCCGCACGCCGCTACTATCTTGGCCTCCTCCATGATGAACTGAGAAGCACGAGCGTAGGTGGCTGGACAGGTATCACAGCTAGGCCCAGAGACTCTCTGGAGAGATTTCAAGAGGCAGACACATAACGGCGTAGTCCAAGGAAGGAAGGAAGAACAAGGGGAATGACCTCACTGGCTGCCTACTGTTTCTGGGGCTCAGAGCTCAGGCCATATGGTGCCAACACCACCGCCATTTTGGATTGCTTACACAGGTCCCCCCATGGTCACTCCTCAAGCAGATTCAAGCCCCTCAGGGTGGCATGTTCTCCACAGGAATGGAGGGATGTGTACTGGTTGACTCAGGCTGTCATAGCAGCAAAGTAGGTGGCCTTGGACAACAGAAACTTATTCTTTTATGTTCCTGGAGGCCAAAAGCCCAAAATCAATGAACTTGCAGTTTTTTTGGCTCATTCCAGGGGCTGAGCAGAGGGAGACTGCCCAGTGTCTGGTGGCTGCCAGCAGCCTTTGGGCTTCCCTCCCTATTTCTCTCCTCCACCTTCACCTTCCTTTCTCCTGTTTTTTTCCCCCCACGTCTCTGTGTCTCAAATATCCCTCTCCTTTCTCCAATCAGGAGACCAATCACTGGTTTTAGGGTCCACCCTAGATCCAGGATGATTCCATCTCAAGATCCTTAAAGTATTTATATCAGCAAAAATCCTATTTTCACTTCCAGGTGAATGGTGCAGATGGAGCTCGGTGGATAGGTGAGGGGGCCACACAAACATGGCTTCAGCCTGTTCGGGGATCCTAGTGAGGACAGGGGTGAACATAGCCAAGGAAACAGTTGGGCTTCTGTAAAGAAAGAGATTGTGAGAGGAAACTGCAAAGTACAAGGTTTATACCGAAAAGTTAGTTCACAACCGGGTTGAAGATATTCACATGCTTATGGAAATAGTGTGCCAACCTTCACACTTGCACTTGTTGAGAATATTCAATGTGAGGGCACCAAGATGACTCAATCAGTGTAAAGAGCTGGAAGGCTGACAGCAGCGGAAGATGCAGGGTAAACAGGTACAAGAACTGCCTGCTCAAGGTATGCAGGTGGGAGGGCGGATGCACAGGTGTGGTCATTCTTAGGGCGGGACAGTCAGCAGAGTAGAGCCACTTCAACATACACTGCTTTCTTTGATCCTCTACAACAATCCTATAAAACAGGCTGGTTTTAGGGGTAAGACTCAGATCCATGTTCAATAAATAGTCTAGATTTCCTCACCACAGAGACACGAATTGCAGACTAAAACTCAAACTTTCGACTCCCAGTATAATCTATATTCCTCTTTGCCACTTGCCTTTCACATGAGTTAATGTGCTGCAATATTCCCTTGTGAATTTTATGAATTTTGCCCGTTATGTCTCCAGCACAAATTTTCCTTCTATAGAAATACACTAGTACGTCACATTCTTTACTTACAGGCACCTGCTAATGGGTTTGCTGGGCCCCTGCAGAGCGGGCTCCTATTCATACCTGCCCCATTTCAGCTAAGAGAGGGGACTCATGGATCCAGAGGAGACACTTGAGTTCTGAAGTTTGCAGTCTGTGTTCGCAGATCCCAGAAATAGGATTCTCAGCGTGACAGGGTCAAGCCCGTGCTTTGCAAGGGGCTTGGTACATGAGAAGATATAAAGCCATTACAAATTCACCATCTAAAGCAACTCAGGACACTAAATTCAAAGAGAAAGCCATGGAATGATGTCCAATTTTCACTGTTTTTAATTTCAAGATTTCAAATGTGAAAAAGTAAAATGGGATTGTTCCAAAAACTTGAATGCACCCTCCAAAGCAAGGAATTTAAACCTCAACTGCAGTTTCTAGGAGCCCACAAAAGTACCTCCTAAAATAGCAAATTTCATTCATATAGGTTTGGCAACCTGCACCCTCATTTTGCCAGAGACATGATGCCAAACATTAACTTCAGCAAATATAATTTTCCAAAGGAGGAAAATTATACTTTAAAATATGTGTCTACTGAGTCATTATTTATAGAAAAATACAGATTTAACATAGTAATGGTAGAAATACACTCCAAGAGTGAAAGCAGATAAAGACTTCTATTTTTTTTTAACCAAAGAGTCAGAAATTTCTGAGAAACCATTTTAATAATCTTTTAACTCGATATAGTTTATTTCCCTGATCAATCAAACCAGGAACCATGTCTACTTTTCTCAGAAGTAGCCATGGGAATCTATTGAGCGTCTGTCAGTACTGAGCCCAAGTGAATTTTTTTTTTCCTTCTTTTTTACCCTGTGAGCTGGAGTGGAGAGAGGCAAAGATTTCTTTCTTCTTTTCCCAAGTCGATCAGAGCCTCCTCCATGACTAAGGCCAAGTTCCAGAGCTTTTTAAAGCCAGCATCGGAGAGGGGCATGTGCTGGAGCTCACTCACTTCCATCTGCTTTGCCACTCAGAGCTCTTAACACCCTCAGACTCTCAGGAGACAAACGATCACATTTTGTCATCTTTTCCTCTTGGAATAAAGTTGGGAGGGGGGAGGGAAAATTCTTGGAGAAAATGATGAGTTTTATTTTAAGGATGACATTCTGGGAAATACTGACAATAAAAGTGATCCAGGCCCCAAAGCCAGAGAAGAGCGTGGCATTAATCACGACTCCCTTTAACCCAAGATTCAAATTGTCTCATCAAAAATGCATGTGCTGTTCAGGGTTGGCACTGTAGCTGTGTACTTGAAAATAAAAACAATAAGTAAAGCTTACAGAATGTGTCCAGTGCCACAGCCATAATGTGCCCTGTTTTTAAAATGTCGGTGTATCTGTTATTCAAGAAGCAAAGGCATTTAAACAGAACAGGCTGTACTCATTCATTCATGACAGGAGCTGTTCATCACAGAGTTTAAAACAAATATAATTTTTAAAAAGGAAAAAAAAAAAAAGACAAGCCTGGTTCTCAAGGTGTGCATCTGCCTTTGAAGTCCCCCAGAGAAAAAGTTATTAAAGTGAGAGGGTCCATTTCTTAAATGCTAAGCATCACAGGTTGAAGAAGAGATTGAAAATAACCAAAGAAAACTTCAGTGTATTTGATCACCTATTGAACAAGGCAATGAGAAAATACTTCCTTGTTATTTAAAAAATGCACTCCTGTTATGATTTAGATATGAGGTGACTCCCCAAAGTGCATGTGAAACAGTGGAAGAATTTTCAGAAGTGAAATGATTAGATTATGAGAGTTGGAACTCAGTGGGTTATTCCATTGACATGCATTAACTGGTTGGTAATTGTAGGCAGAAGGGCATGGCTGGAGGAAGTAGGTTACTGCGGGGGATGCCTTTGGAGTTTATATTTGTTCATGATGAGAGGAGCTCTTTCTCAGCTTCCAAGCAGCCATGTTCTGAGCTTCCTTCTGCAGCCACACCTTTCCACCATGATGCTCTGCCTGAACTGGAGTCTAACATTGTGGAGTCAGTCCACCATGGACTGGACCTCTGAAACCATGAGCCAAAATAAACATCTCCTCCTTTAAATTGTTCTTGTCAAGTCTTTTGGTCACAGCAACAAAAAGTTGACTAAAACAATACCTTTCACTCCAGGATTAAAATTCCTATGAAAATGACTAGAAAAGGCAGTAAGATGGAAGTCCAAAGATCTGAACTTTATCCCAGTTCTGCACTGGAGCAGGTGAATGGTAATGGGAGATGGACTGAACCCTTCAGTCCTGCTTCCTCATGGGTTACAGTATAGATAGTGCCATCCTCCTATCCATGATGCAGGATTTTTATGAACTTAAGTAAGTTCAATAGAACTTATTTTAAAAGTTACAAATTTTAAAATTTGTAATTTTAAAATGTAAATGCACATAATAATTAGTTGAAAATTAGGATGTTTTCAGAAGTAAAAAAATTACAAATTTTAAAATTTGTAATTTTAAAATTTAAATGCATAATAATTAGTTGAAAATTAGGATGTTTTCAGAAGTATACTTCAGCACTTCAGTTTGAAGGTTTGACACTGCCCAGTATGCTGAGGCTTCACCTTCATCTAAGTCACCTGCCTAGCAGAGGCACAATGTCACTGTGGGCCAAGGTGAAACAAAGGGTCAGAAGAAGGGATGAACCACCTGCACTCAGTACTGCACCCTCCCACAGGTCAGCCTGGCTACTTCAAGCCCACCTTGGCTGTGGAGGACAGTTGAATTACCAGAATCATATTAAGACTCTACCCCCTTATCCGCCTTAACTTCAGTTAAAATTTTTCTCTACACATATCCCAGGTTGTAGCCAGAATGAGTCTCTCCTCTCATCAGCTTATAAATTACTCTGTCATTTCCAGATTTTTTGCTTTTCTTTCTGTGATTCCATAAACCTGGAGAGTTCTCTTTGTTACCTCACTTACCTAAAAACAGAGCCAGGAGCGGAACAGGGACCTTACACATCTCTGCACCACCAGCATCTGGCGAAGACTGGACTGGCCTAGCATGGGTATTGAGTACTGATTTGTACACAGGATGAATAAAGAACATTTAGAAAACATCACATCTCCATTTTATATTTGACATTATTACAAAACTTTTGTACAGAGACTTTTATTAGCATCTAAGGAAACTGAATTAGATTTTAGGAGAATGAATCAAATTAGAGGCACAGATTTGGAATTCTACAAGGGTAGAATGGCTCATCTCTTTTATTTGTGCATTTATCACATTTTGAGCACTTGTGATGCTGCTCTAGACCTTAATACACCTCTTTTAAGAAGCATGGGTATGCTTCAAATACACACAAATACAGGATGAGTTAGGTAAGTCCCTGGATTTTTAACAGTGTGACTCTATTATTAAAAATATTTGTGCAAGTACCTCAAATGCATGCATATTTATACATAAATGTCAAGCACTATTATATAAGATGTGTTGCTATAAGATAAATGATATACCAAAAGGCAATTTTAAAGTATAGAACAAAAATAGATAGCATTTCAAATTATGATTTTACTTCCAAATTGATTGTCTTTTACAACTTACTTTGGAGATCACTGCTTTAGACAAAGTCTCATGTGAAAACGTAAGTCAAGAGTCAGGATCCACTGCAGTCCTTTCTTTAATGAAAGGAAACAGGGTTATCTCAGAGTCATCAGGCTTGTCACTGGGTGGCTCCAAGCATCAAGAAAGAGAGCTTGGAGAGAAAGCAAACAGAAGTCACCCATCTCTTCATGTCCAGAACTGGAAATTGGCCCAGTGTCTCTGCTGCCAGAATCTGTTGGTCAGAGCATCTCAGAGCCTTTCTTTCTGTAGGGACAGGGGACAGATATCACCTTTTCTTGGAAAGAAGATCAAATAATTGATCAAATGATCTTTAGGCCACCACACCCAGAAACTGCAAGTATGCCTATCCAACATCACAGTAAAGCAAGATACGACTTTGGGATGAACAGGAGCAATGTCCCCATGAAAATGAACTGGAGAACATTCACAGTTCCTGAGAAGTAAAGTCCATCTCTGGAAGAAGAGAAGCCAGGAAAGAGACCACAGGCTAAGAAGTGGGAAGAGAAGATTTGATTTTTAGATTCTGATTTAGGGCACAGAAGTGATGCTGGACTTTCACTTGCTAAGAAGAGTCTTTGTGGGAGTAATGCCTGAGGAAGCGAGTGCTAAGGCTGCATGCCGCCACTCACATAAGGAGAGAGGACAGCCAAGTTCCTGGAGTTGACGGTAGAACCATGGCTGCCAGGGGCCGGGCAGGGGTGCTGGAGAGGGACTAATGAGTAGGACGCTCAGCTCCCTGGAGCTGCTCCCCCACACTGGACCGACAGCCCCAGTAATGCCTGTGCAAGAGAAGGAACAAACCTAAATGTCAGCAGTTAATAACTGCTGCCTCAGGATGGCCTGTGAACTCTCTTGCTTTTCTTTACACAGTTTCATATTTCCCAAATTTCTTTTCAAAATGTTTTACTTGACTATTTAGCAAAAATAAATGTCATTAGAAAGGAGGCAGAAAATGAATGTAGCATCAAGAGACTAGACCTGGAAGGACCTGGACTCCCCAAACCCACCCTGAGGATGGGGGTCCAGCATGGCGCCAGCAGACAGTTCACATGGAAAGGGACCAGGGAACCCCCAGGGGGCGCTCAGGAAGATCCCATGCAACACTGTCACCAAGGCCCTTCAGACCTCACCAGAGAAAGAAAGAAACATTAGATTATATGTAGAGGAAGAAACTGGACATTGGTTTGAAAGCAATGCTTTATATGACTACAATACTAATAAAATCAGGTGCCACTGCCCTGCGTACATGTACGAATGCACAGATGGTGTGACTCTACTTTGTGTACAACCAGAGAAACAATAGCTGTACTCCATTTATGTTCAATGAATCAATACATTAAAAAAAAAACTTAAACATATTTCTAAAAGGCAAAAAGGAGAGCCTGATTTATTTAAAGGTTGAAAATATGGGGTATAAATACATTTTGCTATTTTTGCACAAAAGAGAATTAAAAGTTCTCTCGACTTGTATAATTCATATTTAAAATGCAATGTTAAATTATGTTAAAAAATCATATGAACTAAAAATGGCATATTAAAAGTTTATAAAATAATATTTAAGAAAGAGATTAAACATTAATTTCAAAAAAAAATCAGGTGTCACTTATTAATTGAACCACTGACTGTTTTGATATGATAGGTGTTTAGAATCACTTTTCATCTTATCTTTAAAATTATCAAAAGGGAGGTGTAAATATTCCTTATTCTGTTATCTGTTATTCAATTAATTGGTTATAGACAGATGCAATATCAAAATGTAGACATTTATTTAATTATGTATGAATTTATTTTTTGAGATGAGGGTCTCACTGTGTTGTGTTGCCCAGGATGGTCTCAAATTCCTACGCTCAAGTGATCCTCCTGCCTGGGCCTCTGCAGGCATGAGCCACCACACCCAGCAAGACATTTATTTTGGCTATATAAGGAAAACTTCCTTTTCTAAGGAATTAGGACTCAAATTTTCTCCTATTATACATTAGCTAATTCATCATCAGAAAATCAATTTTGTTAAACCGAACGAAGAGAAATGGAACAACAAAGTACAAAACTGATTCCCTAAAATGTCTGAACAGAAGAAGTTTATTTTATGCTATGGAAATTTAAAGGCTTGTGCTAAAGTGAAGTGTCAAAAATGCTGCAGAACCAGTTGTTAAGTAAACTTGAGATGTGAAAAAATGTCTCAAAAAGCACTGGTTGTTTCAAACACTATGTAAGAGTTTAATCTGACTGTAATTTATATATTCTAAAGCTACCTCTTTCAAAGCATTTCGGAGTCATTTAATACCAATCATCAATTCTGATATCCAGAAAACTAAACTTCTAGTCAAATTATTTTTACACCTACCCTGTAAGCAGCTGTGAAAGTGTAAACAAAAGAAATGAAATGCAGACTGTTTGTATATATTTCTGGGATCCATTATAGTATCATAAAGACAAAACAAAAGAAAGTATTTGTGGCCTGGCACAAGAACTAAGTACAGAAAAGTTTTTCTTTTGATAAATATGAAGGTTCCTAATCACACCTTTTCAAACAAATCAGCCCTGGATAACAAGAACTGATTCATGCTCCTATGACTCACCTTGTATAACTATCCCAGTGTACCTTTTCTATTTACCCATTTACAGAGCAAAAAGGTAACGTTTCTGCTCAGATAAAGTGGCTTGTGGAAGATAAAATGAATACAACCTTAGTTTTCAATTTTAGTAAACAACCCCAAATCACAACTCTTACTTTAAGGGAACTCAGCACTAACACATTATGTTTCAGAGAGAGGGTCAAAAATAATTTCACAATTATTTATCCATTATATGGATACAGGAAACAGAAACTTGACCTACATGTACATTAAACATATTTTCAAAAATCAATATTTATACTCAGCTGAAAATAAAAGTGGAATTACCTTGAGAAGGAGGCAGGAGAGGGCAGGATCTCTGGAGAGACATTTTTCATGACACTTACTTTTGAAAATAAGGGGTCGAGCTCAGTGTGGGGCAAGTGCTTAGCATGCGCAATGCCCCAGGTTCAACTGGTGGAGGGAAATAAAAAAGAAAGAAGAAAAAGAAAATGCAATGGGAAAGAATCACAAATGCTGAAAGGACAGGGTTAAAAAAAGGAAGAAGGCAAAGAAAATCAGGGCAGAACCTCCCTAGCTGTGGAGGGAGGAGATGGGCTATGCAGATGCCCCCGGCCAAGGTGGAGAACAGGTGGACAGAGGAGGACAGAAGAAGGTGCCATGACCTTGGAAAGAGCATACGCTGGTGAGTGCTGGATGAGATGACACACAAATAACCAGAAAAGCCATGGAAGACCTCATCCTGCCAAGAGAGTCATTGCATATGGGTAAAAAGACAAGCACCATCTCCAAGGGATCCTCTTACAGAATCTGTATCAAACACACACAACAGAAGAAAACAGAGATCATAAGCATGGAAAACAAGCCAGTTCACCCACAAATGTGATTTTGGTTAAATATTTTTAAAATAAATAAATACTAAACTTTTGAAAATTCTGTCATCTTCAAACTGTTTCTCCTTCTCGGTTTTATTTTTTTCCACAGTATTTACCACCACCTACCATACTATACATCTGCTCTTTTCTTTTACATTTTCTTAAGTTATATAGCTGGCCCTCTGCATCCCTGGGTTCTACCTCTGTGCACTCAACCTACCATGAATTAAAAATATTTGAAAAGAAAATTGCATTGGATCAGATACTGTAAGTAATCTAGAGATGATTTAAAGTATGTGGGAAGATGTGGTGGGTTATATGTAAAGAGTAAGCTGTTTTACAGAGGGACTCGAGCATCTGTGAGCTTGGCATTCCCAGGTTCCTGGAAGCAATCCACGTGGATGCCATGGGACCCCTGTATATTCTATTTATTTCCTCCTTCTCTTAATTGCAGTGTAGACTTTGGGGGAACCAGGTTTACTCTTGGGCTCTACATCTTCCGCCACCACGGTGGCAGTTACCTGCCTGGACAACAAATGTAGCACAACTAAAATTTAATTGACACCCACCAACTGATGCTCTCACCAACAGCTGCTGTCACAGGCAGGAGCAAGTGTGACACTGGTTTGTGCCCCCATGCAAGTCCTGTGCCACCTGTCATTGAATTTAGTTCGAATCTCCCTCTCAGATTTCTTTACTTTTGCTCACATCCATCAATGCACTGTCAAGCAGTTAATAATGTCATGGGGAGCAGTTTTTACATGGAACCAACAGTAACCAACACCATCACTTTTTGATTAGTAAATAGAGCATTTCTGACATAAGGTGTTTTCTTTTTTTTTTTTTTCCTTTTGTACTGGAGATTGAACCCAGTGGTGCTTAACCACAGAGCCACATACCCAGCCAGGATCTCACTAAGTTGTGTAGGGCCTAAGTTGCTGAGGCTGGCTTTGATTGTTCAAGCCTCCTGCCTCAGCCTCCTGAATCTCTGGGATTACAGGTGTGCACCACTGTGCCCGGCTTGAGGCATGGGTGTCTCCACCTCTGTTTAGACAGGTAGTTGGCTTCTTTCTTCCTCCTCGCAGCTTCAATGTTTATGTGGATCCTTCAGAAAATGGAAAGCTTAGTTAGGTGTGTTGGAGCACACCTGTAACCCCAGCTATTCAGGAGGCTGAGGCAGGAGGATCACAAGTCCTAGGTCAGCCTGGGCAACTTAGCAAGACACTGTATCAAAAATTTTTTTAAAGGTGTGGGAAGGTAGCTCAATGGTAGAGCATCCCTGGGTTCAATCCCCACTACCAGGGGAATAAAAAAAAAAGCAAAAAATGTGAAAGCTTTTACACATCAAGGAATTCTGTTCTGCATATACATAGGTAAACCTCAAATTGAAAATGTGCAGCACTGGACAAGGGCCTAGTCTGGTACTTCATAGATCTAGGACACCATTTTTCTACTCTTGATGTTAAGTTGAAGAACACAGAGGGCTCAAAACAACGTTGCCAGCTCAAATGGAAGCAAACACACACTGACGGGATCCTTCCTGGATGGGAGCATAACACACAGGCAAGGCCGCGGCTCAGAGTGAGCGTCGCAGCACCAACTGCCCATGTTTTCAGGAGTGTCCCCTATGCCAGCCACCTCGTCCAGAGGTGTGTATGTGTTTTCTGACTCTCTCATTATTCCCAGTGGACAGGGGAGAACATGAAGGGGAAATAGTCCAGGGACCTGCCTGGGATCAGGAAGAGGAACCGAGTGGGGAGCTGATTCTGCACCCCAGAGGGTTCTCTGGATTGTCCCGGGGATGACAGGAAAGCCGCAGA
Organism: Glaucomys volans; assembly: GCA_020662805.1. Taxonomy (NCBI): domain Eukaryota; kingdom Metazoa; phylum Chordata; class Mammalia; order Rodentia; family Sciuridae; genus Glaucomys; species Glaucomys volans. The sequence continues at coordinate 1,412,361 of JAJEJO010000145.1, read as the reverse complement.
CAAGTCGGGCTGGGGGTTTCTGCAGAGTGACAGCTGCAGGTTGAATAACCTATTGCCTGCCAACAGGAAGAGGACCAGGAGACCAGACCCCACAGCACAGCAGAGGCACGGGCGTGGGGGATGAGCTTCCAAGGGCTCCCAGGGGGAGAGCGGCACTTTCACCTGTTACAGGTTGGTCTGTAGGTGCCGCAGTGGGCTCTGCTCAGAGCTCTCACCTCTGGAACCTGCTGGAAGGACCGTGGGCCTCCTTCGGCTGCTGTGTTTTGTTTTTGTTTTGGTGCTGGGGACAGAAGCCAGGGCCTTCCACTGTCCGATGTGATGCTCAAGCCTCACTACACTGTCCCCTGCAGCCCCAGGCCCTGTGGCTCCACCCAGCTGCTTCCAGACAGTGACCAGGCAAGGCAGGGTTCCCACATCAGTTTATTCCCATCCAACTCTTTGGCTTGGAGACTGTTGGTGACACAATAAGAAACATATACATGCTCTCTGCCCTATTCTTCTGACACACACCTCTTAAAACCCTTGGCATCTCCAAAGAGCAGAGTATGTTTGGGCACTGACAAAGACGGCTGAAGGTTTCCTCCCCAGGGAGCCAGAGGAGGGATCCAAGGGAGGGATGTCCAGCCCCATTCCCCATCTGCAGGCAGGAGAAGGGGCTCAAGCAACCTTGATCACCAAAGGCCACTGATGTAACAATCATGCCCTGTAAAGCGGACTCCATAACATCCCCAAAGGACCGAGCTCAGGGAACCTTCTGGAACCTGACAGAAGACTGGACATGGATACGGTCTCCTTTCCCACATCACTGTCCTGGGGCCCCTCTCCAGCTGAATGATCACTGGTATCCTCTTAAGATAAATTGGTAAACATTAGAAAGCCTTTCTCCAAGTTCTTGGAACCATTCGATCAAACCAGCAATTTCAAAAAGGGGGTTGTATGAGCCCCCAATTGATAGCCACCAGATGTTCCAGAGGCTCCAACTTGATTGGCCTTGGAAATGGGGGGTAAGTAAGATGGGAACAGGCTCTGAACCGGTGGGGTCTGATGGTGTGGGACTCTAGCTGAATGGTGGTGGGACTCTGAATGGCTTGCTGACCAAAACTGTGTTGAGAGCTAAGAACACGTCAGAGGAAGCCATCTATGGGAATATTTCTTCTACTGTTTCAATGCACACTGCCCATCAATCTGGCCAAGAACTTCCTCGAGCTGTCCTGCTACCCGTCCTCATCACCCTCCCCTTCTCCCTTCACTGATGTGAGACCTGCATCTTGGGCTCAAGGCCCGCCCTGCCTGCTCACCTCTTCCCCTTTATCCTGCAAGGCATCCCCACTCCCTGTCTCTTGCACATCTAAATCCACCCTGGGTGTGCTCCTCAACTGCCAGTCAGATCACTCTCGGGAATAACACTTGGAGAGTCTCTGCAGAAAACTGTCTAATAGAATGCATAATTAATGTCTCATCTGAGAGGATGTATAATTTATATCTGTGTGCATCCTTCTGTTCTTAATTCATTCGTTTTGGAATAGATCCATGTTCATTGTGTGGAAATAGAAGTAGGTACATTTTGTTTACAACATGGAATAAAATGCGTGTGCACGGTTTTGTGCATAACGCAGGAAGATGTAGTCATGCCATTTAGATTAAGAGCATGAATGTTATCATGATGCTGGTATATATTTAGAAGAAATTCCATTAAAGAAATCAATGTATGTCTGAAAATAAGTATTTTAGTTTAGCTTCTGCTACCACGACACATAGGAGAGCAACAAAACTGTTTTCATTTATTTTTCTGAATTAGCTGTAATTATCAGTAAAAGATGACTAGGTTACAAGCTTCCCTTTCTTATTTTTCAGAAGTGAAGCTGAAACATATTGCAGAGATGAAGTCATCTTCATGACAGCAGACCGAGCCTGAGGTTCTAAGGGCTTCTGGGTTGATTCTCTGCCCTCATCTCTTATCATCCTCCAGAATTTAATTAGAAGCAAGGACGAATATGGAAAGAATATGTGTCATCTTTTTAACTTCCACTGCTTTCTGGAACAGCAACGACTTCCATTTTAAACATAATTGTCATCTATTAATCTGGCATTCTGCTCCAATTTATGCTCCCTTTGGGTAACGGATTTGACACCTCCAATAATTCTCTGTTTGCAGACATCAAGCAATAGACTCTGATCGATCCTACGTCACTGCGCTCAGCTCCCATCTTGGGGAAATCTGTTGGTCCCAGTGAAAATGGTATTGGAAATTTAAGACCATATTTAGCAGCTCCATGGTTCTTCTGGGAGAGATTTTTTTTAAAAATAGGAAACCACCTTTCAAATCTGGGCTTAATGAAGTCATTAATTTCTAGAATTCCTGAGGTTTCTTTCTCACTGCAGTCTCAACTCCTGGGACTTTTCTCAGCCACTTATCACTGAAACTATTCAAGGCTCGGTAATAAGAGTAATTGTTAATTGTTTAATGATAAACAATGTAAACTTTTAAAAGAAACATATTACATTTAGCTTCTATATGTGACAAGTGATTTCTGCTTCATTGCTGGGAACCCAAACCAATGTTAAAAATAATTTAAACATATGTATTCACAATTATTTTAACATAGATTATTTTTTCCTTCAGGTGGTCTAAATGAGGGTAGCTAGAGTATATTCATGTAATGTGAAATACAGCAACTGAGCATCTGTTTATAATGCTTTCTTATGAGAAATGGGTCAAAACCATTTTTTAAAGGATGCATAAAATATTTTTTGTGAAATACATTTAAGCAGCAATTCTGTAAAAGGGGAGAACAAATGTAGATACGGCACAGTCTAAATTGCATATTTTCTTTTATTTCTAAATATTTTGCATTTTAACCAAAATTAAACAGTAACTTCCATGAAAAAACAATATCACAAAATAGGTACTTTAAGAGTTCAATTTGAAAGGCAATCACATTCAGGTGAATGAGGAAATATTTGATGCATACATACACGTGTGTATTTTGCATTCAATAATACTTCACAGGAAAAATGTAGTATTTTCTTTATTTTTTTCTTATCCTTGGCTGGACTTTTCTCTGGGTACCGGGTTAAACTTACTAAGGTCATACTGAAGTCTGACATCCCTATTCAGCAGAAAAATTTGAGTTTTGAACAAGGATATTCCAGACTGTTTTGAGACCTGGCATGTGCATATGTTTCATCTGCACGCCACCTATGCAGCGAGTGCTAGCATTTCTCTGCTACCCCATCAAGAAATCTGAGGCACAGGGCCACAGTGGCACTGCCATACCACCTTGGGTTCTGAACAGGGTGTCAGCTCCTAGGCCTGGCCCTCTCCTCCTAGTGGTGCCAGCTCTCTGTACCCGTGATCTGATCCATCTCTTCGTTCCTAAATCCTCATTACTGGCAACAACCTTGGTATTTGTCTGACATCATTTACAAATTTAATTCTGCTGTACTAGAGAATGATAGGCTGTTTCATTTTACATAGAATCCATACTACTGTGCTGTACTGCTTTGATTCACTGAGCATTTATTGGAACTATGACATACCATGTTCAAATTTAAAACTGATATCACTTCTTGGACACTGATTTTGTCTATTTGTTCACCACTAAAATATAATTTTTTAGGATCAGATCCATAAATATTCTATTTCATAAACAATACCTTAATGCTGATTTGAGAAGAATGATTAAAAGTTCTAAGGAGAACTAGCTCATAATCAATTATCAACAACTATAGTCATACATGATGAAGACTGAATATACAATAGATGTCGGTATTTATGAGATGGTCTGAGTTACCCAGGATATGTACATATGCTGGGTACAGCACGTGGTGCCAAGAAATCCTATTCCTTTTTTAAAGAGTTTTCTTTACATTTAGCTTCATAATATTTTTTTCTAAATTTTTCTGAAATACTCAAAAATGAAAGTAGGATTAATACAAACTCACTTTTTATAACCACATTTATTCTCTATATAGCTAACATAGTTGTAGAAGAGGAAATCTGTGTAGGTCAGATCAAAGCCAGCCCTAATATTAACCAACTGGAATTATAGCATTGTTAATGATCAGCAGAAATGGCAGAATTCCATATTTTAATATCTTGACCAATAAAGAATCAACTTGCTAAAAATAAGGAAACAGAAACAAATTATAAAACTAGCATTCTATGAATTTTTACCTCCTTATTTTTCATGGACCTACGCTCGAGCCCAGGAATCAAAAGATTAAGATTCAGCTCCTGCCCCCTAGGAGTTTGTAATCTAGTGGGGGGAGGGAAGACAAGTAAATAAATCATGAAATCACAGTGTGAAGGGTCCTTCCCTTTCAGGAACAGCTACCTGTGAAACCAGGCATTTCTGCACTGAGTTGGCAGAAGTACCAAATGACGCCATCTCCCCAAGAGACCAGTAGGCAGTTTATTTCAAATGTATTAAAAATGTACATACCCAGGAATTCTTCTAGGAATCTGTCCTACTGAATTAGTATTGGAAGTGCTCAAGAATTATTCATAAGGATGTCTTAGTGCTTTGCTTATAAAAGCAAAATATTTCAAGCAGCAGTGATGGCCAGCAAGGGAGGAACGAGGACACTGTTTATGCTCCATCTCTGTGATGGGCTACAGGAGAGATCTGAAAACCATGTTTTCTAAGAACATCTAACAATATGGAAACACTCACATGATTGAGTGGACAAGACGATATAAATGCATACAAATCAGTTTCTAAATTGGGTTTGTTCTTACAGTTACTGCTTGTATTTTGGGAGGGGTTTTTATGGGTTTGCAAAAATTCAAATTAGAAGGAAACATACTAAAATACTAGCTTTATTCATGAAGTTACACTGATATTAATTTTCACGTTTGTATTTGTGTATTTTTTACACTGTAGCTATGCTTTTTTGACTATCAGGAAATGCTGTTTTGAAAAGAAGAAGTAACTAAAAATGCTCTGCAGAAAATTCTGAGAATAGAGGGAGCATTTGTGACAGGCATGGGATGACAAGCCCTGGGACGAAGGGGAAAAGCAAACTTGGCAAAGGGAATGACAGGTGCCAAACAGAGGCAGGAGACACTCAAGACAAGAGAGATCCATCTGGCTGCAGAGTATTGGTTTAAAGTGCTCAAGGTGAGCAGCTCAAAGGTTCCCATGTTAGTGACCAGACCAGCATGCCCATATTTCCCATAGGAGACTAGGTGAAGATCATCTGACAGCTGGAGAAACCCCCAAATTCCCATGGCTGAAGGAGCCACCTACCTAACATAAGGCTAAGCAGGGACCTGAATGTAGGTCTTCTTATTCTAAACCCATGTCTCTTTCCACTTCACTTTGCTATCTTGGCTCTTTCTGTTGTGATTTTACACACACACACACACACACACACACACACTCATCAGAAACTGACAATTCATAATAAATAGCTGAGAAAATTAAGTCTGGTTTAATAAATAATGTCATTAAATATCTTATAAGCATGCATTCTGCTTAATACAGAAAAGAATTTGGAACCATCTGCAAATTCCACATCTCCACCACACTTACTTTCCGTCCAAACCAAATGTCACTACCTAGATCAACCCGCAAGATGAAGTATGAAAAATAATTTGTTACAGTACACCTCCTTCCATTTTTAATGTCCTCTTCCAGTTCATAAAATGACCTTTACCTCCTTTGCAAACATCATCTTTGTTGGGTCATATTGTTCTGTTTTTTTTTTTTTTTTTCCTAGTAATTTTCTTTTGTTCTTTTTCTAAATGTTCAGATAAAACACACTTTCCCTAAACAGACTTGGTTGATTACAGCATTTCTAAACACCTAAATAGAGTTCGGTATGCTAAAATTAAAGCAATAATGTCTTTCAGTTTTGACCAGATAAACTAAGTTGAGCTGTCATAAGTTCTCTTAATTTATTTGCACAGCAGAATTGTAAATGCAGCAGAAAACAGCTTACTGTAATGTAAACAGAGCTTTCCATGTACTGCACGTAGGACAAGTTTATTTAATGTAATATATTACACTCACCCATCATTGCTACCTTTCAGTTTATACTTTTATGGTAACAAACGGTTATAATAAACAGAGCCAGGGTGTTAAAATCAAATAGAAAGCTAGGTATTCTTCCCCGAGTTGAAAAGAATCCGATATTCCTCAACTTTTTATTTTACGGGACCAAAGACTCTTAGACCACAGTGTTTCAAAATAAGAAAGATCCTCAATTCCTAGTATTGACCTACAGAGTGCTGACCTTCCCTTTTCCCATCTGGCTCATCAAGCGCATGTTTTCATAGTGTAGCTGATTTGAAACCAGATTTGGGGTGGGGGCTAGTTGCTTGTAATAAAATTACTTGGGTACTTTGTAGTAATGATTACTACCAATACGTTTTTCTCCTTTCAAAATTATCTTGTAACAACCATTATACATTAGTCATGAAGGGGCAACTCTGATAATGTGTCATTTTCAACGTCCATAATGAACTATTTATTTCAGATTTTGGACAACTTAGGTAACCTTTGCTCCTGTGAGGTAAGATTAGGTTCAATGTCTGTTACAAACTTGAGAAAAGTTCCTTCTTTAAAAACCCATTACCTTTATCCAAACCTCACAATGAATGTTGTGTCATTTCTCAATGTCTTGGCAAAATAATTCATTAAATTTGAGAAATTATTTAATGAAATGTATCATAGAGTCCCACGTAATACATTAATTTAAAACCATTTAATTACTCTCTGAATGATATGTTAAAGAGAATAACTTCATCAGTGACTAAACTTCCTAAAGTCTCCAATCCAGAAAGCGAATTATATGGGAACATCACATCCACCTTTCAGAACCAGGAGGGGCATAGGTGATACCCAGACAGTGGCTTTAGAAGATGCATTTCTTAGACATTCACTATATACAAGGCACACTGATAAATCCTCTCCTATGTCATCTCATTGAATCCCCAAAATCACCTTATAAAGTAGAGTTTTCAGTTTAAAATTGCGGACCATGAGGTTGAGAGAGTTTGAATAATCCTCCGGACTATATGCCAGTGACTCTATAGAACCCAGCCTGGAATCCACATCTGCCTAACCCGAAGCGTGCGTTTTGTCAAGGACAAAGCGCTGGGTGAGGTCAGCGATGTGGCTGGGATGGATCTAGCACTGCAGGATGACATGCCAAACCCAGCCAAAATCAAGGAGACATTAAAAGGGATGTGAATGCCAAGAAGAATACACTAATTCAAACTGCCTTCCAATAAATGCTCTCCAATTGTGAGGCTCGCCTTTCCTGTCTGACCAAAGCTTCTGCAAAAAAACTTATATTTGTGACTTTTTAAAAAACCTATTATTAAGTGCTTTTGAGAAAAAATTCAAAATGCATGCAATTAATTTTATTCTAAGACTTTTCCCCCTGCCATTTTTTTCCTCTCTCCCTCTGTCCCCAAATTCTTGGGATATTTTAAAAAATTGAGACATTGTACATAGAAAATAACTGGGAAAAGCTACTTGCACTTAATCTTTTCTATAAAGATTCTTTAGACTTCTCCTAAGAAAAAAAATTTTCACATGGGGCCCTTATGAGCAACTGTTCCTTCATGTCTAAAAGAAAAATATACTGCCATTCCAATCTGACTTACAAATTATTCTGAAAAAATCAAAGTGCAATAATTTAGTGAATATTTTAAAATGCTAATCAAACTTAAGTTAGTGATGAAATTGATTGCATGCATCCATGCTTATGGATTAGATTCCAATTAAATAAAAGTTGTAAAAAATGGAAAAACTCAGGGGAAAAGTCACTTCAGGACCGGCTGTCCACAGATGACCAATAATGAGGACAAAAAACATCTTTTCTTCTGAACATCTATATTTTTAGCTACTTTTACGTACATAAATTTTACATCCTGCTATATCTCTTCACTGTTATGTGAGCAATTTCCAAGCTACTAAGTAAACATCCTTCTAAATGTTGCCTTAGAACCTCTGCTTACCTAACTGCTCCCCATTTCTAAATGGATATTTTGATTGCTGCAATTTCCCCTACTCAAAATAGTGCTGAAATGAAAATGCACAAGGTTTTCATCATACTTAATATTATTTTAGTAGAATGGTCCCTCAAAGGTAGACTCCCACATCGCCAAGTTGTTTTTCCAAAGGGTTGCATCTGTAATGTTGATTAGTGCCTGACCTAGCTCACTTAACTGCACATTGACGATCAATGAAGGTGTCAAAATCCGTGCCTTATTTACCCAGTGAAACATTAGTTCACGATGGTTTGAGTTGTACTTTTTTTGTTCTTCTTTGGACACTGTCATCATCATTCAGTGCATGATTGGTCACATATGTTGACCACTAACCTGTGAGATCCTCGTGGGTACCATTTACTTCACGACAAATTATATTCAGCTTATTCAGTGCCCAGTTTGATTTCTCATTCAGTTAAGGAGTAGGTATGAATGCATTTAATTGTATTTGCCTTTGTTATTTCTTGACTCTGGGAAGACTTCTTAAAAAATGCACATCATTTCAGATGTTTGGTAATTAACCAAGTCGTTCCCTCTTGAAAATGAATCCATGTCCTGTGTAGCTGGCTGCTCTTCTTCCCCTGGACTTTGTCCTTAATGGCAGACTCTACGACTTTGATCTCTGAATTTCCCAGTGCCTGCTAAACAGCACTCCATATTCACTGCGTATGAGAGGGTAGATAGATGATGTTGGTAATAATAATGGCTAACATTTTTTGACTTCTTATTAAGCACTTTTCTACTTAATTTTAGAAACATTAATTTGTTGGTGCATTAAAGCTTCTATTATTAACTACATTTATATAAAACTCTTGGAAAAAGTCAGAAATCCACCTTTTAGAGTCTGCTTTTCCAATGAAGGGGTGTTAGAGGATAGAGGCAGACTTCCTCATGCACCCCGCATCTTCGATGATGGCGGCATTGTCTACCAACTGTAAAACACAGTTGCACACAAACTTCTATGAAACCCCAGGCATCCAGATCTCTCTCAGCTGCTCTTGTGAATCCATCCTCCTACTGCAGATCCTGCTCCTGACACATGTCTGCCTTATGCTGATCACAGTCCATGAAGGTCCCAATGCGTTTTTCCTTTCATTGGGAAGAAGGAACTAATAACATCATCTACCTCATGGTGGTGCTATGCAAGGCAAAGAGCATAGTATTTAGGATAAGGCCTGACACTTGGCAGGAGGAACTTGCAGTCATCATTATCAGCATCACTGTTATCAGATCAGCTCTTACTGCCCATGAATTTATTCTTTCTCCTCTGTAGAGCTAGACACATTCCTGAAAAAAACTATTTCAGCTACGTATGGTTCAATTTTCTCAACTTTCACATACTCAACATTATGGTGGATTATCATTCATTAAGATAATCCCTTCAAAGTCAATGATCTCCTCTTTGCCAAATCCGTTGGTCTACTGCACAGAAGGATGTCATCATTGATCACCACACACCCGTTAATCCACCTCCCCCAGGGACCACTTCTCGTCATTCTCTTGCCATCTTCCTTAGAAGCAAATAATCATCAAATCCAGTCCCTCTACTTCAGAGAGAATTTCTTTCTGCTCTGTACTCACACTTCCAATTCTTGCCATTCCTCTGAGACCCTGGGAAAGATATGACATTCTTTAGTCTTTTTAATTTGTTTTTTTTCATTGTGCACAATTTATAGTGTTTATGCAGAGTTATAATTCTGATTATATTATCCATTCAATTTTCTCTCCAATTCCCTTTCCAATTTTACATCTCTCCATTTCTTTCTGTTCGTCTTGCCTTTTTTTCCTTGACAAAATCCTACCCAACTTTCAGATCTCAGGTCCTCCAGCAGGGCTCCACATGGTCTTTCCCGTTCCCTCTAGCACAAATTAATTGCTTCCTCTTTTGTAAATCCCTGGTATTTTATATACTCTTCGATTTATTCAAAACATTCTTTTATTACAGTTGTGTATGAAATGTCTGTCTCTGCTAATGTCTTGTTTATCTTTTGGTGACCCATTGTATCTAGCAGAATGTGTGTGTGTCATTGAACTGTTTTAGACCTCATGTTCTTCATTTTTTAAAAGGAAAGCAAATTAAAATATATATAAAGAGAGGTAAAATAGAGCAGGCTTTCATACTTTCTCTGGAACATACCAGTATATGAGCCTCAGGAAAGACCCACCCCAGCCCGGGGCCTTCACTGCGTAGTATAGCAGGCTTCCAGGGTCTCAGCTGTGTAGTTTGGGAAAGAACCAGAGGCGACATCTAAAGGCCTGGCCTGGTGCTGGATTCTTAGTACCCAAAGGCCAAGCCTGCAGTTATTAAAAGCAAATACCTCATAAGCTATTTTTGTGGGTAACATTAGGTAGAGGTAGAAGGACTTTGAAAATGCGTATTTCGCTAGAGAGCCAAAGTAATATAATTTGCAGAAAGAAGATCTCTGTGTTGGTGTGTTGAATTCCGAAAGGGTCCCTGATGACTGAGGTCTCACTCAACTAATCTGGGGGTCTGTCTGGCCTTTGAGGAGTTAAAATAGAATACTGACTAATGCTAAAATAAAGAAAAGTACTTTCCTTAACATTTTCATTTCCTAAGCGTTCTTTAGTTTCTGCATTAAAATAAGCACTTCCTGACAAAATACTCGGGATTTATGATACACAGCTCTCCTCACCACGGTCACCTTTTCCAGCTGCGTGAGTCCTGGATGAGACTCCTGAGCACACCCTGGATGAGACTCTGCACTTGCAACCCCAGCTGGGCCTCCATGACTGCAGGCTACTGGCAGCGCTTTCCAGATCTGTTCTCATAATTATTTGTTTAGAGAAGTTAATGCCCATTTCACATGGAAAACACTAGAGAGGGAAGCGTGCCTTCACAGTGTGGAAGACTCGAAGAAGACCTACTCAGTCTTCATACCATATCAGGAGATGATATGACAAACTACACCATCATGAGATGAGTCCTCAGACAAGAGCATTCAGTACCTGACATTCACCCTCTATAAACACCACGTTGTCACCACACGTGAAAAAAATATTGTGAAACCACTTCCAATATTTTATTGAGAATGATTACCTCAGACTTTAGTGACTCACTATGAAACAGAATAAAATAAGCTTTGTTATCTCACACTAAGTTAAATATATAAAACCATCAAGCAGTAAGACCTCGCACAGCCACATAAAACCTTCCTGATGGGGGACCTACTACAGTTGGAATTTCATTTTCATTTGCAGATACTTTTGTTAAAACCTCCAGCTTGGTTAAAGTGCAGTCAGTGTTCCTTCCCTGCCATAATCCAAGGACTGCCAGGCTCCAAATCCACCGCCAAGGAGAGAGACAATGCACAGAACTCTCCAGAAAGAACTTCCACAGACCCTAAATATTAATGAGCATTTTGTCTCCCCTTCCATGTCTGTTGACTCTGTGAGAATGTCTAAATATCTGCCACTTCTCCAGTCCTTTATACTAAAAAAATGAAACCTGGCTCATTAGCTCAATCTACTATAAAAACTCCCTGCTTCTATTGTTTTCTTCCCACTTACCTATCAGAGCAAAATTGTGAGAGGATGCTCTCAGAGCAAACTCAAAGGCTGCGATCCAAATTCCTAATGTATGCTTTAAATTTCCACTGACAAGGTAAAAAAGTGAAACTAGCTCCAACTCAGACACATTTGTTTCCAGAGACAGTCCAGAGCTCTCAGTCTGAAAAATTCTTCAATACAAACAGAAAAAAAGCTGTCTTTATCTATGCATGCAGTTGAAAGCCAGCACATATTTCAATTGTCTTTTAGCCAAACCACCATCTTAGAGGATGATATTAAACCTTGCTATTGAAACAGAAGCATTAGAGAAAACATGCCAATTACATCCATTTTAAAATGAACACACAAGCAGTCTCTATTCTGGGTATACAATGATATTCAAATAGTACTTTGTGCCAAAAAGAGAAATGATGTATTTGGAGTTTTATTTTAATTTTTCTCAATTTCTCTTTGTATTAATTTACCATCAAAGATGTCTAGATCCTTCCTAGGCTTGAAAGTGAGGCAACAACTCAGCTTTTGAGAAGTCTGGATTCTTACACATACAAAGAGCTTTCTGAACAAACCAGTCAAGGCAAGATCGGACAAAGAATTTTATTTTGTTTAACGGTATTAACTACAACTATAAAAAATACATAAAAGGATTAACAATCTGGACACCTTTGCCAGTCTCCCCCAGGGACTAGTTTGAAAGAATCTTCACTTCTTTATTATATCGAGGGTCAGAAATAACATTTACAATGTCTGGGGACTTATTGAAAATGTTCAGGCAGTTGGTTTTGAATGTCCCTCCTAATGTCCATTTCTTCCCTACATTTGGACAAGGCCAGTCTACTGGTTTACAAACAGATGTGCCATTGATAAACCTGCTAACTCCTATGCCCTTCATTTATAGATTTATTTCTGCTCAAATGTAGAGGAAACCCAGAAGCTCTCAATGAGAAATGGAGCAATGGGAAGGTCACCTTGGTTGTCTGAATTTTTTAGGGATAAGAGATTTTACAACACCTTGGCAGATGTATTGATGAAAGATATCACTGCTTAAACCACACTTGAGATGGCACAGAAAAGCATGAAAACTGGCTCCTTTCAGGCAGTGACTGTGTTTGGGTTTGATGTTTTGTTTTGTCTTGTTTTTACTTAACTTGGTCTGAACCGACGGCGCTAATAATTTTCCCAATTTCCAATGTTCCTTCACCCTTTTATCATTTCGGATCTGTTCATCAGCTAATGATCATGTGCACTTAAAATAAGGGTGTCGTGCTTTTGAGAGACTCTCCCACCAGTTGATAATCACTAGCAGGAGAATCAGATTTGTGCTGACTTTTCCACTTCCGCCCTCAATCTGCTGGTTTATGAATTTCACTGTCAAGGTTAAGGGTGCCCAGTCAGAAGACACTGTCAGAGCAACACACCAGTCGAAATCTTGTCTACCTAGAAAAGTAAGGCTAAATCACCTCCCCCAATGAGTTTAACCGTAAAATTACTTCCAGAGTTTAACCAGAAGATATTTGAGCTAATACCACAGGTTTCCAGACAAGAATTTTTTTAAAAAAACATTAATTAGGTAGAGTTGTAAACCCTCAAAAATGGTTGCAAGCCATTTTTGTTCTCCTGTAAAGGAACAAACCATTTTTGTTCTCTTATAAAGCATTTGTTAATTGGCTGAAGAGCTACAGAGAATTGAATTCTCTGACAGAAAATAATTCATTCAACAAATTGTGAGTATGTTACTATGAGACCAGAAAACCTTAACTAAGAGTTCAGAGTAAACACCATTTTAATAATATATGTGCTCTGTACTCCTCTGACTTCCAAACTGGAGCAATTTAACACCTGGATATAAAATCAGCCCCGTCCTTGATTCCAGTATTTCTCCTCAACAGGGATGGGCCTGCTGTCCGAGACCTGCAGCTGTTTCCCTCTTGCTTCTTCTGGTCTCTCGTTCCTATTTCTCTTTCCTGTGTGGATCACTTCCCAAAACAACCTTCTACGTTTTTTCTTAGGTCTAAACCTACCAGGCTATGCCCCTAAGTTCCTGTCCCCAGGGCATAATAACATGCAGTGGCTATCACAGACCATAATAAGCAGAGAGGTCTGAGTTCAACAAGCTTTCCCAATCTGTACCTTTCTAAGATCAGTTTTTAGTGGTCTGCTGATTGGCTGCAATCTCCATTAATCTACAAAATCAAAAAATAACTAAAATTTGTCAGTAAGCCCTGTTTTCTTCTCCTCTGACCCTATTTCAATTCCAGCCTTCATCGCCATTGCAGTTCCCAGTGTCCAAGGCCCAGGCCTGCCCACCAGCAGTCCAAAGCCCTGACTGCAAGCCCACCACAGGTTGACTAATGTCTTCGGAAGTAGCACAAATTCTCAATTACTTCTTTTCCTCAGCTCCAGTTTCCCATGAATGATGAAATACAAAAACCATGAAGTCTGAAGGTTGCTATCAGGGTCCTGGGCAGAGCTTTGGACACAGGTATGAGGAGAGCGCTACGGTCTGGACCTGACCTTGTGGGGTAATCCAAGAGTTGAGTCTAACGCACACCCCAGGACCAGGTTTCAAAATGGCATTTATAGAGACCGCAATCTAGAGGAACAGAGGACAACCCAAGGCACAGGGCGCCTTTCCTACCGTGACAGCTGGGCCATTTACACTCTCAATGTTGGAGACATTGCTGCAGCTATTTCAGAAATCAGCCACAAGTCAGGTCCAACTTAGAGATCCAATCAGGAGAGGACGCCTGCGGTATGGCCCCAAAGGACTGGGATGCCCCTCGGTTCCACATGAAATATGCTTTGTTCCAGAGTCCCTAAGATGTCTTGATTTGGTTTTCTATTTTTTGATGAGTGATCCACATTTGGGAAACCTTTTACTGATGTAATATGTGGAATTCTGAATTCAGTTTCAGAAGCACATCACTATGGAGAAATGGCACACTGAAAAATAATCATATTTTTCTCAGGTTGCACACATGAAAAGAAAACTTCAATGTTCTTTACAGTGGATTCCTGTCTTCATAGGAGTAAACATTCTCTCTTTTAACAGATTGATCTTTTAAAGTTTTGGTAATCTCTGAAGGCTTTCTAAATCTCCTAAATGCTGATGGGATGGACCTATCAAGTTTGTAGTAACCTTGGCATTCACTGTGATGCTGTATCACAAGGATAATCTACAAGGAGATATGAGCTGCCATGATAAAAGTCAAATATAGGAACTCCCCCAATGTCCACCCACTGAGAAAAAGCAGAGAGGTGTCAGATGGATAATTCCCATGCCGTATGAAACTTTGCCAATTCCAAGCAGAATTTTGTTCTCTGATGAGTCAGTTGCTAAGGTGTAACTCCATTTTCAGTCTCGTGTGTTTGAAATCATACACTGAGCTAGCTTTACTTGCATATGCCTGGGTGTGTGTCAGAAATTATCACTATTTAGATAAAGTATAAGGCTTGCCTCTCAGTACCTTAACTATGGCTTTAGAGAATAAATTTTAACTATTAAGAAAACAAGGTGGGGGAACAAAATGCAAATGCACTTAAGATATAACACAATGAAAGATTGCTTAGGCGAGAACATTAGCATGTTTGTGACATTTTAAAACTTAATGGGATTATGACTGAAAGAGAAAAAGAGTGAGCAGGAAGTCACTAATGAGCTTTAAGGTCTATGTGACATTTATTATGTGATCCCTCTACTCCCGGTAGCTCTAATACCAGTAAAGATCAAAGTTACCCATTAGGAAAGGCATTGGGGACATAATAAGGTCTTAGAAATTTCCAGGTATAATTCAAAATTGCTCTGGTTGTTATCTTAAATCCAGAGAAGAGAGTTTTGGGATTAGTACCATCTAGCAGGTCCCAGCCATGGCCTCTGGTTCCAGACCTCAGACTGGGTCCCCTGCGTTGTCTCGATGACTGCTCTGGCCCCTCAATTCCATTCTGCAGCTTTTCTCCTCCTCACTTCAAAGGTGTGCTCAGGCCTGGTGAGAAAGCTCTATGCAATCACAACCCCTGAGTTCACCAACACCATCCGGGGAGTGAGACAGTAGGGGAGTCAAAGCTCCAGAAGAAACACAATCATGACATCCAGAAATATTTAACTGGGAAAAATTCAAAAATTTTTCAGTACCCTCTAGATTGCAAACAGTGTGGGATCATTCATTTATTTAAAGAGTTCCAGAGAGAGCAATGGTCAGATAAAACATGCCCAGTGAGCCATTCACCTATCGGCCCAGGATTGGAAATTCCATGAGAAATCACTTCCTTGGGAGCATCCTTAATGATAAAGTTAAATAAAAATGGGTAGAAAATAAAGTCCTGACAATGTGGAGTAACTGAAACACATCAGGGTTTTACTTGGGAAATTTTATTTGCTGGGGAAAGAACAAGGCACAAAGATATAAGCTCAAATCTCCACTAAAAGGAAGATGTTTACCCTGGAAAAAGTAGCTGTTAATTACTTTGAGGTTTTGGAATAGCATTGAAAGGTGGAGGGTACATGAACACCATACAGAGAAATTACCTGAGCACAATTAACGAATGTGAAGGAAATTCATAAAGCCTTCCTACCTTCAATCAAAATAAGGGCAAGTGGCTACCCACTGGCAATATCTGGAATGTTGATGAGATCCACGAACAAGTGGAGCAGTAGGTACCAAGGAACAAATAAAACTGGAAGGTCTACGGCACCTACCTGTAACACCAGTGACTCAGGAGGCTGAGGCAGGAGGATAAAAATGGGCTGGGGATGAGCTCGGTGATAGAGTGCCCTGGAGTTCAATCCCCAGTAGAAGGGGGAAGAAAAAAATAATAACAACAAACTGTGTCATTTCCAGACTGTCCACTACTGTGCTGGGGCAGGCTGGTACGGGTCTAGGGGAGCAACGCAGGACACATGACTGTGTCCTGGGGGGAAAGCAGGCGTCCCCCCTGCAGTCCTGCCCCGTAACACTCTGAACAAGCTATTTCTTGGAACCATGAAATTCCAAGGTGCTGGTGTTTCTTGGACTCACCAGGTCAAACAATCAACAAGCCGAAGAGGCATCTTTAAAAATAATGTGGGGTATAAAAAATGGTGGAAGGAGACAGACATCATTACCCTATGAACATGTGTGATTAACAAAAATGATATGAATGTACATCATGCACAATCATAGAAATGAAAAGTTGTACCCCATTTGTGTACAATGAATCAAAATGAAGTCTGTTAAAATTAAGGAAATAAATAAAAAAAATTAATGTGTGCACAACGTGCTGGAAAACCTCAGGAAAAATCTCCAAAACAAATCTTAATTAATATCTTTTAAAGTATGAAGCTTAAGAGTCAAATTTTCTCTCCCATTCTTTTCCACATGCTCATGAGCGTACATGTTCCCATACACAGACCTAAATTCATTTTTAATGTAACCATTAATTACAGTATCTTCCAAGACCATCTTCCTTAAATGCCACATCTTTACTTCAAAAAAAAAAATGTGATCCGTCTAACAATGTTTATTTACGGTCTTGACAGTACAAAATACCAGACTATGGATATGTTGCAAAGAAAAAAAACGGCATAAAGCGATTTCAAAGAAATTCAAAGGTTCAAATTTGAGCCCGAAATAAAATCTATAATTTGAAATCTAATTTTATAAATTAAATTGATAAATGTGGTGGAATGTGCTGCCAATGGGACCCTCCATGAAGCATGGAAAGCACTGAATGCAATTTTAAAAGTACAGGAGCTTAGCAGAAAGAAACAGGAAACTCCCAAGTGCCTGGTCTATTAGTTACCAGCTATTAATTTCAAGGAGGAGCGGCAAACCCAGGCATTCGCTCACATCTTTATTCAGTGTTTCCTGGAGATCACATCAAGTGACAACCCTCCAGCAGCACTGGGGAAAACATTTTATCACACTCTTCCAAGCATTGGGCGTTACTATTGCTAACTAGTTTTCTGACTGTTTTTGAATTATGGACACATTATGTTACTGCATATAATATTCTTTACCTCAAGTACATTCATGAATAGGAAGGGAAGGGGGAAGTACTGACATCCCCAGGTCCCAGAGTCCTGTAATGAAGTCTGGAAGCAGCAGGAAGCCAGAGAAGAAAAGACCTCCCTCTGCAGAGATCCAAGGGGGTCTACTTCCCTCTCTGTGAATTCATGATTTGGAAATCTCAAATTCCCAACCAGAATTCCCACTATTGTTTCTTTTCAAAAACCTTTGGATCTCACAATTTAATCTCAATTCCTTCCCTCCTTTCTCTCTTTGTGTCTCCTCCTCCCTCTTTCTCTTTCAACATCAAGTAAATACTATTAATATAAATATTATAAATATAAATTCACATAGGCAGGGATTTTTGTCTTTCATTCATGGATATGTTGTCAATCGTTAGTATTTAGCATGTAGCAGGTGCTCAGTAAATATCTACTGACTTGAACTGAAAGTGAGTTTCCTGGGAAGACAGAAGTTGGTAAGGGAGTTCCTGCTTTCAAAGACAGCCACTGTCTATCTTAGGAAACAAACAGGGTTGCCATCTAAACATATGTGACACATTAGAAGAGTCATGCACAAAATGTTCTTGGAATATGGAAGGGTAGCATAGGAATTGTACCTCTGAATAGCTGGGAAGTTACCTATAGAACACGCTGTTCATCTTGAGCTGGGAAAGAGAAGCAGTGACAAACAAGGTGAGGGAGGGCCTTCCAGGCAGAGGGGCCAGGACACACAAGGGCATGGAGGATGGGATGATGACACTGCCGGGGTCTTGTTTAGAGATGAGGTTACGGCAGTGCCCAGGCGTCAGGGCAAAAGTGCAATTAAAGGAAACTTCCAAGAATTTCCAGCAGGGCAGTAATTGCAACAAACCCAGATGCTCAAAGACAGTTGTGAGGCAGGAGGAGAGGGAGGAGTGGGAAAGAGTAGAAGTCTAAGGCTTAATTAAGGATTAATGCATTTGGGTAGGCGAGGAATGAGAAGAGCCCACACCAGGGCAGTGGAGGTGTTCCAGAAGAGAAAAGTGAGTGTAAGAGAGATTGATGGAACAGAATCGATGAGGCTGCATGGTTGATTAGAGGGAGGTGGTTAGAGCGGAAGCAGGAGGATTAGCCGCCTGCAAGTTTCCCAGTGCGGGCAACTGAGAACCTCCGAGGTCACAGAGAAAACCACAGGGATGAAGGTAGATCTTTGTACGCTTAGAATAAGAACCAAATACCTAATATCAGAATATGCCTCATTCCAATACAAAAACACTGTTCTTGAAAATCCCCAGCTGTTGAGAAGTTAGGGTATTGTTGGAGATGTGGAGTGGATCGCCAGGAATCCGGTAAGAGATGGAGATGGAGACAGCACCAGGCGGGTGAATTGTGGCTGAAAATTTAGAGGATGAAGTTAAGACTGGAGATAAGATATGAGAGAGAGAGAGAGAGAGAGAGAGAGAGAGAGAGAGAGAGAATAACAAAGAAGAGAACAGAGCTCAATAAATGACTGTTGAATTAATGAAAGGACCAAGGACACCATCATCCTGGAAAGCACAGATATTCAAAAATAAAAGTGCCTATGAAAGCAATATCTGCATGTTATGATCTTTAGATAGAAAATGAATTCGACTGAATTTATTTCTCTTTCAGTTTTTAAGTACCGAAGAAAACTCAGTCATGTTTTTATATGGTCAAATGACACCACAATTGTTTTTCATAAATTCCTTTATCTTCCTGGGTTTGCTTTGTACCACATTTTTATAAAAGGAACAGCAAAAACTAACTTTTCAACATCAATGAAATAGATGTGCTGGCATGCAATTTATAAATGACAGGTCTTGGGGCCACTGTCAGCCCAAACAAGCCCACCTTTACAAAAGCTGCTGTGCTCACAGCCACACACAGAGCATCCCCATTTATGTCACGTGATACATGGTAGCAGCTCACTAGCAGCTAATTAGGAAAGATTAGTCACAAATGAAGCCAGATGACTGAAGGGGAGGATCAATATAGTTCAACACAAATATGCAAATATGAATGAGCTTTCAGATCTGTCATGTCAGATCAACAAGAACACAGAATGGCTGACTTGGTGCCCCAGAGAAGTTATCAACAAATCACAAGATGCTCCAGGTCTTTATCAAGAGATGCAAAGACTGCTACAGCATCGCTGAGCAGGCCTTGGTATTTCAGAGCAGATTTGAATCTGAGCCTCTCACCTCTTGCTTCTCCGCCCTCTGCACCTCCAGGGGCTTGCTGGGATTCGCAGCCAGTCACAGTTATGATTTCCAGTCCTCCCCCAGGTTTATGCTAAGCAGCAGATTCCCCAAGTCTTGGGGGCTGGAGCACAGGGGGTGGGGCTGGGCAGGGGACATACCTGGATCCAGCAACAGGAAAATGAAATTAGCTCAGGATTAAAGTGCAGACATGTTGTTAGTTAATTAAAATTCCAAAGTTCCTAAAATAGGCAAAGGTATCTTTGTCAGTTTAATTTTTCCAGAAGGTACTAGCTGATGCTCTCGCCTTCTTTATATCAGTGCTTAACAAGCTCTGAATGAATTAGGGGTGAGTCACAGCGTGCAGTCTGGAGCTCTCTCACTGTCAGGTCGGAATGCAGGAAGAGTGGGACTTACTCTAGAGTCAGTCTTTCTCCTCACGACAGAGTGACTGGCCTGGAAGGGTGGTTTACTTTGCTCCAACCCAAGTCCACACATAGTGGTCAGGAAAGAGGAATGGTGTCACCGAGTCGCATTGAGCCCAGCTAATGGTGTCCTTTGGTGGGCCTGCTGAGATCCACAAGCATCTTGATTGCTATTTCATAGGCTTTAAAACTCTTTTTCTTGAGAATGAAGATCAATCAAGCAGACCTGATCATCTGAGGAGGCCTGGCAGAACTCAAAACTCTCAGACAACCTTTATGAACCTTATAGATCTATTTTAGGGGGAAATAAATGAGGTTGCATAGATGTATTATGCAAATTAACCTCACTCCAAAGGCACACCAGAGCATTTTTCAAGCATAGCAGGTGCCTGCAAATACTTCATGAACAAGTGAATTCAATGACTTATTAGACTTTCCAATATGGAAGGGCTAGGAAGGTCATGTTGTCTCCTCCACAGTGAGAGGTCTGGCTCCACAGCAGAATGTTGTGCAGATCAAAGCCAGAAATTTGTTTAAAAGAAATTCTGTTTTTGGTAAAAAGTAATAAATAGATGGTGTGATTTTTCGATATAACATCAGTATGTTGAAATGTTTTTATATTATTCACTTAATATTAAAAATAGCTAAGATCTCCCTAGCAATTATTCTGTTCTGCTCTGAAAACTCATATCTCACAACAAATTTACCTACCATAAAAAAGTAGTAGGCAACATTCCAATGCAAACAGAAAAGAAAAAGAGAATGAGAATAAAGAAAAAAGAAAAAGCTAAAAAGAAGCCAAACTCAAATCACATTTTATATATATATATATATATATATATATATATACACATACACACACATATATAGATATACACACATAAGCATATATGTGTATGTACATACACAGGTGATATATACATATATATATATGTATATGTATATATGTAATACACACATACATTGGGAGGATTTGTAATTTCAGGCATGAAAAGTACTTCTTCACATTAGGTCTACCAAGTTTAATGCTTAATCAATGTTCACCCCAAACTCAGCTGAACACAGTACGCCTATCATCACTTTGGCTGATGAGTGACAAAGTAGTGGTCACATGAAAATCAACGTATTCACCCTGAACCTCTGTGGGACAGATGCATAAGTAGCTCGTGAGAGCGTATAAACCATGTGCACTTGGGGCATCTATTTACTTAACCTGGAATCTAATATGAAAATTTCAAAAATGTGCAATGTTAGTGATTTTATCTATTTTTATACAGTGAAGAATATTTAAAGAAGCATCTGGGTGAAGATGGCTTTATACAGTTTGAGCATTTACATCATTTAATTTTAATCCAATGTTCAACAAGTTTAAAAAGTAAAGAGAGTAGAACCCATGAGTAGGAATTTTGGAAAAACTGGAGTGAACAGCATTGAGACACAGGAGGAGAGAAAACTCCCAGCAGTGAAGATGACCAGAAACTACTGACAGAAGAGAGAAAATCAGTGTAAAGAAAGAAAAATGCAACCAGATTCACGAAGTAAACATACCAGATACGAAAAATTAAAACTGCATCCCTATTGTAAATAAGCAAGCACAGAAAACTAGCACCTCACATGTGGTTCTGCAGTGGAATGTGCTGGACAAGAGAGAAGCACACGCCCTGGTCAGGACCCTCGCTTCCCTGCTCCCCAGCCTAGGCTACACTGGGAATGACTGCTAGGTCACAGCTCGCCTTTTTGATCCATGTGAAGTATTACAGTGAATCACAATTAGAGTAAAAAAATATCATGGATGACACCTGAAGAATCATGCATTCTCACTTGTGAGATTGGATTCAGTAAATATTTGCCATCTTAAACTTTGTACTCAGGGATAATAGGTTTTCAATCACATTGTTAACTTCCCTTTTATCCACAGCTATTGTTTGCGTTGGGTGGCTTAAAGACAAAAAACATCTCACACCAGTTAGAACGGCAATTATCAAGAATACAAGTAACAAAAAATGTTGGCGAGGATGTGGGGAAAAAGGTTCACTCATCCATTGCTGGTGGGAATGCAAATTGGTGCAGCCACTCTGGAAAGCAGTATGGAGATTCCTCAGGAAACTTGGAATGGAATCACCATTTGACACAGTTACCCCACTTTTTGACATATATTCAAAGGACTTAAAATCAGCATATTATAGTGATGTGGCCACATTAACGTTCATAGCAGCTCAATTCACATAGGCTATAGAATCAACCTAGGTACCCTTCAACAGATGAATGGATAAAGAAATGTGATACATATACACAATGGAATATTACACATACTCAGTCATAAAGAAGAATGAAATTATGGTATTTGCTGGTAAATGGATGGAACTGGTTAATATTATGCTGAGTGAAATAAGCCAGTTCCCCAAAACAATGTTCTCTCTGATAAGTGGATGGGAACCCACAACAAGGGAGGGGAAGGTTAGAAGTTCATTGGACTAGACAAAGGGGAATAAAGGGAAGGGAAGGGAGACGGGAATAGAAAAGACAGTAGAATGAACCTGACATTTCTTTCCTATCTTTATATATGAACACTTGACCAATGTAACCACATCATATACAACCACAATAATGGGATCCTAATTGGAACAAGTTGTATTTATTCTATGTGTGTATAATATGTCAAAATACACTCTACTGCCATGTACATCTAGAAGGAACAAACTTTAAAAAACTAACTTTATTTGGGAGTCATGTAGAGAAAACAAATTAGCTGATTATTTCATTTTTTCAATAAATAATATTTTACACTTAAAAAAAACATGAAGTCTGCTTAGGCAGAGGATTTGGCAAACTTGCAGAAAGCTGAAGAAATTAGAATCATGTTTATTCCAGGCAAGTTTGGGAATCAGCAGCGTCCAATGCACTGTAAGTTGCATCCAGTTTTGTCACAAAGCTTCTGCTCTTGGACCCTAGAAATATGATTTCACAAAATTCAAAAATTCTAAGGGAAATAGCCCAAAATTCGAAGGGAAAATTCTAGGTATGGAGACCCCACATGTAAATTTCTAAAACTGGAAAAAATGAAACAGCAAACATTTTGGATAAGAGCAACTGCTGGGCTGTCCCCATCTTCTGGACAGGCTGTCAGTAAAGTAAGAGAAGGTTCATCATATAAAGCCAACAGGGAAACGCTCCACACAGCTACATGCACACTGTGCAGAGAAAGTGCACGCAGGTCTAAATACCTGGAAAGAAATTCCTCAAAGTGATGAAAATCATTCTGTTGGCATATTAAAATCTTCACTGTAGTTTGGTCAATGAAGTTACTTTATCATGGAAAAACAAACGGAAGCACTTAGGGAAGACATTTCTGTAACCAACCCTTTGGTAAGATGTCAGTGTAAGATAAGAGCAAAACGCTCTGAAGCATCCTTATGACTAAACTCCGAGGCATCCATGTTTTGTTTCCTTTTAATTCAGCGGACACTCACGGAATGTGAGCTATGCCTTGCTCCTGCCCTGCGTACATGTTACTCATGCTCCAAGTGCTGTTCTCCTGACGTTTCCTAGTAAATACAAAGACAGTGTCTTCCTTTAAAGTATCTGCTCTGCATGGTTCTGTGTCCTTGCCCATGAAGAGTCAGGCCAGGATGTGCGTCTGAAAGACCTACTCCAACTGTGCCCACCAACACCGGTGCTGCCGATGCTTCAGTCAAGTAATCCACCTTGGTTTCTCAAACTGAAAATGCTGGACTTGTGTCCTTGTGTTTGCAAAATGTGCAGACCCCACGAGGTTACAGGAAAGCGGGAGCCACCTCTTCGATGGTGGCCACCATCTTCCTCCCCTGGAGGATGTCAGAGCAGGTGCTTGGGGATCCTGTCCAGCCAGAGAGGAGGATGCACTGTTCAGGGCGGCACACTCTCCACTCCCTCTTCATGCGAGAAGTAAGAATACTGACTGAGTTTCACAAACCTGCTCCTACAGCTTTGACCTTGTGTGTGCAAATCACAAAATGAGATAAGACTAGTCATCAAGCACCAAAATATCTAATTTGTCAGGCACCTTTTGGACTTTTGCTATTATTATTATTTTATGTTTTTCAGTGCTGGGGATCAAACCCAGGATTTTTTGGCACATGATTAGGCAACAGCTCTACCACTGAGCCACACTCCCAAACCCCATTATCACATTATGTATCCTGCACATGATAATGTTGATTATTTCCTTTTTTCTTAGATCGTTTTCTTTCCTCTGGCAAAACCGCTCACTCCTGGTGTGATCTAGTTTTTCTGGATGCCACTCCCAGGCTCCTCCTCTACTCCTCTCATGAATGTCAGTGTTTCTCCAAGTTCTTTCTTGCCTCAGTTTCTGCAGATCATCTCACTGGTTGTTTCTCACCTGCCATTTCAAGGCCACCACCCTATAGATCACCTCTCTGTACCCTGCCCTGCACTGCAGGAAGATGACATCCGGGGGCCACCAGGGTTTTCAGTGCGCTCTGGCTTCATGCTGGACTTGGCCAGCAGGAGCCAGAAGTCAAGGGTGGGAAGAGAGGGGGTCATGGTAGGTACTCCCCAGGCTCTCTGCCTGCCACGTCAGGTGCTGGCAGGGCTGGGTTCCTCTACTGAGGATACATGTGCACTGGACACTCTCTCCTTCAGCCACGCCCGCAGCTCCAGCTCCTCCCCCTCCAAGCAGAAGCTGCATCTCCAGACCCAGGAGTGGTGATGACCCTGCTGTTGCTAGTCTCCATGTGTTTCCTTAATCCTGCCCACATTGAATCGTCTGGCCCTCACATTTTCCTCCATTACTCCATTCAGGGGTGCCATCTGCCTCCTCCTGGGTCCTAACTAACGCTCCATCTTATTCTCACTCAGCTTTAACTACCACCATATGATAATGACTTTCAATCACTATCTCCAGATCTCTTTCCTGTGTTGAAACATGCATTCCCCACTGCCTTCCAGGTATCCTAAAATAACTTGAGATTAGCATGCCCCAATGGGCCCCCCTCCTTCATTAACCTCATCCTGCCTCACCCCCACCTCCCTTCAACCCATTTCTCAGTCCATATTTAAAGACCAGACAACCATCCACCCACCTGCACATTCTAGAAAATTGCCAGGTATCCCCCGCTCCTCTCTCCCTGAGCCTGCCATGGGGATCTTCATGGTTTTCCATGCTCTGTAGCTCTCAAGGGCATTCCTGCCTCTCCACCAGCAAGCCAACCTTCAGAGTGAGCCCAGGTATGGAGTCTCTGTCGTCATCTCACACCAATTAGGTTGAGGGTTTGAGTAAAGACACAGTAGAGTGAAGGAATGAATAAACGACTGAGATGATGAATGAAAAGGAAAACAGAGGTGAGGGCGGACACAGGAGAGAGAAGTTCTACTGGATTGATCTTTAGGCTCAACAGGCCGAGTCCTGGCCACCTGGTCCCAACATCACCCACCTGATGAACCCAACTCCTCGCACTCCTAAATCACTCACAGTGGAGTTGCCATTTCCTCTCCGTGCCCCCATGTCCATCTCCTCTGCCTCCACCAGTGACACAGGTGCCCAGTCTTCCACCGTCTGTCAGCGGGATGGCTGCAGCACCCTCCTTCTCCACAGGAACCCACCTGCCCCAGCTCTGCCCATGCTGCAGCCTGAGTGCGCATTCCAACAGCACTGAGAACAGTTGGTGGTCGCATGCCCTGCAGCATGGGCTCCTGGGTAGGGTTTCTCAACAGTCTGAGCAGCTGGGACAGGAAGGTCAAAAGTCGGGAGTGGGACCTCCAAAGCGCGCAGGTCCTTGCTGGCTTCTTCAGTCTGCCAGCTCACCTCCCCTCCCTCCCCAGGGCCTTCTGTGCTGCCCAGGGAGTCTCATGCACCAATGCGTCTGGTGGGAATGTTCTTCCCCAGCCTCAGATGCTATCAATGACTTTCAGGGTTCCCACCTTCTGTGACGGGGTGCTTTCCAGTTAACCACTGTGCATCTGCTCTCAGGATGGCTGGTTGATGCTGGTCTCTAAGTCCCGGGGAGAGGGTTCCTGCTTCATCTTGGCTTCATGCCTGCTTGTTGAACGAATGCACTACATGCTGTACTCATCTCACTCTCCACCTCTTTAAAGATGTTCCAGTTCCTAAATGGACCTCAGGTCCCCACCCTCAGGCCTGCCCCCAACACAAACCTAATGTCTCTTTCCATGTGCAGCTTGGAAGCCATTTTACTTTAACAAATAGCTATTAGTGAAAGTAAGTTCCAGATCCTGTCTTACAGATGAGGACCACCTAAGGCCTAAGGCCTCAGTGGCTCACCCAAGAGTGCCTCTTCTGCCAGGAAGAGGAACCCCCAGTGGCCACCTAGGGGAAGGTCACAAAACTGGAATGGCCGAAGTCCACAGCAGCATACTGGAGAGATGGTGTGTCTCTGCCCATTCCCCAGCTTCACAGTGGATGGAACGCTTTGCTGATGTTTTAAAATCTTTCTCCTCTAATATTTCCCTATTTTCAAGCAAAAGTTATAATAATAGATATTTGAAAACCTTCTACATGTTAGGCTTCTACTTGGTACCAGTTGCTCTGATTAAGGCTTTCCATAAGTCGCTAATTTAATCTTACCTCATGGTGTCCCTTACTCTAAATTTTAGTGACATACTTTTATAATGAAATTCCATTCAAGCATATAATGTGTGGTCATTATTTAAATTGCTTCATTTACCATCCCAGAATACTGCTGGAAGACGCAAATCAAGATGGTGCGTTCTCCCCATTCCTGCCCTCTGTCCCACTCCACGGCACCATACCAGACACAGCCTAAGCGCTTAATAAACACCCTGGATCAATGGCATCCAGGTGGCCTTTGAGGACACATGGTAGAGTTTCTATTCCCGTTGAAGTACTCCATAAGTAAGTTATCATCATCAGGAAAAATTTAACTTCTTAATTATGTATGATTTTCTTTTAAAAGTAAAAACACGAGGATCAACATTGCACACCTGCTATACATACTTTTCAATGCCTGCCTTTTAAAAAAAGGCCAGAAAAAATGGGAAAATGTGACATTTCTTTGGAATTTTAATCAGTTTCCTGAGAAGTTCCTAGGTAGGGCTCTATGCAGGTGCCTCTAGGATAAGCTCAAATCTTGCCATCCCGAAGCTTCCTTATGGTGGTATTCTTGAGATTATTGCTTATTCTTGCTTTACCTAAAAGTGTTTCATAAAATAATAAACACTCTTTGCTTCATTTCATTATAGGTACAGTGCTATGATCCTGACATTGCTATTTCTAAATTGCAGAAAAGAAACCAAGGATCAAATAAATTTCAGGAAACTTAGACAACCTCAGACAACACCAGTTCCAAGCTCTGATCTTTGAAGCCCACTCTCTCCTACATCTTGTCTTCCCTTGACTGAGAAACGTGTTCAGTATCATGTTGTATGTTCTGTGTGTTGCTTACCACAGTCACTTGGTCGGCATGACCACTGCTTTCAGATGTCAGGTGGGTTTTATTCTATCAAAGAGCTTAAGATACAAGTTGTGATCTTTATAAAAACCTCAACTTCTTAATTGCATGATTAAAATAAAATAGTGAGGCCTGGCATGGTCAAACTTCAGTCTGCAGATTTCCAATGCTTCTTCTGAAGAACCAAAGAAAATTACGAAAAAGAAAAGAAAAGGAAAGACAATTAATTGATGCCCCAGAAACTCCCTGAATGCATGACTTGGGCAAGCCGTGACTTTTGGATTCAGGGTCTTAAACATTGAGTTATTACACAAAATAAAACTCTGAAATGTCAGCTGAAGTCTTCAACAGGAAAAACACAATGAATCACAAATACTGCAATCTCCCAGATCCCTCATGGTATTATTACTGAGATTACTCACTCTTGCACTAAAGCAGAGCATTACACAATGAGATTGGCCAAATTATGTGATGTGCATAGATGAATATGACACAATGAATCTTACTGTTTTGTATAATTATAATGCACCAATGAAAAAGAGCATTTCATAAAATATAAACCAAGGATGAAATTTCTCCTTTTTTTGCCACAACAGATAAGTTATTTCTTGCATTTTTATTCTTCAGGTAAGGCATCCCATGTCCCTCATTTCTTCTGTAATGTTATCCTTTATACCTTAATGGTGACACCATCTATAGAGAAGAATTGCACCTGAGTGCCTTTTCAATTATTGAATTTTGCACATTCCACAGTGAAACATAAATTATAACCTCCAGCCTCAACAAGCTAAAAAAAAAGACTTAAGCAAATTTTTTTAGCCCAGTGAAAAACCCAGCATCAGTAGGATGGTCTGGCAATGAAGACCTGAGACTGAAGAGCGAGCCCAAAACAGACATGGAGGACTCGAGAACACAGAGATGATGCACTCCACAGTGAAAGTTCCACACTACCAGCAGGAATTTCTGAATAAAAGGTAAAGAACTCTTAATATTTTCTAAATCATGTTATGGAGACCAAACCATGAAAGATCAGCTAGCATCTTTAGACAGCAGGGAAACTATACTTAAAAACAGCAAGTCACACACACTAAAACAGAAATTATGGCATTTGCTGATAAATGGATGGAGTTGGAGAATATCAGCCACATCAGTGTTTATAGCAGCTCAATTCACAATAGCTAAACTATGAAACCAACCTAGACACCCTTCGACAGATGAATGGATAAAGAAAATGAGATATATACATACATACATACATATATACATATATATATTCCTCATGGTATTATTATATATATTATATAATCTATTTTACATATTATATTATAAAATAAATATGAAGGAATATCACTCAGCTCTAAAGAAGAATGAAATTATGGCATGTGCTGGTAAATGGATGGAGTTAGAGAATATCATTCTAAGCAAAATAAACTACACCCCAAAAACCAAAGGTCCAATGTTTTTTTCTGGTAAGTGAATGCTAATTCACAATTAGCTGGGAGGTGGAGGGCGCCTAGGAGAGAATAGAGTTTCTTTAGATTAGGTGGAGGGGAGTGAAAGGAGGGGAAGGAGTATGGGGGTAGGAAGAAGAGTAGAATGAAACATACATTACTACTCATGTATGTATTTAACTGTATGACTGATGTGATCCTACAAAACATATAATCAGAAAAATGAGAAATTATACCCCATTTATGTATGATTTATCCAAATGCATAAATGCATTTTACTGTCATGTATAACTAATAAGAACAAATAAAATTTTTTTTAAAAAGTACATAACTTTTAAAAACCGACATAGCTTAGAGTACTTTAAAGGAGAATTTAATACTTAATTGTGATAAACAATAAACATTTATTAGCAAAAAAGATGGTTAAGCTTAAGAAACCAAATGCAAATTTATGCCAAGTCATTTTACTCTAAGAAAAAGGTCAATATGCTCCATGGTTGTATGATTACATCAGAATGAACCCCCAAGCTATGCATAACTATGATGCACTGATAAAAAATGTCCCAAATAAAGAATTCAAAACATTGGAGCATTTAATACCAACGAGTCGGAAAACAGAATAGCACGTGAGGCGGTCACCTGATTATCCCAGATAATGCTCACCAAGTTTGGAAATAAAAAGTACTGAAGTCCAAAAGGATTCTTAAACATACTGCATAGACTTGTCTTTTTATGACCCCCTGATAAACAGTTCTTTCCAAAACACAATAAATTTTTGTTGGATAATTAAAGATTGTTTCAGCCTTTAAAAATTGATAAACTGGGATCTATTATTAATTTCCTTTAAAAAAAAACCCTATCTAGAATGCCATCCATTTTAGAAGCTTTATGTACTCCTTACATCCTTGTTTCACTGTTTTCTCTATTAAAAACAAAAATTCTTAAATAAAGTGGAATAACACGTAAGTGATTAAAGTTAGGAAATAACCCCTGG
The DNA here is from genome assembly GCA_020662805.1 of Glaucomys volans. Lineage (NCBI taxonomy): Eukaryota > Metazoa > Chordata > Mammalia > Rodentia > Sciuridae > Glaucomys > Glaucomys volans. Next base: position 1,382,350 of record JAJEJO010000145.1, on the reverse strand, counting down.
GCCCAGGTCAGGTCTGAGGAGGGTACACAGCTTGCATCACGGTCCCCAGCATTTCACAGTTTTAATATTATGATATGTTTAGAAAAGTACCGTATAAAGGATCTATTGGGTAAAAGATACAATTAAAACTTTTAACTATGAGCATAAAACCTACTAAGACAGAATAACAGGGAAAACTGGTGTAGCTGTCCCAGAAGACTTACACTGCAGTCACAGAGCCCGTCAGCCTTGGAAGACAGAAGGTGTTTTTAATAATCTTACTCAGACTGAGGAGAAACTGAGAATGCCTCCAGTTTTCATAATTTCATTTTTAAGTAAAATTGAAATTTTCCTTAAGAAAATTGTGTTCACACTATGAGCTTTACAAAAACTGAACAGATATCTGACCCCCAAGCTTGCACCAGGATCCCCTGGAGAATATTTCACTTCTACTGATTCAGAAGCTCCCAGGTGGAGTTGGGCGTCTGAATCTCCTGGGGGCTCCACAGGTGTCTGAGGACTCTACTGTTCACCTCCATTCCTGGTGCTCCCCACATTCCTCCATGTCATTAAGGCAAGGAGAAAGCAAGGGTACAAGAGCTTTAAGGCCTTAGCACCAAACAGAAAACAGCTAGGGACAATAAAGCATGCAAGCGCGAAGGTAGAGGCAGGTAAGCAGGGTGCCCTGAAGGGATGGAGAGGGAGCCTGAACCCTGATGGACTCAGGTCTCCAAAGGGAGGAGCTGCCTGCTCCTCTGATTACAGTCCTGCTCCCCAAGGGGCCTGAGTCAGGGAAGACCAGGCCTCGGGCCACATCTGAACTTTAATTACAGAATTGCATCTACCTTTGAGACAGGAGGGCCGAAAAGTTCCTGGACTGCCGAATTTTCACACAAGGCAGGGAAATGACTGGTCTCATTGAGATGATATACAGGGGCAATGGGAAAGAGATATCAATAAAATTGCTTTCTACTGGCACCACACAAGATGTGCTTGTTCAGTTTGATGGTTCCCTGGATGAGCTGTTATAAAATAAGACCATGAAGAATGATCAGCGTGGAGGGAGAAGGTTGAAGGCATTTGAATTCTGATCCTCCTTTACATAAGAAACTGCTCCCCTTTCACACTGTGATGGGTGACGTGGACATTGTTAATGTTTTTATCGAATGCTGGAATATGCAAACAAGACCAGAGGATCCCCGAGTCTGAAAGCTCTGATCATATATAATCTTATCCCTCTTTTTACAACTATATTTCAAAATAAAAGCAAAATGAATTAAATAGCCATATATAAATTTTCCCTGTGATTTCCTTATGTCAAACTTCAGATCCCACAGCACTTATTGTCCTTAACTGAAAGCAAAATCCAAATGTTAGGACAAGTTGTGTTTCCAAATGATTACAGCCATGAAAAGCATAATGCTTTCACTGACTTTTTGGAAAATGTCGGTCTGCATGAAAGGCTGGGAAGGAGCTCTTGGTACTGACATGACTGTATTCAGCGGACTGTACTCACAAGAATCCTCTTGAGAGCTGGATGGCTGACACAGTCAGATCAAGTTAAATTAACACGCTCATCAAGGCAGAGGGTGGGAGAGGGACAGCAGGAAGACGTGTCTCCATGCTCACAGAGGCACAAGACACCGAGCCAAGCAATGCAGAATGCTTGGACTGCAGTGTGGCTATCCTTCCTCCTCTTCCCTTCCTTCCCTCCTACTCCATCCCTGTGCTTCAGACAATGTGAGCCCTGCCCTGTCCGGCCCCCAAGTGTGCCTACCAGGGCATCTCAGCTTGCCCTTCTCCTCCACAGCATCTGTGCTTCTAAACCTCCTGCCTCCTTCAGGACCGACTTCTGGATTTTCTCTCCCTTCCAATGAGCCCCCATCCTGTGACATGAAGGAGTCTTAATGTCTAAGCAGCAGCGAGGGGACCAACCACCCAAGTGACTGATGATCACAGGCAGCGAGTTCCTTCTCAGGACTGGCATGTTGTCCAAGGGCAACAACAACAGCAATAGAAACTTCCCCTGAGAAACACCGAGGGCGAAGAACTGTGCTTGGAAAAAGGTCAGTTGCTTGTTTTCCCAAGAAGCAACCAGATTTTAAAGAACTGAGCTTTCATGAACTAAAAAATTCAAAGTTTGAAAGAAATTAAGAGAACCCTAAGGAAGAAACTGTTTCTCCTGAAAATAAGAACAACTGATTCACTCAAAATCACAAATTGCTTCTAAGGTGCACAGCGTAGTCCAAGGAAAAGGGCATTTTTTGTGCACAGTATTTCGAGCTATGCACACAGATGTTGGTTCCTTAATCCAGACACTGAAAAGTGGTTGTCCACCAAGAGGTCTGAAACTCAGGAATCTTGTTTCCCATTTCAATAATTTTAAAATTAATAGATCGTATATTATGCACACATGCATCTATAAAGTGATATTTAAACACTGGTAACAGTCATCCTAAAAAGTCAATGTTAAGCCTCTCTTAAAAATGCAGAAGCTCTGACAACAGAGAGTCTGCATTCTTTCTTGTATTTTAAAGACAAGCTCAAGAATAGCGGTTATCACAGATCAGGACCAGGAGGGGTATGGAGCCACTGTCAGACAGGGGGAACAGGCCTGGTGTTCTATTCCACTGCAGGGTGACCAGCATCCCTAACACTGTTGGGTATAATTCAAAATTGCGAGAAGAGAGGCTTTTGAATGGTTTCATCACAAAGAAATGAAACATGTTTGAAATGAACATCTCACTAAACATCCCGAGCTGATCATGATGCAGTGTATAAATGTATCGAAACATCACACTGTGCCCCCTGAAGATGCACAGTTGTCACCTGAAGATAAATAAGTAAATAAATAAAGGAACAGGATCAGATTTGGCAATGTGTGGCCTTCAAAAGGACATATCCTGCCTGCCTGGCCAGAGTTCTCTTCCAGGGGGACATGTGCCCATAAGTGGCTCACTGCCCTGTTGCCACAGCCAAGTGACTTATAGCACTTCTATTTCAACCCCTAAATGTAGATAGATATGTTTTAGCAAAACTTTAGGAAACATTTAGCTAATAGAACACTAGGAAATTTTGTCACTTAGCTTTATTTCAAATCTGTCTAGGAAATCTGTCACTTAGCTTTATTTCAAATTGAGATATATTGGCATCTGATCTTATATAGTTTTTAACTTGGAATCTTTGGTGATGGCAAATTAAACTCTTATCAAAAGAGGAAAAATTGATTGCTAGAATTGGCTACCTGCTGTCAAATAGTTATAACAAACTATAATTCTCAGCCTTTATTGTTTTTTTCTTCATTGTGCTCATTTGCCTAGAGTCTGAAATTTGCCCTATTTTTCAAATTGTCTTCAGTTAAAAGGGAAATCTATGGAACTTAGAACAAACAGATTAATTCCTGGTTGATGTCTAAAAATTTAAATTAGGAATATCCAAATTAGATGTCCTTAAATACTCAACAATGATTTCTAACCTGAAATTCCATTCTAAAGATGTGCACATATGTGGGTGTAAAAATTTTTAAAAAACATGAAAACAAATTCATCTTGATTTCTCAATCTCACATACTGGCTTAAAAACAGATTTGTGTGTGTCTGCAGCCATCTGACGCACTTCTGATCTTTGGCTCCTGTGAACTCAGTCCTTCACAGCCTGTTCCCATGGCAGTCTGCTGACCAGAGCTGTCCCGCCGGCCTGTGGGATGTGGCAACTTGGGGGAGGTGGGCAGCGGGCACCCCAGGAATAACTGCTTAAGGAACCAGGGACTTCAAGTTCACCCAGATGCACCGAACACTAAATACCCGATAGCAGGTGCTTTACGCTCTCAAGTGTTCTATGAATTTCATTTCATAAGCTCTTTCTCCATTCACACATTTTCTCCTTGACAACAGCATGTGTGAGCAACATATAGTCACAGATGAAACTTTTCTTCACATCTCAGAAGGTCAGGGACAGCTCACATGCATCTTCCTTCCCCAGGAGCTGGTTGCAAAATCACCTGCCAGTCTGTCCCTAGGTAGCCTCATACCAGGGGTGCTGCCCCAGTGGACCCCAGTTCTCAGGACGGAGCTCAACCCTCTTGACCCAGGACTCTGCCAGCAACTCTCCACCCACCTCCCTTCTCCTTCTCCCACCTCCTCATCAACAATGAAGTGACCAGAGCCTCATTTTCCATTCTGTTTGTTCTCAAGTCTTTCTAGAGAGCTGAAGTAGTTTGTGGGCTGGCAAGAATCTGGGCTTTCAAACCATATTCATGTGACTCAATTTGGAGAGGGGGATGGTCAAGGGTAAACCCTTCTAGAAGGTCTGCTCGCCTCCCATCAAGAAATGAGTGAAATCTGAGCATATTCCTTGACAGATTGTACATTTCTTTAAACTCTTTCCTCCTGACTTACAAACGAGCAATTCATAAAGCCATTTTCTGAAAAGAGGGAAAATATCATTGGCAGCAAAAAGAAGAAAAGGAACTCACCACCTGCCTATTCGTCACTAGTATAGGCAGGTACATCTTCCTTGGGAAGAAGATGCAGTGAATTTCAGTCTAGTTCACATTACTATTATCTGTCCATAGAAAGCAAGTGAAATGCCATAAGGAGGTCCAGGAACAAGAATCTCAGTCCACAAAGAAACTCTTCTCTGTTTTACCAAGGGGGAGAGCTCTCCACTGCATTGGCTAATGTTCAGTTCCTGTATTGATACCACTTTTGTAATCTGTTTGAATTTAAACCCAAGGGGAAATCCAGTCACACCTGATAAAAAAAAATTAAGCCACGCATCTCAGTCATCATTGAGGAAAATCCAGCCTCTGACTATAGAAACATTGTCAAAGATGCTATACCACTTTCCATTGCTACGGTGATGTCTTGGGTGGGTCACGACAACACAGATAAAGACTTACATTTGTAGATACAGCAATTTTACCCTGTCAAAATGTGTCTCTCTTAGGTGTTTACAACTTTCCATTTTCTTCCCATTCCTTTTATCTCTCAACTGTTTGTATTTTTTATCCTGACCTTAATTTTTCTTAATTTCATGAGTTGTTGTAACACAAGAAGTAGGACTTTAAAAAAATATTATGTATAAAAACTTGAATTGTTTTCCTATGTACCAGTCCCTGAGATCTGTTTGCTAGCTCAAAGACTGAGAACCCCAGATCAGTCAGATCCCTGGGCGTTTGAAACCTGGCTTGGACACATTGTATCACTTATCCTTATTATGCTCATCCTTCACACCCATATATTAAATGCAACCTGTGGTATTGTTTTAAGGATTAAATGAAATATAACAAGGGAACTAATTAAGGCTGTTTGGACACAGTAAGCACAATAACTTTTGCAAATATCAATATTGATATTTTTACCAAATAGTTTTTCTGGAATAAACAGTCAAACTGTGTTTTTCTACCAATGAGTAATATTTTCACTATGAGCCATGGGTTCCTTGAGGATCCCAAGAAACCAACCAACATGTTTTGTATAAAACATGTATTCAGCTTCTACTCTGGAGGCTGAATTAATCCTCAATGTCAAATGGATTTAAATTTAAGGCAATATGTGACAGTAGGCATACTGTCTGTGCTAGACCTGCTTTTCAAAATGTATGTTATCTGAACTAAAATATTTAGTTCTCTTCCGGATTTCCTACTACCTGCTTTGGGACAAACATAAGGGAGAGGTTAATGTTTATTTAATGTCATCTGCACAGACAGATTGGAAAGGTTGCAGGATGGTTTGCCCCAAATCGCATTCAACTGCTGGGAACACTTGCCCCAGGAGCACACAACCCAAGCCAATGTTCAAGATGACTCGGGTTCACTGAAAGCAGACCGAGGAAGGAATTAGCAACTTTTCTAAGATGCGGGCCACTCTTGTGATTTGGTGTAGAATCACATCTTTCATTTATGTCAGAGATGAGCATTTAAGTCCCATCCAAAGCATGTGTGTTCAAGACAAAATCAATTGTGAATAGAAAGAAAGTAAAGGAGTAGATGAAAGAGCGGAGCAGTGAGAGGCCTACCAGTGCCCCCCCCCAATACACAGCATCCTCAGAGGCTTGGCTGTGGAGACCCTGCTCCAGAAGGTGCACCCAGACCGCTCGTCACTCTGGTAAGTGACACCAATGACAAGGGCCCAACCGAAAACTTGCATTCATTCATCAGGAATCCTGACTTCTTCTCAAAACGAATTTACCCACGAGTTCTTGTTATTCTGATATCAATATGATTTTTTAAAGCAAAAATATACAGTGACAATAGAAAACAAACCAACCAGTTCTTTATTTAAAAAAATATGCATATGTATGTGTGAATGTCGTCCATGCCCCAGACCATGCTGACTCCAAAGAAGCATCTAAATTCACTTGACCTGGATGGAGCCTCTTCATTAGTCAGCTAAATAACCCAAACAAGGGCGTTCTCCATTTCAGCATTAGGAAATTTCAACCTTTACAAAGATGGAAATAAATTACAGAAAAACAAAACCACAAAACAAATAAACCAGTCCAAGCAGTTGTAAGTGCTGCCTCTCAGGACTCCCAGGAGTGGCAATCGGAGAGGGCAGGTGTGTGCTGAGGACGGCTCTTCTTTCATCATAATCCAGGGGAATTATGTGACTTTTTGAATGGCAGACATTCATTACTTTTATACAATTATATGTGGAAAAGATAAAAAAATTATCAATGAATGGAAAAAACACTAAAAAAATAAATAAGGTCAAGTAACAATGCATTCTTCTTGTTTTTTCCCTTGCTGGGGTCTACCAGTGAGAGACTGTGTCTAGAGACTGTGTTTGCTGTCTAGATAAACTACTTGTTAAGTAGACAGAACATGATAGAAGTAAACATATAGCACCCTAACATCTAGGCTACCCCACCCAGAGGCCAAGGGCGAGCCTGCCACAGAACAGCCTCAACACTCATTTCTGAGGCTCTAAAACTAAAGCACCCCAGCCCTGTGCCTAACCCTGGGCAGAGGTGACACAGTTTATTTCCACTCCCCTTCCTTCTAGAAGCCTAACCAGTGTGTGAGCCAAAACTCAGGTATGATATCAACTTAAAAACTCATCGGTGACATGGAAATGTAAAAAGTGTGTAAAACAGAGGGCACATATCTGGACAGCGCTTCACCTGGGCTGGACCTCAGTGGAGAAACAGTCAGGTTTCCCAGTAGGAGCTGAGCAAGCTGAAGGACACCCACCCAGTGAGGCTGAAAAAAGCAGCAAGAAGCTCAAGATGAATGCACTTGTGCTTGAAATTTCTTATTTTTGCCTCAGAAAAATACACCAGTCTTTTTGACTGCTCCAAAATCAAGTGTTAAGGGGCAACAGGGTAGATGCTTCAGTGGGAATCCTTTTGGAAGGGCAGGTGAGTCCACTCAGGAACCAGGTCCTGAAGGATCAGGATTTTCAAAGGATAGTGATGGAGGAAGTAGAAGGAGAAGGGACATTGCTTCTCAGGGAGGTACAGAACTTTCCAGGGGAGGAAAGCCAATGGGGACAGGGGGACTGTGCAAGGGGTGAGGGGCCAGGGAAGGTTGCTCTCTTACAGGTGGCCAGCACACCCAGCAGCAATAGACAAGATAGGGGCGCTCTTCCTATGGGGATGGTATAGCCTGTAGAGGCTGAAAGTGGTTTTGTAGAGGACAAAAGGCATCTTAGAAAATGCAACGGCTTCTGGCCAAATGGCCCCAGGATATAACTATTGCATGGAATGCATCGCCTGAGGAAGACCTGGTACACCCGCTCACCACCACACCCCAGCTGGAGGCCTGAACACCGCAATCATGGGAAGGACTCAGTCTACACTCCGAGATCTGAGAAGAGCTTTATTCAAGAGAAATGGAGCACTTGTCACATAGGAAACTGCTTCTGCCTTTACTGCGTATAACGCTGTCTTATATGCTTGTGTGAAGCTAGCCATACATCTCAAAGGCCAGGTCTCGCATAAGCAGTCACCAGCCTATTTGGCAGATTATTGGTCAGTAACAAGCAATTCTGTGAACCCAGGAGATGACAGGCTCACAAGCCACAGAAGAACTGTTTTACTCACGGCAGAAGAACATGCTGTTCACAGAGCATAGGACAGGGGATAGGGCCCTAGTTCCTGAGGTGCGCACTCCCTGTTGGCCTCCTTCCAGGGGACAGGGCAGAGCCCTGGTCCCCAAGTGGCCTGTTCGTGGCTCTGTCACATAAGCCTCCTTCCAGGAGACAGGCCCCAAGTATAACAACAGAATATATCTATGGTATCCAAATTTCATGAAATGCAGAGGTCATTTCAAAAACAAAGTCCAAAGCCTTCCTTGTGTGGCAATAATGAGAAAAATCCCGTCCAGAAACACCAAATTCAAGGAAAATGCAAAAGGAAAACTGCTTGAAGAATGGAGGAATGTAAATGGATAAAAATCGAGAAGAACCTCACAGCTCTAGATGCGTAAAGCCTGTTGTCTTTGAAAAACAACTTAAAAATTAATATCCGACACCTCAATACTCTACACCAAAATGTTCTTTGAAATGATAGGAAAAAACACTAGATATCCTCAAATCAAACTGCTTCAGTGTCTAGGATATATTTTGCTTCAAGAAAAGATAACCTCTGTTCAGTGAATTCCTCTCTACCAACCCTAAATATCAGGAAGCGCAGCTTATGACCCTGCTAAATTCTACCTGACCTCAAACTTTCATATGATCCCAGTAAAGTATCTTCCTACTTTCTATGCACTGACTTTGGGGTCACACCTGTATAAGTACAGTTTTCTATTTTGATTCAGGGTCCAGACAAAGGTTTTCCCATTGTCATGTGAGATGGGAAAATTTTGTGCCCACCCGATATCGCATGCCTGGTGGAAAAGTTCGTAGTGTTTCCCGAAAACCATTCAGAGTGTTGAAAATTGTCTGTTTGGAATGTGGTGGCTCCTAGACTTCAAAGAAACCCTGGCTCCAGTGAATAGCTTCTACCCACACGACTTCAGAAGATCTGCAGTACTGGAGTTGGTGCCGATGCCCACGTCAACACCCTTCAAGTCAGATTACTTATTTCATTATGGTTTTTAAAGCTACTTCTCAAAAGCAAGAAAAAATAAGTTGGTCTTGTAAACCCCACTAAACCTCAAGCTCCCTGGGGGCAGGATCCTGCTTCTTCCCCAGCACTCTCTGTCCAGGGAGAAGGGGTGTCCTGGTGTTGGTGGCTCTTCTGTTGAGTATTTGATGAATGCAAAAATAAAATGCATTATTTTCAAGTATGTTTAGAACTATTTCAAAGCTTGAAATTTTAATGTGAAAAATCTGGGAAGAGTATAATATTAATTACTATTCAGCGTCTCAGAATAACTGGAGTCCCAGAAATCCTGTATGCCCACTTGATTAGGGTTCTCCAGGGGACAGAACCAAGATGTATAGATAATGTATCATTCAGAGGGGACTTAGGATTGGCTTACTCAATTGGGGCTGCATGGTGCCATCTGCAAGCTGGAGAGCCACGAAACCAGCAACCGCTCAGCCCAGGAACCTGGTGCATTGGAGGAAGGGGGGACAGGGAGGCAGCGCGGACCAGGCTGAGCCCTGGGAGCCCCGGAAGGAGAGTCACTGGGGAGAGTCTGCAAGCAGAGGCTGAGGAAGGAGCTGAGCTCACAGCAACGCTGCCTGCATCTCAGCGACGGGGGAGGCAGAGGCAGGAGGGTTGCAGGGTCCAGGCCCGCTCAGGGACTTAGGGACTTAGCGAGGCCCTGTCTGAACAGAAAATAAGAAGGGCTGGGGTGTAGCTCAGTGGTAGAGCCTCTGGTCCTCCAGCGCCCCCCAAAAAGGCTGAAGATTGGAGTCTGCCCTCCAGGGCAATGGCAGCAGCAAAAAATAATGAAATATCAAAACCCAAACCAAAAACCCCACCAAAGGCGAGTGTAGAGTGCTCGGAGCCAGCGCCCCTTGCCTCTGCGCCTCCGTCCAGGGCCCCAGCACATTGGAGGGGACAGCCCCTCCCACATTCAGGACGGGTCTTCCCCTACCTACTGGCCACTCATGTCTGGAAAGACCTTCACAGTCGCACCCTGAAGTGTGCTTCACCCATTTTCTTGCTCTTTCAATCCAGTCAGGCTGACGGTCAAGATTAGCCATCACACCATTAGCTAGGTGTAAAGCTCTTCAGCATCTGGTGGCACATCGAGGTCACCCCAGTCTTGAGCAGTACTGTATTTTGCACAGCGACCGCGGTCCATACTCACCTGAGGATTTCCTAATGCGAGACACAGAATTCCAAATTCAGAAACACCCTGCTTCATCTTCTTTCTTTACTTCCCTTTTAATCGATATGCTCATAATTATGTAAATAAGCATTTATGGAAACATAATTCTTAAAAAATTGAGTAGCTATGAATATGGTTTGAAGGACCAGATTCCTGCCAGCTAGGGAGCCACCTCAGCTCCCTCAGAGGGTATGAGTTTGGCTCTCCTGTATTTACTTCTGATAGAAAACTGGCATTATTGGAAACAAAGCCAGGCATACCGAAGTACTTTTGATTGAATGTGCTAATTTATTTCATTACTCTCCACGTCTACAACCCTAGAATTCATTCTGCATAATGGAATTGGCGATCATTTTGGTATGCATGCACACCTCTTTCCCACTTTCCCAAAAAACCAAGGCCCTGGGGCGCTTTCTGCATGACAGAACAGAATGGAGGTGGGTTGGTCAGTTTTCCCTTCTGCAGTAAGAAAAATAAAATGACCCCTGAGCATGCACGCATGTGTTCATTCATTCATTGATTCATTGATTCAGTAAGTGCTTGTTGAAGGCCTATTCCTGGCTGGATAGTGTTCTAGAACTGGAAGTTTAGCAATTAAAAACAAAAAGATGAAGTCCCAGTTCCATACAGCTCATACTGTAGTGGATGTGAACAAAATAAGCGGGGAAAAAGATAGGCATGATGTGAGGAGACAATGATGAAGTGATTATAAAATGTGGTCTGATCAGGTGACCTGAGGAAAGCTCTAAAGATTTAAGTAAAAAAGCAAAATATGTAGGTTTGGGGAGAAAGAGTATTCCAAATAAATAGCATAGCAAGTGCAGATGCTCTGAGGTAGTGTGTTCTTGGCACAGACAAAAACCAGCAAGAGGTTTCACTTATAAGGAAGGGCTGCCTGAATCATCTCCTGGGTATCTCTCTCCATCTATTTAAATCTTACTGGTCCTTTAAAACATCTCTCAAATGAAATCTCTTACAGGAAGAAATTTCTGGTATCCCTCCAAAAAGATTTGGCTTCTCCACTCCATGAATCCAAAGAACAACTTGGCTCAGATGATTCTATTTTACAAGTTAACATATTTGTAGATTATAAACACATATCTAAGGTCAGGACTTTGCCACACATTTTTATAGCCCCTCCTGAACCCAGCTGCCTTACAACACCCTTGTCCAAGCTGCCTGGGCGCCCAGTGACAGCATTTAATTAGCATGGGAATTCCAGAAACCTAAGTCAGGGGCACTGCTTCTTCATAGCTTGATCTGAGTTGGACTTGGAAAACACATGACGTGACACTCTCAGAATTCCAAAAGACAGGGTGAGCTCAGTTTCTATGCTGAGGAGAGGATGGGGGCTCTTCATGAGTGGAATTGGGGCCAGCTTTCAGTTCTGCAGTGGGGATGCCATCGTGGTCAATCCATGTACCTTGCCTGATGGAGCCGCAGTTTGTACTTCCCTTTCTTTGAACTCCTGTAGCTAATGGTAGATTAAGTGATGGGGCCCAGTTCAGAGTACCTAGTTTCTTTGTTTCTTCTGTTACCACGGGAAACATTTGTTTCTCATGCATCTGAAAAGGTAGCACAGTCCCAGAGCCACCAGGGCATGAATATATATCTCCACTTGCAAAGTTTACTTTAACTTCTTCAGATAAACAAAACATTGGTGAAAATACACTGGGAGTCTCTGGTGGTTTCAGAAATAAAACGTGGCTTTCAAAAGGAGCTTCATATTGTCCTCCATGTGAAAGGAACAGAGCAGAACACCAAATTGAAAACCAAACACCAGGGAGTACTAAGAGGGTGGTATTTAAAAAATGGAGTCCGTGGGACAGAACAGCCACACCAACCTGTCACTCATGTGGAACTAACATTTTTTCATGTCAAGTGGCTCATTTTGAACCTTTCAGAACCACCGCTCATTGGACACACAAATGCAGATGTCTGCCATCTAGTGGCACAAATCAGAGTTGGCAGCCTAATTTTTCTAGAAAGCAGTTATTTTTTTTTAGAAAAATTTAATCTAAGCCCCACATTTATGAGGGCTCGAGAAGGTCGCACATCTCATTGGCCACACTGTCCTAATACGTCAATCTCTCCTCTGGCCTTGACGCCAAGAAGAGCAGGCCTGTCTAGAAATCCCCTTTTGAATACTGGTGGAGGTTCTGTGGATTCACATGGGTATACATTCGTTCCGTGAAGACAGCATCTTGTCCGCCTTACTCAATCTCTTTATCTCTGGCTCTTAGGACACTACCTGATATAACTCAGGATCAGGATAAATTTCATGAACAAATGAACGTCCAGGAGAAAAGTTGGAAGTTGCCCAGACTGTGGATCTTCTGGCTCCACAGGAATTTCTAAACATCTAAGGAACAGAAGGACTGCTAATTTCGCTTTTTAAAAGGTTAATGTAAGACTTAAAATTTGTGGAAAAGTAGTAATTGTATTGCATACAACTGATTTTTTGCATTTATAGAAGACCTATATGAAATGCCCTGCAAAGGACGGGAAAAGCCAGTCCACATCCATGTTTCCAAATGTTCATGAGAACCAAATTATTATGTACACAGGCAACAGTTCTAGACTATTTTTCAATGATTTTTGACAGCCAGCTATTCATATCAATAATATATGTGGTGTACTTGCTCATAAATATAACCCCTAAATATAGCATCATGGACATGCAAAAATATGGTCTGTTTATGAGAACACCAAGAAACAAACAAAAATGTTAAGAGCTGCTTATATTTGAGATAAGTTTCTGGTTTTTTTTAACACTTTGTAAACATTGATGACCATAGTTCAAAATATATTTGCAGCTACAGCAGGTTACATTTGATACAAGCAGTTCCATCCTAGTTCTACACCTGAAATCTACTGTTACCTGGTTGTGTTTAAGTTCTTGTGGGAAAGAGCACTGCAGCCTTTGCAAAGCCTAAGAAGCATTCTAAATAGAATATGAAAGATTTTAGCAGAGAGCAGCCTATGATGAGATAATGCACCCCATGCCAATCCAGGCTATGAATCTACTCATAAAAAGAAAATAGAAAAATCTCTTCCTTTCCTTTCACCTCACAGGCCTTAAAATTTAGCAAACACCAGTACCATGCAAGATATTTATTTAGAACACAGATTGACAGGCCCTGCCCCCATTCTGATTCAGCTGGTCTGGTTTCACTCCCCAAGTCTGCATTTTTAGCAACTATCCTAGAAGCTTCTGGCGCATATGATCCTAGGCCACAGTTTTAGAAACATTACCCCAAATCCCTCTGACTGAAACTTTTCTGTGGCTACTAAGAACGTTTAGGAGAGCTGAATGCGGCAGCTGATGATCAACCAGAAATGATGACCTGAAAATACTGACCATTAGAATTAGCTGTTGGGAGGAGTCATTGCTTGGGGAATGCTGTCAAAAAGGACCTGAGGGTCACCAGTGGAGCCATGATATCTGTGCAGGTCACACTCCAGTCAGGTGAGAGTCAGCTTCAACTAGGGGAATTCTGTTATGCTCTGTGTAACAGTTGTTGAAGACTGATTCCTGTTTGCTGATAAGAAGCTATTTTTCTCATATCAAGATACTAGGAATACTTCTCAACCTCAGACTTCTTTTTCTCCCCAAGGGGAAGAGTAACAGGGTCTCACTCATCAAAGAACACTTAGTCTGAGTCTCCTGTGTGCCACATGCTATACTGATATCCCTGTGACCAAGACATAGAAATCTCTGCCCTAGCAGGGAGTTTCAACAATCCAATGAGTTTCAACAAGATGCAGTGTAGAGTACCGGGGGGTTCCTCATGAGATGCTTGAAATCTAAAGGAAAAGATCAGCAGCCAAACAATTTGTTCTAGTATAACACGTATGGAAAGTGTGGCCGCAGATATGAGAATCAGGAGCCCAGGCAGTGAGATGCGTTTTCTTGGGGATCCGGGACTCCTGAGGTCTGCAGTGCTACCACGGCCAAGAGGGGGCTGCCAACCTCAGAAGTGTGCAGGCCTCTGAGGAGGACATGGGGCAGGACGCCTAATCAAGGACACTCAAGCTGGCTGATGTGGCTTGGGGAGGATGGGAGATGGCATGACAGTTACCTAGAGGGAAACTGTAAACGGCTTTGGGCTCACAATAGAATCGGTCAAAACCACAAGAGATTGGAAGCAGGGAGACAGGTGAGAGGCTGCCCGAGCCACCAGACTAAAGGGAGGTTGGGGAGACCTGGGGAACAGAAGGGAACAGAAGGGAACAGGGAGCAGTTCAGGAAAATCTGATAGGATTTCAGACCTGCATGGCGACTGTGAGGCTGTCAAGGAAATAAAAACTAAAGAGGAGTCAAACTCGAGTTCCTAGGGGGACTGCCATCAGAGGAGCAACCAGTCCTGGAGGGCGGGGTGGGGCCAGGCCTGGTCTGGAGGCAGAGGATGACCCAGTGTGGGAGCAGTGTGTCAGGCTGTCTGTGGAAATGCGCGAAGACCATAGGTGGAAGTGCAGCACTTGAGGAATGGGAGAGAGGAGGAATCTGTGCAGACTGATCCTTGAAGCCATGAAGTCAGCTGAGGTAACCAAGAGCAGCAATGCAGAGCAAAGAAACCCAGCAGCTGGTCCTCCGGAAGTGACTTGGCAGCAGCAGATGCAGAAACCTAGACATGCAGTCAGGAGATCCAGGCTCGGTGACGGGGGCCCTGAGGGCAGCAGCCAACATCTAGGAACCTCAGTCTGCTCAAATATCAAATAAGGGGCTCCAACTAGACAGCCTCAAAGTGCCTTTGAAGTCCAAACCTGGCAATGTTCTGCAGGGTCTCTAAGATAAGGGAAGAGGGGCTGAGGAAGGAGAGCCAGGAGGAGCAGTGGGAGGGCCCAGAATCAGAGAGCTCAGGAGAGGACAAGGACAAGGATGGTAATTTGAGAAGTCCTAGTGCAGAGGAAAGGGGCCAGAGGTGTCCAGTCCAGCCTGCCGCACTTCTCCAAGAACCCAAGCAGAGGTTGCAGCTGAGGGCAGAGGGGCAGGAGCTGTGGACACAGGTGAAGTGGAGAGCAGCGTGGCCTGCCTGGCCTGGCACAGGCTTCTGACTGGGTTCCAGTTTCTTGACTCAACCTGGTTTCACTCTGTGGCCTTATCAGGCAAATCAGAACCTCATCCATGGCTCAAGCAGGGACAGGATGGTCCCTGGGACTGTGGGGTTTTTGAACTTCCCAGAATCAACTTCCTGATCTCTTCCAGCCCTAGCATCTGGGTGGCTCTTTCTTTTCTTTCTTTTTATTATTATTATTATTTTTTTAATTTTTTGGCAATGGTCTCATTCTTTGCTTCTGGTGAGGAAGACACATATGTGAATTATACTACAGATGTGAAAAACAAGACAGTGAGACCTGATTTTATTGATCTTTTCTGACATCATTAGTTATTTGAGCTGAGGAAATTCCTTAATCTTAGTTACGGTCCAGTTAATTTTTCTGTATATATATTTAAAAGTATAAAATAATCTCTCCTCAAAGAGCACCATGGACAGCATGTTACTGGCATAAAAACAAACACACAAACCAACAGAACAGAATAGAGAGCCCAGAAATAAACCCACACATTTATGGCCAATTGGTTTTCCATAAAGGTGCCAAGAACACACAAGGGAGAAAGGACAGTCTCTTCAATAAATGGTGCAGGGAAAACTGGATATTCACAGGCAAAAGAATGAAATGAAAGCCTATCTCATACAAAATACAGTATCAACTCAAAATGGTTTAACGATTTATATGCAAGACCTAAAACTATTTAACTAGTAGAAGAAAGGCACTGTGACATTAGTCTAGGCAATGGTTTTTTTGGATATGAACCCCAAAGCCACAAAAGCAAAGACAGGCGGGATGACATCAAACCACAAAGCTTTTGCACAAAGAAAAAACTAACAGAGGCAAGCTATGCATCCAGAGAAAACACATGCAAACCACGTGCCTGGTTTGTGTTAATGTCCCAAACGTATAAGGAGCACAAACAATTCAGCAAGAAAAAAAATAACATGATTTTAAAAAATTCACAAAGGACCTTAAAAGATATACAAATGGCTGACACGTATATGAAAAAATGCTCCACATTACTAATTATCAAGGGAATGCAAATTGAAACCATAATGAGATAATCCCTCATCACTGCCAGTGATGAGACATTCCCTCATCACTATCCAATCATAACTGGTGTTGGTGAAGATATGGAAAAAAGGAGAACCTTTGTCCCCTGTTGGTGGAAGTATAAATCAGTACAGCCATCATGGAAAACATTGTGGAGATTCCTCAAGAATTAGAAACAGAACTACCAGCAATCCCAGTACATCAAAATAAAATTGAATCAGCATGTCAAAGAGACGCCTGCATCCTGTGTTCATTGTAGCATCATTCATAATAGGCAAGATAGAAATAAACTAAGCCTCCATGGGTGGATGAATGGATAAAGGAAATCTGGTACATAATGGAATACCATTCTGCTCTAAAAAAGAAAAAGGCCCTACATTTTCAACTACATTAAATGAAATACACCAGGCACAGAAAAACTCCACATGATCTTATTTATATGTGAAATCTAAAACGGCGAACTGACAGAGTTGCAATGGGGGGTTCCAGGGGCTGCAGGGGAGGGGATCTTGGCCAATAAATAGTACAACATTTCCATTAGACAGAAACAATGTGTTTGAGACCTGTTATAAAGCAGGACAAGTGGGGTTAATAATAATGTACTGTACAACAGAAAATTGCTGAAAGTGTGGATCTTAAGTGTCCTCGCAATGAAATGTCATCTAAATGAAGGGATGAATATGTTAATGAGCTTGACTTACCAGTTTCATAATGCACACGTATAACAAAACAACACATCGCCCACCGTGAACACACACAACTTTAACTGTCAACAGCACATTCAAAAAGACAGTCATGGATTCCATGAGACATTTCTGAAAATAAAGAATTCATATAAATGATCACCCGCCACTGTCGTCTCCAGAACTTGTTCTTTTCCCAAGATATCCTACCTTGACCTAGAAATTAATTCCTTTGCCCACGATAGTTACTGGGGTTTTCAGGCCTTGGTCCCTACACATTGCTTGGTCTCCTTGAACTGTTTTAAAAGTATTCACTTAATCCCTTTTTTCTTGTCTCCATATCCAGGCATATATCCATAGGCATCATTTTAGTCTGTATTTCTAAATTATATCCTCCCATTTGCTAAAGAGAATCTGAGAGTGCTTATCTTAAAACTGAAAGGTTAAAAATTTTTAAAACGATTATGGGGCTGGGGCTGCGGCTCAGTGGTGGAGCGCTTGCCTAGCATGTGTGAGGCACTGGGTTCAATTCTCGGTGCCACAAATAAATAAATGAATAAAATAAAGGTCTATCAACATCTAGAAATATTTTTAAATTTTTTTTTAAAAGACTAGAGAGAAAAAAGGGCAAGTAATATGCAGAAAAACTGGCTACTGTGATTATTAGTTTTAGGTCCAGGTTTCCCAGCAGCCACTGCAGAAGTACAAAGATGATTTAATTTAATTACCAGGTATTTGCTTTAATTATTCCAGAAAAGATTCAAATTTTTCCTGGTATTAAAACATTAGTTACTAAAATGCATGATATGAAAGGGAAGAGAGAGTAACCAAACCCATGAACAAAGTTTTCAAGAGTTGGAAAGAAGATGCAGAAATATTCTTCAAGTACTTTCACAAGTGTGGACTGCAGCAGTTCCATACTGTTTCAAAGTTGTAGCTTCTCATTGTCTCACATTCGAGTTCTCCTCCATCAGACACAGCCCGTTTTGCTGAGAACTCTTGGTTCCTCAAGCACACTCCTGCCTCACCTCTAACCGGAAAATGATCCTCCTCCATAATTTTATCAGAAAACTGATTATTTAGATGGTTTTTCACTTTGTTGTCCAAGCTGGTCTTGAACTCTTGGGCTCAAGAGATCCTCCTGCCTTAGCATCCAGAGTAGCTGAAATGACAGCTGCAGGTTGTTGCACCCAGCTTTGATTTTGTTTCTTAAAAAGCAACAAAACCCACTCATCATTACTAAGAGTCATCCTTCCAAAATGGTTGAAGAAATACTGATTTTGAGTTGTATAAAGATTTTCTTTTCAACCTGCACCAAATACAGGACTCACTCAGCAGTCTAACCCGCAGCTCACATGGTGTTTCATTCTTATTTTTCATACAACTCCCTAAATTGTAGCTTTGTTAAATGTATTTTGTTAAATACTTGTTAAACCATTCCATTTTTATTCTGTTTATGGTCATTCATGAAACAAAAGTAATAAACATATACATATGTCTTAGATAAACAGATGAATATGTATACATTCAGAATCCAAAATGTGTCACTTGTTCTTTACAGATAGAAGGAATGCAAAAGTTTACATTTCAACATAAAATCTAGCACTCTGAAAATGCATGTCATCAAACACGATAGTTTTAATCTGGCACCAAAGATAAACGATCACTGCTTCTCCATCAATCTATCCCGAAAGCGCAAGACTAGCTTGAATCTTCCAGCCAGCATCTATGTTTTACTGTTATAAATCCAAAATGTCTCATTCCATGCTAGGAGCAGAGAAACTGCTGAATAAAGATATGCTGAACTGATAAGAAATTCAAAGCAAACATATTTCTATATTGCTAGACCATTTTAAGTGAATTGATTTTTATGCAGTTAAATCAGTCAGTGCGTTGGAATGAATTGTAGATTTAAAAATAGGGAGGTAGATTTATATTTCAAATCAAGATTCAGAATTCTATTATTATCCCAGGTTTGTAGATAGTAAATGTTAGAATGTACATATGTGTTAGTCAGCTTTCTGTCACTATCACAAATACCTGAGCTAAATCAACTTACAAAGAGAAAAGGTTTATATTGGCTCACGGTTTTGTATGTTTCAGTCCATGATTGATTTTATTCCCTATTGCTTTGGGCCTGGAATAAAGTAGGACATCACGGTAGAAGCACAAGGTATAACAAAATCATCACCTCGTGACCAGGGAGCAAAGAGAGAAAGGAATAGATTGTTTCCTACAATCCCTTTTGAGGTCACTACCCCAGTAACCTAAAGACCTCCCACTAAACCCCCCCCCTAAAATTTCCACCCCTCCCCCAAGATCACCAAGTTGCAGATCAAGCCTTTGGCACACAGGTGTTTGGGGGACATTCCAGATCCAATCTATAGCAGTATAAGAAAATATCTGAGGATTACGCATCAGATTGCTAATCCTAGTTGGGGCATTGAGTTGATACTATACACTTGTTTGAATTTTTTGGAAGATACATTACTTTTATAAAGTGAGAAGCAGCAAAAATGCTATATTTACATATTTTATATATCAATGTGCAGATAGGTCATTTAAGGGAAAGGCTATGCTTTGACTTAAGAGCAATTGACGCCAAATGCAATATGGCATCTTCCTCCAAGAATTTCACAGCCTAATACCTGAAATAATTTATTCATATGCACAAACATGAAACAAGAATGAATGTGATCACTGATAAGATTGAGATTCTGATAGAGTCCTGGAAGATGCATCCTTATGGAGAAATGTCATTTCAAGCAGTCCTTGAAAAATTGCTAAAATGTGGATCCCTGAAGGTGTGGAAGCAAGGGCATCCCCAGCAGCACAACAGAGCAGAAGGTACAGCAAGTACTGAGAATTAAGTGAAGGGCAACCTTGAGATTCAGTCTGAACTTAAAATGTAAATCAAGCCAGGGAACAGGTTGAAGCTGATGCATTTGGTTGTTATTCAATAGATACTGGAAGGGATGTCAAAGAAGGCATTTGAGACCAGGACAGAAATGATCAGATTTTGACTTCAATGAGAGTCACGCAAGAGTATAGTTAGATCATCTGGGAAGCTCCAAGAAGAAGAGGAAGATATAAAGGTATACCTTGAGGCCTTTCTTCTTAATGCGGTCTGAGCATAGAGGAGGCATCTGCATCCCCTGGAAGCTGGTTAGGAATGCAGATCCTCAGGCTCCACCCAGACCTCATGAAGCAGAGTCTGCATCTTACTAGGGTCCTTATGTATTTGAATGCACACTGAAGTGGGAGAAGCAATGAATTAAGGCACTGATAGCAGAGAAGCAAAGTAGCCAAGTAGCCAAGAGGTTGAGATATTATTTGGTTAAGCATTAGAATTTGGTGTCTGGCTAAATGTGGGAGGCCAGGGAAGGAAGTAAATCAAATTTACTCAGAAATGTAGGATGGTCGTGCTATTCATAGAAATGGGAAGCCCAGGAGAGGGGCGGGATGAGGAAAGAGCAAAGGAAGCTGCTCTCTCCAGTGAGCAGAGGGCAATGTTCCTTCTGAAGCCAAGTGGGGCCTGGAGCGGAGGAAATGCGTGTGACTCACACGGCAAGGGTGTTTGAAGCCATGAAAATGGATAAAGTTATAAAAGGAAAGACAGGCAAAGGGCATGGGGGCCAACAGAGAAGGAAGCATTGACCAGCATCACGCCAGGCAGGAGATGGGAGTGGGAAGCTATGGGGGCCAGTGGGAGACAGGACAGAGGAGACCCTGGAGGTGGGATATTCTGGAAATGAAGAGAGTCAAGAGATATTAAAGGGCAGCCAAGAAAGGGCTACAGTTCTGTCACCCAGGTTACAGGTGACTTCCAAGAGTAGTCCCTGTGAGCCTTGTATGTAAGCCAGAAGTCAAGGGTTTAGCAGCGGAGAACAGTGGGATTAAGAAGGTGGGAATGCTCTTCTTGAATGTAACCGAAAATGTTAAGAATGAACATGAAAATCTGGAAGTGCACATGCCACCCAGCTGAATCAACTTTACACTCTCCAAATGTAAAGGTTTTCTTATGGAAGACAGTCGAGAAGTTTTCTCACTCTGATTCCCAGAATTATAAGGAAGGCAAAGGAGTACAGAGAGGAGAATAAGAATTAGATTCTGGGCTCAGTACAGAACAGATCTGCTCTTCACTGCTCTCTGAAAATGGAATGAGCTGCCCAGTGAGTATTAACTTCTCAAAACATGCAGACCACACATTTTGAAGGACACTAATAAACTCTCACAGTAGAAGCTGTTCATTAATGACAGCTGCAAGTGTTTGAATGGAGGTCTCGCAAAGGATACGCCCACCTCCCAAAGCCCAGAGGCCATGGCTGCCTTACGTGGAAATGGACATGATCAAGGTGAGTTCTGTAGAGAAGAAGCATGTCCTGGATTTTCTGGGAGGAACTTTGATGTCACCACATGACTCCCCAGAGGACACACAAAGAGGAGGCCGCTTGACCACACAGGCAGAGAGGAGCGGAAGGTGTTCATAAGGCAAGGAATGCTGACACCTTCTCCGGAGGCTGAGGAAGGAGGATCCTGAGTCCAAGGTCTGCCTGGGCAACAAAGTGAAACCCTGTCTCAAAAATAAAGGATGCAGACAGCCACCAAAAGCTGGCAAAATCTAGGAGGGATTTTCCTTCCTCTCCCCTCCTCTGCAAGAGTCTTGGAAGGGATGTGGTCCCACTGGCACCAACTTGATCTCAGACTGCTGACTCCAGAATTCGAATGAACTCCTATTGTTTTAAAGCCCTGGGATATTAATACGATGTCTATCATCCCCTTCCAACTCTGAGATGTATGGAGCTGTTCTCACCTCATGCTGATCATATGCTCCCGGAGGGCGGAGCTCTGGACTCCCCTTTCCTAGGCATCCAAGCCCGCATCCACAGTGCCTGGCACACGATGGACTGGCAGGAAAGCATTATAACAAAGATATACACCCAGTCATCTAAGCGGTAAGTACGGAGAGATCCGCTGGATGGGTTTATGAGTTCTATTCTCAGAAGTATTTATTCAGTGTAGTTATCATATTCTCCCATACAGTTAACTTTGGAGAAAATCAACATAAATATTGCCTTGAGTGTCACATTTAATTTTAAAGAGGAGGCACCACCAGCAGCCAGAGGAGGGAGACGTGGCTCTTAGCTGCCCACTCAGATGGGAAGTCAGCTTCTACTGATAGAATAAATCAAGTGATTGAAAGTGACTCACTTCAGGGAAAGCAGAGAGGTGGCTGCACTCTGGAAGGCTGGAAAGGGGTGGTGGGTCCCCACGAGACAGGATGGACTTGGGGATAGAGCGAGAAGAGTGAGGGTTCCATGCAAGGAAGCACCAGGACCACGCCAGCTTCCTGTCCACTCTCTTCACAGAAGACCCCATGTGTGACATGATTTAGGGCACATGTGGGAATCTCAGGCACAGAGGGAAGGTCACCATATGTTGGCACTTCTGTTCCATGTCAACACTTTTAGGGATCTGCATATACCAAAAGTGCTGTAGACCATCCTGCACAAAGAATGGGCCAATCACAGAGGTTACTGCCTTCACCAGCCCTCCTCAATGGCCATGCGTGCATATGCATGTGTCCACACACATGGGAATCAGCACTATCACTGATATGAATCAAAGAACCCAATGGCATTTGAAATCCACATGATTCTGAGTCTGTGCATTACCACTGGACAGTGAGTGCTGGCTCCATGGAACTTCACATGATCATGGGCAGGAATCAACCTGTGTAAGCAGTAACCAGTTTTCTCTCCAGTTTGGATTCCATGGGCAGTTCCAGTGGGAGGGATGTACCCCAGAGTGACAAGTGACAAGTGCATGGGTTCCAGGGCCATAGCTCACTGTGATAAATGAGGCTCAGCAGAGGAGCATTACAACATCTCACCAGCAGAAATGCAGGGTCCTAGAAGTAAACACCTAGGAGCCACGACTTCTGGAGACCCTCCCTGAAACAGGCTGAATATATTTAACTTTGGTTCAAGTCACCTGAATTTTGCCAAAACAGCAGTAGCTGGAGAACATCCAGCCTGGACCAGGATGCCTATGCTAGCACCACTTCCTGTGACATACTGGTGACCGAAGGTAAAATATGTCATGGCTCAGCTGTGTGCCAGACTCGAAGGAACAGTGGGCACAGGAAACAGACTAGGGCTGGGCTAGAACAAATGACCTAACGAAGGAAGGATTAATTCACTAGTGGATAGTCAGCAACTCAAATTACAGTGGCCAGGAGGGGTGTGGAGGATGGAGATTTGATCCCGCCAACAAGGACAGACAAGGAGATTTTATTTGTCAAGTGGAACTTGGCAGCAAAGGCCTCCAGGCTGAAATGACACCCTGTCAGGAGTGTGGACGGTGGCCCTAGGTCCTGAGGTTTGTCCACACCAGGGCTGAAGCAGACACTGAGAAGAAGAGAATGGAGCGTTGCTCCTGGAGAGTTCTTGGCAAGAGCAAGGCTGACTGTCAAGGTCACTGCTAAAGTTTTTCCAGGCAAAACATTAAGTCCAGTACTAAAAATGTGAATTGAAAACACAAGATAAGCCTAGTCCTATGAAATGGCAAATACGAAAAGAGGACCAGGAAATTACTAGAACTCACTAGGTCTGGGCAGGCAAACCCAACTCAGGCTGGCTGGGCCCCTGATCCCACGCAGAGCGAGGTGGGAAGGCGTAGGTCAGAGCCCACACTGCATCTGCCGGCTTTGGTTTGTCTAACTCCTTTTTTTCCACCACTGGTTTTCTCAGTGTTCAGGTTCATGTTGGCTTCAGAGGAGCAAGTGCAATTGGTGAGAAGATGGCAGAGGCCCAGAATTTTCCCTGTGTGGCCTCCTGTCATCACCAGTAGGCCCAGGGACAGGCTGCAGCTGAAGCCCCAGCAGAGGAGGTGGAAGAAGGTGCAGGCCAGGCAGAGTTCAGGCCTCAGAGGGTAGGAGCAGGAAGTGCCAACAGGTGGAAGAACACAAATCTCCAGCCCAAGGGACAGCCTGCCAGCAACTGAAGAATCTGCACGCTGCCAAGACTTCTGAATAGAAAGGAACACACAGCTGCCAAGCACTGAGCCAGAGGGCACCTCCATGTTGAGGCTCCCTGCTCCCACCAGGCAGAACTGGGGGTCTGGGTCCCAGTCAAGCACCGCATTTCACAGGGTTTCTGAGTTTGTTCAAAAGGCGCTCTCATATGCATTTGATTCTTGAAAACAACCCCAAGATGTGAACAGGGCAACCACCACCATCTCCAGGTACACAATGCAGAAAGAAATGCTTGAGGTAGTGACACCGTCTTTACATAAGGCACGGTGAGGTTCAACATTCTCAACAGATTCACTGCAAGGAAACTGGTTTATTTTTCAGTTTGAAGATGAAAGTAACCGTCAAACATGGCCCTCCAGAGTGGAGTTTCCTGGAGAAGGCAACACTTTTTCACCTCCCAGCCTTTCCAGGGGGCTGGTGGAGGGAGTTGCACAGTGACAACTGATTCTGGATGAGGAATCAACTTTGCATTTGATCTGAGCAATGGAAGGACAAGGTAGAGCCCGTTAGATACCAGAAACTAACTGCCTGCTTGACCAGCTTTGTCTTGTGTCAAATGCATTAGATGAGCTCTTTTTAAAATCAAAACTTGCCTCTGAGGTTCAATTCTATCCCAAATTTCCATAAAGCTAAGAACTAGGACAGGCTTTCCACCAGACCAAAAGAACTTTATAGATAACAAGTTCCATAGGGCACTTCACCCCATGTTTTCATCTAGGAAAACACTGCAGATCTTGCTTCAATTGAACAATTAAGCATCAGGCTACTTTACTATGCTGATTTATATTTTAAATAAACCTGGGAGAGGAATTGGATTAATTTTTATTGGAGCCATATATGCCTTATTAAATATTCTTCGGTAAGGAAAGTATAATTTAAATGCACAAATGCACTGTATAAAGGAACACATTTCCAATTACTCACTCATCCTTTAAAACCACACTTGGAGGATAATGCTATTAGTCATAATATATGATGATATAAAATCGGGCTCTGTAAGTGAGGGATAGATGCATCTCTGCACACGCAGCAGAGTCCCCATCTTCCTGTGATTCACAGTCCATTCATCTCTTATCTGAAGAGCCACTACTCCACAGCTGCTTTCCACAGAAACTGCCTGCACTACAAACAAGACCCGGCTCTTAATAGTAACACTGAAGATGTCCAGGCCATTTAGGAGTGAGCAAGTAAGTCCACCAATGTTAACAACATTATTTTGGAAGAACACCATGTTGGCTCAAGAAATGGCAAGATATTTTAGGTAAAAATGTGGAAAAATTAATTACATTATAATTTACAAATACATAAGGCAATTTACTTTTAATCATATTCTTTAACTTTCTGCCTATTCGATTTATTAGGATGGATCCAAGAAATTCTAGTTCTGCCAATTTCATATTTTTTTTTCCAGACTCACTTTCAACAGGTTGCCTGCAATTAAGAGCTAAAATATGATTTAAAAGAAGTTTGGAGTTGTGGCTCAGTGGTAGAGCGCTTGTCTAGCATGCATGAGGCACTGGATTCGATTCTCAGCACTGCATATAAATAAAACAAAATAAAATAAAGGTTCATTGACAACTGCATACATATTTATATATTTATATATGTTTATATTTATTTTTTCAATATAAATATATTTATTATATTTATTTATATATTTATATATATATATAAAGAAGTTGGTATTTTTGCTCACTTTAGCTTGAAATGATACAGTTTTGCATAAGAAAATAACCATTGTTCTTCATATGAAACAAATAGGAAGGTTACACTCTAAAGAATGTTTATGTAGCCTTAAACAATCTTAATTAATAAAGTGATATTTTAGTATTCCCCCTCCCCAGGAAAAAAAAGAGTGTAATGAATATTCATAGATTTCTCTACAGTTTAAAGCAAAGTTTTCTAAATAAGTTTTAATGTGGGCTTAACACAAAACTCTCATTATAAGACTTATTCTTCTCTAAATCTTGGCCAATTCTGCAGGTCCCTTTTCCCAAATTACGCTTTTGCCTTATGGAAATTTTTCATGCCAGAGGTTTTTTTAGGTCTACTTTTCATCTCAGATTCCCTTCCAACGATCAAGCCCTTTTGAATTATTATTCAATAATAATACAGAATTCCATCCTATTTTCATGTTATGTTCAGTCTCATAGCATCCAGTCTACAGAAAACATCTAAATTAAACATACAACATAATTTCAATAGTAATTTAAGCTAAAGTTATATTTCCACATGTAAACCCCTTCTAAAGCAGTATACCTTGTAGCTCAACAATCACTAATTATATATTCAGCTAATTGAGACAAACCATGTAAAGAAAATCTAAAGACAGCCTATTTAGTGTTGGAAGCACGCGGTGGGAACCACATGCGTTGGAGCACACACTGAAGGGGAAGGCATGTTCCAGTCCATGTGCAGCTCCCAATACCAGCTTCCATAACAAGAGGGTGCACCCAACACCATGTCTATCCCACAGTATTTGAAACGGAAAGAACTCATTTTTTTTTATATGTGGCCACCAGAATCCTGTCTACACGTATGTATCTGTTCTAGGTTCCTCATTTCCCCTTCTGAAAAGTACATTCTCTTGCATGATCTCTCTCTTAAGCAAATACATGGGTAATGTTTCAAACACAGGAAATAGTGATGAATGGTTCATGCAATATAATGATCTCACAATATACAATTATTTGGACTACATAATTATTAAACATGCTTTTTTTTTTTTTTTTCAAATAGAACCCAGAAGAAAGGCTAAAACGGGGCGGGGCGTAGGTTATTTGTCTTGGAACTCAGAAGCCAAGAAAGAAACGAAAGGTCTGTGCAAAGCATACAGTGAAATAACCAGTGTCCTTAACAACACAATGAATACATTTCTCTCCCAAGGAGAGCAGTCCGTTCACACTGCAAACACTATCCGCGTCGTGGGGTAGGGGGCACATATCCTCACGGATTTCAAATAGGTTTGTATAACACTTGTACGCAAAAGAAGGTTTGCGTGCTTGAAATCTGTCCATATGGATGCAATACCCAAACCCCTGCTTTCTCTTCACTTCCAACCTGCGTGCAAGAGTCGCACACACGCACGAGCACGCAATTCCAACACGCACTCAGTCAAGTAGACAAGCAAAATCTACTGCTCTAATCAGTTGTCCCCCTCCCCGCCTCCGCCCTTTAAAAACAAGTAGAAATGAGCCCTGCTGTAAGGAGGCTGTGCCCGGGGAGGGTTCCAGAGAGGAGATCCGGTGCAATTCAGCAGGCGCCGCTGCGCGAGTGTAGACTGCCTGGGTGGGTAAAGACGCGCACCCGGCTACGTACCTTCTCCCGCGTTACTCTAAGTGCCACATTTGCCCCTTCGCTCCCAGAAACGTAATTCGAGCAAGCGGCTCCGCTACGAGGTTGGCGCGGGTGCTCTCCTTAAGACCGTAGGAAATCAAACGAGGGCCCCACCGGGTACTCCGCACACAAGCGTGAGCGCGCGTACACACACACACACACACACACACACACACACACACACAGCCTACCAGTTCCTCTAGCCCGGAGGCTTGGTGCCTCGGATCCGGCATCAGAGGGAAAGAAAATCGAAGCGAAAGAAAGCTGGGTGGGGCGACCCCAGCTCTCTTCTGGCCACCGCTCGCCTCATTCGCGTCCCATTGCAGGCACTTGGGTGGCACCTCGGCATTTCCCACCCTCAGTCCTGGAGCTCCAACTCCGCAGCAGACCGCGATCTCGAGGTTCAAGCCCCACCCCGAGCACCCAAATTGAAAGAAAATCCTCTTTCGTTCCCTCCACAGTTCCTTCTTTAAACTCCTCCGGCAAAAACATTTCTACTAGCGCGGAAAACTTTTTCCTCCTTCAGCAATCAGATAAGCCAAGAAACCAGGTCATCCGCTACCGCCACCCGCTTTGCCAGTGCGGTCCTTACCTGGCAGCTGCGCTCCAGGTGGCCGTCCCACGCCGCTTCTCCGCGCCTACCCAAAGCGCCGGGGTCGTCGGTGTACGGTCTCTTGGTCTTCTGCTGCTCGGCGTTCCGGGAGCCGCTGTCCTTCCTTAGGTTCTCGCGTCCCTGCCCGGAGCCGCCCTTCGATTCATCGCCCGTCTTCCCAGAAGCGCTGCTGCCGCCGTGGCGGACCGACGAAGACACGGGGATCCGGGATGGCACCGACTTGCCCCGCGGTGTGCGCTCCCGGTCCGAGCGCTCCGCCCGCGGGCAGCTGCGGCCGCGCGTCACATGCCGCCTCTGGGCAGCGGCCGCGGCACCTGCCCAAAAGGCAGCGCTCGGGGCTGGGGAGAGCCGCCCCCGCGCCCCGGGTTCCCTGCTCTCTCCGGCCGGTTCTGTTCACGCCCTTTCCCCTGGTCTGCCCTCTCACTTTTCCCCGTCTCCTTTCTGTCTCCTTTATTTTGTATTCCCTTTTTCCAAAGCTGACAGAAGACGCTCCAAGTGGGAGGAGGGTCTGTCCCTCCCCACGAACTCTTTCTCTGCCTGGTGGTGGCGGTCGTGGCTACTGCTGGCCCGCTCCTCCTTCCCTTCCTCCTAGCGTTCCTCCTCCTCCTCCTCTTCGGTGCCTCCTCCTCCTCCTAGCGCTGCAAGCGCTGGTGTAATGCACTAGCTGCCTGCTTGAGACCCAAACCTGCCGGGCTTCTGAGCATGCCCAGTTGGCCTGCCGGCGCCTCCTCGCCTGCCTCCCGCGTGCCGGCTTGGCTGGGGCTTTCTGCCTGGCAGGGGGCAAGGAAGGCCGGTTAGGCGATCCCTGGGTCCGTCCCGGGTGGGCTCGCGGAAAGCTGGACACTAAGCCGATCTAGGAGAGACTCACGCCTTCAGAGTGGCCTCCCGTGTTCCCAGATTGTGCCCCCAGGGCTTCAAGGACAGATGCTGTTGGTCGGTTAGTTTCATGTTCCCTTTTAAATTGGTTTCCGTGGACTGCTTGGAAGGGTTGGAAGGAAGTCGATTACGTGGGCTCGATTTATCGATGAATGAACCCCAGCTCGGTTAAAATATACGACTCCACTGGAAACCTTTCTCTAGGGGACAGTTTGATGGATCTACTTTTTGGCGTTTAGTGAGAGTGTTTATGCAGAGGAATGTATTAGAGGACATCTTGGCTTTTCCTCCCCTAGAAGTTTACACCTTAGGAAGAATACCACTAGCACGCGTGAAAAAGGCGTGCACGTGCGCCCGCGCGCACACACATATTTCACTTTTTATTTTTACTAGGAAAAATATATACTCTTGCTAGCTAGGCATTTAAAGCTCACATACAACTCAAGAGGAATGTGTGTGCTAGTGTGTGTGTGTGTGTGAGAGAGAGAGAGAGAGAGAGAGAGAGAGAGAGAGAGAGAGAGAGAGAGACTATATACTAACAGCTAGTTAAATAAGGAAAAAGTAGAGAGGTAACAAAGTTTCAAAGATGCCAATGAGACTGCCCCACAGCACTCTAGAGTTTCCTTAAAAGCACGTCAGGAAAGATGATAGGAGAATCCTGTAAGAAAGGACAAGCATAACTGTCCACTCCAGAAAGGGGAGGGGAGGAAGGACAGGCAGAATATGAAATGAAACATTGAATAACTCTAAAGGCAACAAGATGATTTTAATTCTATTTAGAGCAAGAAGGTGAATGGGAAAAGATAGAACACTCTTTTTGGAAAAAAATATAATGTTAAGAGATTAAAGAAATATAAATACACAAATTCCTTTCTGAGTTTATATTCTCCTCTAAGTAGAATAATTTTTAGGAGACTAGTGAATAAACATTGTGTAGAGAGAATTAGGGTAATAATAGGGGGAGAAAACTAGTGAGAAAGTATGTGGCTACTTAAAATAATTCATATATCCAGGTTCAGTGAATTGCTTGCAGGATACTAGATGATATTTTGATTCTAAGTTTGGTGTCCTTTTTTTCAACAGCTGTATCAAATTATATTTCAGAGGAAAATATAAAGGGATACTTACTGATTTGAGAATGGACCTTATGTAGAGCAGTAATACTTTGTAAGATATCAAAAATCAGAAATTTACCTTCTGATGTTGATCTAAAACAAAGGAGATAAACCAGAGCTGGAATACATTTCAAAATTCTGCATTTTTGGTTTGTTTAAAGAAACACAGGATAACTATAGGATTTATTCAATTATTAAATGACATTCTGGTTATAGACAAGACAGATACTAATAGCACCCTCATCCTTCTAATGTAAAATCTCTAAAACCTGGACAATATAAAATTACATTTTCTATTGAAATAAAATATAAAATTATATTTTTAAAAGGGCAATCAACATAAGGCAGAAGTTTGTGATAATAGGAGGCACCTAAACTGAGCCAGTTCCACAGATCTTTCCCCCTACAGGACATTTTATTTTCCAATAGAAATACCTGGAGGTCGAGACCAATGAGAGATCTGCAGTCTCAGTAGGGAGAGGATGCTCTAAAGGTAACAGATTTCAAGACAGAGACAGTGGCAGAGAAGAAGACACAGAGAGGAAGCCCCAGAAATCGGTGTGGCAGTTCTCCTATGTTCCTCGGTTGAAAGAGGCTGCCTGTGCCCAGGAGCATGAATTCTGGAGGCTCAATGGAGTTCAGTGGTTGAGAGGCTGAAATCACAGTAGAGGTCACACAATTCCTGAGTTTGGGTCCAGCCAGAGTGGAAAGAACTTGGTGAACACCTTAGACATTCAGTGTGTCATCCCTGCACACACTTCCTGGATGGGAAGATGATGCACTAAGAGAAAGAAAAACCCAAAGTAGATGTGTCCTAATAAAGCTGAAGCCAGGTCTTTGCGCACTTAGAAGTGACCCACCCACGATTTAACCACCTGCTAGCACAAAACTCAAAGTTCATGAGAGGAAGGAAACATAAGCTAGAGTCTACAAATGCAGCCTGCTGTCCAAACTTACCAGACATGGAAGAAGAGGGAAGAGTAACTGGTGAAACAGCACTAACCAGGAAAAACTGGTCAAAAACGGGGGCCAGGAAATGATCTCAATTTTGGAATTAATAGACAAGGACATTTAAATAAATGTGATTAATATGTTATTTAAACTACCCCAAAAGAGGGGAAACTGAAAGAAAAGATAGAGCATGGTAGCATATTAGAACCTATAAAAATGAATCTGGCTAGAGGTATAGCTTAGTGGTAGAGCACTTATCTAGCACATGCTAGGTTTCGGGTTCAATCCCCAGCACTGGAAAAAAAAAAAAGAATCAAATTTTGTTGATTGGTAAATCAAGATGTAATTAGATGAGTTGAAAAGACAGCAGAAGATAACACTGAAAGTCTCAAATGAAACGCAGTACAAAATTATTGAAAGAGGAGCAGAACAGGACCAGACGTAGTATGAGGAGAGGTAATGGTCAGGAGTTTTCCATATCAGATGAAAAATATTAGCCAAGAAATTCAAGAAACCAAGGCACAACTAAGTCCACAAGAAGCGAATTGCTGAAAACCAAAGACAAAGAGAAAAATGTAAAAGTGGCCAGAAGTAGTGGAGACATCAACTTGGGGGAGCAATGGGAGTGAGCCCTGACTTCAGCAGAGAAATCAGAGAAGGCAGGGGTAATAAGAGGACATGGGAACACACACACACACACACACACACACACATGCACGCACACACACACACAAGCAAACAAGAACTCTCAAAGTTGAATTCTGTTTCCATTGAAAACAGTCTAAAAATGAAGGTGGAAACAAACATTCAAAAAAAGAATTCATTGCCAGGGGACCTTGAACTACAAGAGCCACTGAAGGCTGTTTTCCATGCAAAGGAAGATGACCTGGGATTGAAGCACAGGAGTGTAAACAGGAGTGAACAACTCCAGGTACGTTGACTATGTGAGAACACAGCAAAGGGGGCTAAGACAGAAAGGACAAGAATATCTTGTGGCACTTATACCATATGTTGAGGTCAAATATATAATGGCAACATCCAAATGGTGGGAAAGGTAGTTCTAAGATCCTGACCTTTGGTGATATTCTAAGATACACACTATAAAGGATGATTTCCTTTTAGTGGAACCAATGAAAAAAATATAATACCAAAAAATAAAACAAAAAAGCAATAGAGAAAATACAATTGAATTATAAACTATGCTTGATAGAAAAAGGTAAGAAAGTAGAGATTCATAATAAAGAACAAATGGGTCACATGGAAAAGGGGCAGATGCTCCACTTAAGACCCAGCCGTGTTATTAATCACATCAAACAAAAGTGCCCATTTAAAAGACAAATGTTTCCAGAATGTATAAACAAATGAGACCTTACTATTGTCCATTATAGGGAACACACTAAATATATAAAAATATGGAAAGACTGAGAACGTATAAATGGAAAAGTTCTACCATGCATATATATACTAAATATATTGAGATACTGATTTTCCTCAAACTATCCTATAGCTACAACACATTTCTAATCAAAATCCCAGATATGCAAGCAATGATATGCGTGTGATCTGAATGGCAGTCACCACGTGAGCACACAGTCACGTGCCACATAAAGATGTTTTGAGGACAGACCACGTGTAAAACTGTGGTCCCCAAGATTTTATTGCCTGGTAATACTGTCACCTTCTTAGTTTGTGGGAGTGCACTCTATTGTGTTTACACAATGGAGAAACCACCTAACTATGCCTTCTGTCATTACGCAACACATTACTGTGGATACCTGGGGCTCATCAGACTGCACACTTGTGATGTGTACAAATTCCTGCATATATTATACTTCACATTTTAAAAGCTACATGTGGAGTATCTGCTAGACGCAAAGCACTATCTCAGACAAGAAGGAGAAAACAAACTCAAGCACCATCTAACTCCCGCTCTCAAGAGTGACGATGCCTGACTTGTCTAAAGCTCATATGACAAAAACTTGGGGTTCATTGTTAGAAAATTGTGCAACATTTTTCTCCTTAAGGGAAAATAAATAGCACTCTTTTACTTAAGATAATTTTTTTTTTCTCAACACTCCACCTTAGCAGAATTGTCTTGATTCTAGGGATTGAATTAACTCAACATATTTTAAAAGATGAGAATCAGAAACAGAATAATTGGGATTCAATTATTTACCTGCTCAAGTTATTTATTTTTTATTTTAATTAATTTATTTTTTCTGATATTGGGGATGAAGCTCAGGGCTGCTCTACCCCTGAACTCCATTCCCAGCTCTATTTATTTTGTCAGGATCTTGCTAAGTTGCTGAGTGTGGGAGTACCTGAGGATGCAGAGCTCAGGCATTTTCTCTTCCCTTGATTGGTCTGGTCATGAGCCTAGCACGAGCATGATGGGGAGCGTGGCACGGGGTGTTAACAGCTATTGGCAAGTTGTAATCAGTGAACGTCTGTTACAAATGCTTGCTTGTTCTGCATTAAACCGAGCCTGGTCTTCAGAACCCGAGCTCCCGGCGTGGTGTTAGCACCGTCGCACTCATCCTCCTTACCCCCACAGGCCGCTCCTGTTCCACTTTACAACAGCTGAGGTTGGCCTCGAACTTGGAATCCTTCTGCTTCAGCCTCTGGAGTCATTCAGATTACAGGTGTGCACCATTGCAACCAGCCTTAACTACTCATGTTAAAGCACTGGCTTGAATCTGCTAAATTCTGGGTACTGAACAGTGCTCTAGGGAGACTAAGACATCAGTAAGTGGTAACAGGATGTAGCTCTTCTTGGGATAGTTGGAGGACATGAATGACTCTGGAAGGTTTAAAGAAAGTGTAAACAAATTATGTAGTGCTAGAGGAAGTTATGGGCACAGAGGCATCCGCTGGTGATGAGGAAAACTTAGTCTAATGTTTATAAAGTGTCCATCTGATCTCAAGAGGAGTTGAGATTTTTATCTCCGGAAACATTTCAATATAGAGCAATAATAATACCATTCAAGTGTGACTCCACCTTTTTGCTATGCAAGGGCTATGCCCTTTCAATTTATTTTAACTAGTACCTTAACAGGAAATTCATATTATTGCCCTTTTATGAATGGAGAAACTGGACAAGTGAGACAGAAAATCCAAAGGTAGCTGGCAGTTCCCCTCTTTCAGATGACAATTTTTAAAGAATGTTGCCAGAGGAAGTCTTGCAATATTGGAAGACACACAACCTATAAGAGTTTTCAACTAAAAGATGTTGCAAATTTATCCCGTGGGGCTGACAGGACTTTGATTTTGTGAAGTCTGTAGCTTATACAATTGGATGAGTTTTCTTTGGAATAAAATAACGTGCATTTATGAATTCTAAAATAAGAGCAAGCCCTTAGAAGGGTCTTGATACAAGTGAGAGGCTGTGAAGTGGAAGTTTTTTCTCTTCCCAGTTAATCAATTCCTGCCTATTGGTCATAAGTGGCTTTGGTAAGGATGGCTAACGACACCTCCTCCTTCAGAGTGTGGGAATGGAGAAGACCAGGAGATGTCAGAGAGACTAGTCAGTGGAGTTGTGCATGACCTACAAAGTGGCACAGCTGGTAGAAAAGTGAGAGTAATAAAGCTCAGTGCCTTTTTCTCTTGGGTTTGCTTTTGCCCATTTCTTCTGACAATCCTGTGTTGGACTTGGAGCAGCTGGATTTCTCTTTGTGTCTCTCCATCTCTTGGTGCTCTGGGGTTCACTCAGACCTCAGCTGTCTTCCCATGCTCCGAGTTCTGCAAACCCAACAATGGCTGAGGCTTCCCCAACTACATGGTGACAGATTCATCACTACCCAGAAGGGTCTCTTTCCCCAGCTCTTTCCAAATGCTTTATGGCACCTAGCAGACCATCCTCTCCCCAGTCCATCACACAGCCAATAGTGACTCCTTTGATTCTTCTCCCTTGACCTTCAATAAAGCACCAGTTACCACAGAATTCATCCTCTAAAACTTTCACAAACTTGTAAATGGATGTGGATAAAACTTAGAAAAATCATCAGTTATCAAGATTGAGAAAATTTTTAAAGCAGAAAATGACTAACTTGCCAGTAGAAGCAATACGATCTCTAGACAGCATTTATATTTATATTTATGTAAGTATTTACATAGACACAAGTGATATATAATATTTTAGTACTTCTTTTATTTGCATTATATTAATCTCTGATGTCACTAGCTCATTTTGTGGTGGAGGAAGTAGGCTAAAGTAAGCACAGGTGGCCTGTTAAATGTGACAGAAGTGAAGAGACAATGTAAGTTGGATTCCTACCCTCAAAATCAAAAGGTGGAGATTTCTGCTTAGAACTAAGGGTAACCCAGTGATGGGAACAGCTGTTCTTAAATAATATGAAATAAAACATAGAAAAAATTCCTCTTGTCTTTATTACGAATCAAATTGACTCTCCCTTACAATTGCTTTATAATATATAAAATAAGCTTTTAAAAGCATGTGTCTCATTGACTGTGGCTTATCTACAGTATAATTCTGACTCCAGGTTTCCCTGCCATTCTTCCAGATGTGGAGTTTTCACGCTTGAGAGACCTTGTGCCCAGGGACACAAAACAGTTAATGCCAGTTGCCAAAGCCAGAAATACATAATTTAGAAATTGGATATACTTGTAAAATATCACATGATGGGTTAAAAATGAATGCATATACACATTTATATGATTCTTGGTCATCTGTTGAATTATTAATGCCTATTGACAAGACTTAATTACCTATCATTAATTTCATTGGCTAATACATCCAGAGCTATTAACTATGCACCTTGTGCTAAAATGTCCTACAGCCTTTTCTAGAAAACATTTTGACTCTATTACTATTTCAGGCTCTATCTATAGACTTTTCATTTGGTTTTGAATTCTGGAGTTTTCTTTCCTTCTCCTCCTCCTTCTTTTTTGCCTAAAGACATTGTGGGGTTCTAAATAACCTCCTTCCATCTATCCCTCTTGCCCATATCCCTGCTTCCTTCCCTTCTAATCATTTTTCCCTTCTTTCCTTCTTCTTTACTTCCTCTTCAGAATTCTAAGATCTATAATTCTATGGTCCTCTCCCCAAATACTGCATAATCAATCACTGCCATTTATTAGCACCATGTGTGTCTGACAGAATAGATTTTATTTTTCCAGTAAAGTGGCTGCTCAGGAGGTCATTGGTGAGTCCCTGGATTGCATCTGCTCTTCTCTAATGCTTGGACCTTACTCGGAAGAAGTGGTTTCTCTCTCTGAACTTTTGTGGGAAGAGTCACCTAACTACTCTCTCAACTTCAAGATTTGATACTCCCAGTGCAGATAGAATACTTGAAAGTCTTTTGTAATTGACCTCTTGTCTTTCTACTCTTTGCCAGGGCAGAACTCTTTTAAACAATTTCCTTATATGACCTTCGAGGAATCTAGGTTTGTCCTATTTCAACCCCCATACCACATCCCTCTTCTCCCTTTTGCACTTTGCAAGTTTGCTTGCTCAGGGAATTCTCACCCACTCTGCCCTCTCCTGGGATGCTCTTCCTTCTCCCACACACCCAGCTGACATCCTTGGGATCTCAGGCTAACGTTCACTTTCTTAGGAAGGCTCCAATCTAGATTGGGTTTCCTATACACCCTGTACTCTTCCTTTTGAAAACAAAATCCAAAAACTTAGAATTAAATTCTGCCAGATGTCCATGTGCCCTCCTGCGGGAGGGACTTCATTGCTTTTTGCATTGCCATCTCTCCAGGACACTGACTCTGTTCTTTGTTAAGATGGTCTTTTTTTTCTTTTTGGTTCTTTTTGTTACACATGTCCATTTTGACATGATTATATAAATATCAATGTTTATAGCATCCATTCACAATAGCTAAGCTTTGGCTATTCTTAATTCTTTACATTTCCCACAATACATTTCTCTATAAAAATGACAATCAGTTGTCACTTTACTCTGAAAGTCCATGGAATTTTAATTAAAATAACATTCAATCTATAGATCAATTGGGGAAGAACTGACATCTTTACTATATTGAGTTTTGCAATCTGTGAATATAGTATATCCCATTATTAACTTAAATATTCTTTAGTTTCTCAAAATGGCAGTGAGTTAATCTAGACATAAATGACTTGAGAGTTCATTTGAGTTCAGCTTGAGTTTATTTGAAACTATTTCTTCCATTATAGAGAGTTTCACTATTTCTAGACTGTCCTTACATCCAGGATTTATTTCTATATGACTCCAGATGGATGCCCTAGATGGTTATGAGGGACCCTCTGACTTGACCAGTCCTAAATTTCAGATGTGGCTTTCCCACAAAACAGATTGCTGATAAAACCTGTCCTGCTATCTCCTCTTCCACACAGCTATTCAAGTGCATCAGGCCAAGCTAACCCAAATGTGCCTTTCCCTTCCTTGAGATTGGGTTCCTTAATATCAGGTTGCACTTGGAGAAGTCACACCTTTAATTTTCAAAAAAAAAATATAACCCTTCTTCGTAGAGAAGTTGATTTGATTCAACTATGAAAGGTAATATTGGAAAATGATATTTTAATACTCTGTATTCAATAGGCCCAACAACATTCAAAATTGTTACATTTGTTTAGGAAAGGCTGAAAACATGGTTGTGACAATACCTGTCAGTGACAATGGTGATGTTTTACCTGATTCTTCCTTTGTTTGATCTTATTCCTGTATGTGTGCTTTTAGGATGAAACTTCATTACATAAAAGAAAATCTCTATTAATATCAAATTTATATCAAAATTAAATAAGGTAGAGACATACATACATATATATGTGTATATATATGTATGGGCATTATATATATATATTATATATATATGTATATAAACTCCTACAAGTATTGTAATACCATCAACAGAAAGGCATGTCTCATTCAGTCTTCTGCTTCACCATCACGAATTTGTGGTTTTCCTTAAGTTCTCCTCTTAGTCTGTGGTGGCTGCTGGAGTTCCTATAATAAGGTCTGTGTCCTAAAGGAAACCCTAACAAAAAATAAAAAATAGGAATGAAGGAAGGAAGGAAGGAAGGAAGGAAGGAAGGAAGGAAGGAAGGAAGGAAAGAAGGAAAGAAGGAAGGAAGGAAGGAAGGAAGAAGGTGTAAGAAGAAAGCAAAAGGGTTTCTCTCTATCCTGGGATGTCCACTATAACGTCATCCAGGAACTGCCCCTTAGGTTTCATTGATGGTTGCACTTGCAACGGAAGCTGTGAAAGGTGGTCTATTGCTCAGTATATAATCAGAGTCTGTAAATAAGGAAGGCAGGGAAAATGTATATCAGATAAAAACACTAACCATCTCTTCTCCGATTTCCTTTGCTGTTAGTATTAATGTTAATTAATTAATGCACTTTGAAGCATTCCATAATTCTAGTTACAAAATATTCTTGGACAAAAATAATTTTGTGATTCTATTTCATCTGCATCCCTGCACCATCAGACTGTGTATAAGGTAGATTAACCTGTCTCACATCACCGTGCCCACACATTAGTCAGGTCTAAGATTAGTTTAAATTTAGCTGAGGAGTCCCTAAGAATAGCAAATTCCAAGGGTGGTTTTCCTCTTATAAAGTAGAAATGTCCTGAAGGTACAAAATAAATTTTACTCATTTACATATTCCCCATACTTAGTCAAAACCTTTTAATGAAATGTGGGAGCAATAGAAGTAGTCATAATGAATAAATTAGGATGCAAATTAATGGAGAAAGAGCAAAAGTTTTTCAAGACTCTCAGAAATGGGAAGTTTTCACTGACATTAGCAACCTGACTTGTGTCTTTTTTACATTAGTGTATTCTTCTGCTGATTTTATCTTACTTTTTAAATGCCTTTATTAGTACATAATAGTTTATATAATTATGGGATTCATTTTGTCATAAATCCTACATGCAAAGGAATATAATTTTCTCCACTTCTGTCCCCAGTGCTTCTTTTTTCCCCTACCCTCCCCCTCCCCCTTTTAGTCTCCTACTTATTTTTTTAAAATTGGTGCTTTACAAATGTACATAAAGGTGTAATTCAGTGTACATATATGTACATATTCATATATGTACGTAGCATAATTTTATCAATTTTATTCTGCAGTTCTTCCCTTTTTCTGTGCCTTTTCCCTTCCTCTCAATCCCCTTCCTCTACAACACCAATCTCTCTTTTGTTTCATGGGGAACTCTGCCTTTTCCCACTCACTTTAGCATTTTACACTTATTTTACTTTAGCATGCACATGAGAGAAAACATTTGATCCTTGACTTTTTGAGTCTGACTTATTTCGCTTATTATAATATTTTCCAGTTCCATCCATTTCCAAGCAAATGTCATAGTTTTATGCTTCTTTATGGCTGAGTAAAACTCTATGGTGTGTATATACCATGTTTTCTGTATCTATTCATCTATTGACAGGCACCTGGGCTGTTTCCATATCTTGGTTATTGTGAATTGCACTGCTATAAACTTTGATGTACCTATATCACTATACTATGCTGAGTTTAGATCTTTTAGGTAAACACCAAGGAGTAGGATACTTAGGTCATATGATGGTTCCATTCTTGGTCTTTTGAGGAATATTTACGCTGTTTTCCAAAGTGATTGTACTAATTTTCAGTTCCATCAACTATGTATATCTTTCCTCCTACACCTCAGTCAGCATTTATTATTATTTGCATTCTTAAAGATTGCCATTCTGACTGGAGTAAAGTGGAATCTCAGTGTAATTCTGATTCGCAATTAGCTGATTGCTAGGGATGTTGAAATTTTTTTTATATAAAATTATCTCTGTTTGTGGAAGATGTGATTCTATATCTAGAAGATCCAAACACTTTACCAGAAGGCTTCTGGAGATGATTAAAAAAATGGTCAAAGTAGCAGAATACAAGATCAACATACAAAAATCAGTAGCTTTCCTATAATGCAATAATGAATCTGCTAAGAAAAAAATAATTTTAAAACTATACCATTCACAATAACCTAAATAATAAAATAACATACTTGGAAATAAATTTAACAAATGACGTGAAGGACCTCCATACTGAAAACTATGGAATACTGGAGAAAGAAATTGAAGAAGACTTCAGAAAATGGAAAGATCTTGAATGTTCTTGGACGGGCAGAATTAAGATTATCAAAATGCCATATTACCAAAAACTTTATACAGATTCAATGCAATCCTCATCAAAATATCAACAACTTTCTTCACAAATCTAGAAAAGAAAACAGTTCTAAAATTCATTTGGAAGAGTAAGTTCCAGAATAACCAAATTGTGGTTATTGCAATTGTGAGCAGTTAAGAGTGATGCTGAAAGCCTCACAATATCAGACCTCAAATTCTACTACAGAGCTATAGCACCCAAAATGCATGGTATTGGCATGAAAACAGACAAAGACAAATGGAATAGAATAGAAGGCAGACACAAATCTGCAGAGATACAGTCATCTGATATTTAACAAAGGTGCCCAAAACATACATTGGAGGAAAGGTTGTCTTTTAAACTACTGACAGTGGGAAATTGGTTATTCATATGCAGAAGAAGGAAACTAGAGTCCTGTCTTTCATCCTTCAAAAAAGTTAACTCAAAGTGGATCAGAGGCCTAGGAATCAGACCAGAAACATTGCAACTTCTAGAATAAAACACAGGCTGAACACTTGAACATACTGGTACAGGCACCAATGTGCTTAACAAGACTCTTGAGGCTCAAGAAATAAAACCAAGAATCAAGAAGTGGACTGGCATCAAATTAAAAACATCCAAACAGAAAAGGAAAAAAGCATGTAAAGAGAGAGCCTATGGAATGGGAGAAGATCTTTGTCACCTGTTCCTCTGACATGGGATTAATATCCAGGACATATAAAGAACTCAAAAAGCCTAACATAAAAAAACCCCTATTAATAAATGGGCAAATGAGCTAAACAGATGTTTCTCCAATGAAGAAATACAAATGGCCAATAAATATATGAAAAAGTGGGTAACCTGACTTTTAAAACATTATTAGCTAAGTTTTAGCCCTAAACATGTGCAAAGCAACCCGAGCTGCTGGTTAACAGGTGGACCTTTCAGTCAGCCTGTGCAGCTACGGATACGTTGCTTTCAACGCACGCCAAAACAATACTTCCTTCAAACCAGAGATAAAACAAAGTGCACAACCACACAAAACCAATTCCTTATCTCTGAGCTCTCTGGGCAACTCCTTATCTCTGAACTCTCTGGGCTTAGTTAAGGCACGTGGCATCAGGGTTCCTTGTGCATATTGGCATTAGAAGTCACCCACATCACTTGTTCACATTGACTTAACTTTTTTCTTTAATCCCTTTCAGTTTCACGTGCTTTAAGGTTGTCCCTAAGAAGATTCAGGCATTGAGTTTTTACCCACATTTCAACCAAGTGTTCATTTTCCTGCATCTACTTTTTCTGCACCCATTCTAAAATTCTATGACCAATCCAGTCTTCCCCTTGAAATCCTCTCTGCCATACACTCATCGAATCATCACTTCCGTCCGAGTGATCAGAATGTGCCTTATTTGGGGTTTCTTCATATTATTTGACACCATGGTGTCTCTGCTTACAAGGTCAAGGATTGAATGAAGTCACTGGAGAATAAAATTCACCAGACAAATTGATTTCTTGATACAAAACTCAACCAAATTGGAGCAGATAAATTTTCAGAATTGTTCCTACTAAAAAGTTATTTGGGTTTCCAATTTTACTTTAATGGTCAGTAAATGTTAGAGTGGAAAGAAATTGAAGTAGATGTCAGAATTCATTCATTCACTAAACAAGAACCTGCAGAATGTCGGCGGAGCCAGGCCCAAGTCCTAGACACACCAGGACGAGCATAGAGTTTCTCCTGGGGGAGGGCAGGAGCTGCGCGAGCCCAAGACCCACCACGGATCAGTGATTAAGAACCCAGGCTCTGTACTTACATAGACGACTTCAAATCCCATACCTCCCAATTAACAACTAGTTAAATTATTTAAATAACCTCTTTAAGTCTCAAATTCTTAAACTGTCTCCTAAAAATGAGGACACTTCATTCAGAAGGATGTTTTGAGGTATAATTGAGTTTGACGTTATTTTCACAGTACCTGAGAAACATGAGGTATCAGGAATAGACAGAATCTCTATCCTGGTAAGAATCAGACCCAGCGTAAATGACGAGGAGAGTGTTGCAGGTCAAGCCGTGATATTTGGGGAGCACTAAAAATGACTTTTGGACCCAGTTGCAACCGTGGTCTGGTTGAGGTGGTGAGTCATAAAGCAGGTCTTGAAGGCATGGTTGACTCCTATTCTGAGTCTGAATGGACACATAAAAGTATTCAGAAAAACAGAAGAGGGAGGGACAGTGGGTGCAGCCCTGGTGGGATGGCATGCAGGCAGAACCTCAGGCTGGTTTCTCCTGCCTGCATGGTGTTCACCACAGAAAGCCAGTGCTGAAGGAGAGCTCGTACCACACTTCTGAAGATTTTGTGTCTTGGTTGCATGTAAGCCTTTTGCATTCCACTGTGTCATTGACAAGTGCCACCTGGCAGCAGAAGGGTGAAATGGGCAGCCAATGTGTGGGGCAGGTGTGGAGAGGATTTGGCTAGTCGAGGGGTACCTTAGGAGGCTGCTTCAGTAACAGAAGCAAGAAATGACGAGGAACTGATGCAAGGTGACAACTGAGGGTGACTCCTAGGTGACAAGGGTGATGAGATTTAAAAGCATGGCTGCTGGCTCTGGGTGGTGGCTTAAAAGTAACATGGACAGCAACAGGGACAGTAACATGTCCCCTAGCTTAACCCTACCCTGCATGCTATGTACCACCCAGTGGTCAGCAGCTGGAAGGAGGGCCATGCTGGTGGGCAGCACAGGATTGGAGGAGCACGTGAAGGACATAGGATGTGTCTGGGGATGAGTGGGAGCTGTGGCCAGACCCCCTTGTGCCATCATGTGTGATGGGAAATACCTCACCACAGAGTCAGAGAGCACTTGAAAATACCAGTCTTCTTGTACCCTGGGCAAGAAATTTGAAGGAACCACAGCTGAAGGCAGGACAGCTCAGGCTGTCTGTGACTCCGCATATGACCCATTTGCTCAGCATCTGGAGGGGATGGAAGGAAAGCCCAGGAGAAGGTTGGGAGACTGGACATTAGTGGGCGATCACGTCATGAACCATATCCCCCCAACTCAGGTCTGTAAAAGCAGAATAAAAACTCCCTCGTTGCTTAGGACAGAAACTAGCTGTGGAAACAGTCATGCTCTGATCAAGGAGCAAACCTCCGAGCCCCTTCTTCCCTTTTCAAAACAAATGCATTATCCACATTACAAACACTTCATAGGCAACAGTTTCAAAGTGTTGGTTTAATAGGGTCATCCCTTTGGTTAGTAAATACAAATGTTTATGTTGATAAAAAAAGGTGGGGAGTTCAGTTTTTAATTCGTAGTGTTCAAATACACTCAACAAATTTTCTTTGGGAGATGTGGATGGACGCATGCACTGAGTGTTTGGAGATAGAATTCAGAGGTTCCAGCGGTTCTCCTGCTTGCCATGCAGGCTGGGGTCCCCAGGGTGAATGGCACAGGGGAGTTCCTGAGCAGCGAGGAGAATGTTCAGGGGTGCACAATCATGGTTGTGCTGGTGGAATTCTGCAGGAAAAGCATGGCTCAGAAACAGGAAGGGAGGAGAATGCACCCAGAGGAAAGAAAGGAGCTCTCACAGGGCCATTCAGACCTGGGGGACAGTTGTGTCATGGAAGACCCCGTAAAGAAATTCCAGAAGCGGGAGCTGCCCCAAGCGTCAAACACACCTGAGAGCTCCGGTGAAAATGATGATTAAAACTGATTTATTTTTGCCTTTGGCAATTCAAACAATAACGAAGATTTTATTGAAGCCGTTTCTCTAAATGACAGGATTAGAAACCAAATTATAACTGGTCAAGAGTTCAGCAGCAAAGCAAGTACACAAACAATTTAAGAGACTTATGGAGTCATAATTGACATAAAATAAAGTATACATATTTAAATATTTATTCATATTTTGAGAAGTTCTGACGTGTGTGTGTGTGTGTGTGTGTGTGTGTGCATGCGGGTCCATGACAACAGGACCATGATCAAGTTGGTAGAATTGCCCACCTCCCAACCTCTGCCCTGGCCTGTGCCACCCTCCTTCCTGCTCCTTCTTGTCTTCTCCTGCTTGCAACCAGTGGTCTGCTTTCTGCCACTATAGTTATCAATTTTTATGAGGATGTATGAGTGGAATTATGCAGTGTGGGCCTTCTTTTTCTCTTGGCTTCTTTCTTTTGGTCTCATATTTGGGGATATATTAATACTATGGCATTTATCTATAGTTAAGGTTTTTTAAATATTTAGTAGTTTGTCTAAATAATACATACACAATATCTTGGGATTTATCCATACTGTATAATTTATCGGTAGTTAATTTTCTTTTTTAAAAATACTGAGTAGCCGAGTTTGTCTCCCTGCTTACCTGCTAATGGGTCTTTGGATTTGAGCTATTTCACATAAAGGTTCTAAGTACATTCATGAACAGGTCTTACAGGTACATACTTGCATTACTCTAGTCTAAATACTCAGGTGTGGAATGATTTGTTCACACAGAAATTGAATGCTTCAGTTTTTAATAAACTACCAAACTGTACCATTCTATGTTCCCACCAGCAGTGGGTAAGGATGGCCGTCCGTCCACGTCCCCACCAACACTTAGCATGGTCAACCCCTCCAACTGTAG
The DNA here is from genome assembly GCA_020662805.1 of Glaucomys volans. Lineage (NCBI taxonomy): Eukaryota > Metazoa > Chordata > Mammalia > Rodentia > Sciuridae > Glaucomys > Glaucomys volans. Next base: position 1,337,714 of record JAJEJO010000145.1, on the reverse strand, counting down.
GCACCCTGACAGGTGAATAATGACATTGGGTGGTAGTTTCATTTGCATGTACCTGAGAAATATTGATGTTGAGCAGATGTTCAAAGTGTTTGTTATCAAATTATCTTTGGTTGAATGTCATTTCAACTCTTTTGCCCATTTTAACTATTAAGTTTATTTCTGATCATACATAAGTAGGTATAGACACACATGCACATATTCATATGTGTATATATATATGTTTATCACTAGAGAATTTATATTATTTACAAATTTATGCATATGTCAGAATTCCTCTCATCTACTCCCGTATCCAGAATATTCTGGGGTAAGGGAAAGAATCTTGCTGGACAATGTCTTGGAGAGGGAAAGGCATGTGGGCCAAGGAATAGATGGTGGCAACCTGGCTCCCCTACTGCTGAGTCACATGGCAGCCCACTAATCCCTGCTAAGTGGCTACACATGGGGGCCAACACAAGTCGCAGGTTGGAGCTGGTGATTCAGCTGGGCCTGAGGCACAGTGACACAGGGTTTGCCAACTTGTCACCCCACAGTGACACCTCCACACAGCAAGGCGGCAGCCCCAACCCCCAAGCATCCATGATCCTCCCACCTCAACCTCCTGTTTCTCCACCAGTGGGGAGAAAAGGGAAGTGGGGCAGACAAGAATGGAAGTTTAGACTCAAGGGGTAACCAATAGCATACGTACTTTAGCAAACCCTGATTAGCTTGCATGTGGACCAATAGCATTGGCCCAAGAGCTATATAAACCCCTAGATTAGTATGCTCAAGTGGCAACCCCTATCAAATCTTCTCTCCATCTGTGGGAGTTCTGTTTTTATTTGCACTCGAATAAGTCCTACTCTTCACTCACTCATCCTTGGAAATCCTTGGACTTCATTAGATAAGAGCCAAGATGAAAAACTTGGCTGTGAGCTGCTGAGGCTTGCTGCAGCACTGGAGGGCATGGCCTGCCATTAGGAGCTGAGGTGTTTCTCTGCTGCAGAGGCAGTTTATGCAGGCCCCACCTACCAGCGGAAATGGAGAAACTGGGCTTTCAGTGGGTCTGTTGAAGTGAGCTGGACTAATCACCTTCCACACCTGGAGGAGAGCAAGGTTAGCATGGGGGTGCATGCTTCAACAGCTGAGCAGATTCACCTGAAGCAGGGACACAGCAACTTAGCATCCTCACCTCTGCTCACGCCCTGGCTGCCTCAGGTAACTTCTGGTGCAGAACCTCATTGTGCAAATCCTTAAAGCCTTGACAGCTTCAAGAGAGTCATCTCACATCGACATTTCATCGTTAAATAACTCCTGCATCCGCAAGATGCTTTTCCATGCTACCTAATACCAACCTATTATCTACTCCTAAGGAGGACAATTTCTCTTCTTTATATTTCTTGCACCTCTTACTGAGGTGCAAGGAGATTTTGCAGAGAAGATGTAAAGTATCAGTTCTGATGCCCCATGAAGTGGCAGCGGTTTGCAATCCTGTCATTTATTTTCTACTCAGTTTTCAGAAATTAATCTTTTGCTCTTTCATGGTAGGCACAATTGTCTGTCCTTTTTAGTAGTTCACTTAACTTTCCCCAACATTATTACAGCCCTGGGATATGAAAGTATGTTTAATTGCTCCATTAACCCACATCTTTTGTGCCTGCCAGTGACAGGGCTTCTAGCCAGACACCTTACTCTCCAGTCACTTATAATGGACCTATAAACACACCCCAAAGTGTCTTCTTACTCTGAGAAATCCCAGCAGACACTTTCATGAAGTTCTCATTATGTGATCTGCAAAATACTTGGCAGAGTGTTGCCGTCAAACTCCCTGGATTTGTGGATAGCAGAGTAAGAATTAAGCAAAGAGAGATAACGATTCCTGGACACAAAACTCAGAGGGCAGTTAATGGGGAAGGAAGAAGGACCTCTGCCCTCCTTAATGCTACAAAATAATGGTGCCTGCCACACAGGAAGTAAGGGTGTCTGCCACGAAGGAAAATACGGGGCAGAAACACTGCAAATATGTGCTCTGAAGGGGGCAGTGATGGGTTTGGAAAAGAAAAGGAAAGGAAAGCACACTGAAGGACGAGTCTGAGAAGTGAAAGGAAGTGATGGGGAATCGGAGCAGGATGGGTGTGTTCCTGCACTCTGCTGGCTTTCAACCCAAGTGGACACACTGTGGCAGCTCAGATGCCAACACTGAAACCATTCCTGAGTCGGTCCAGCTGGCTCAAGCTACATGCTGACCACTGACCACGTGAAGTCTGAAGATTCAAAGTCCACACGATTCTCTTTTCTCCTATTTTCACATGAAAATTTTGATCCTTGTATTTCTCTGGCAAAGATGACGGATTTCTCATTTGAAATTCATATTCAGACATCTTGGAATTCACATACATAAAAATATGCTCATAGTTAAGGGGGAAGTCTACCTCCCAGGTTGAATATAATGTACAAAAATAGGTGTCACAAGAAGAACAAGAGACATTTCTATTTTATCCTACAAATAGATGAAAAGCATAAGAATAAAACAGGAAATTCAAATTATTTCCTTAAACTTCAGTGGGGCAATTAGTACATAATTTCATATACTAGACTGAAATTAATATCAATTAAATTTTATTACGGAGTATAAAGTAAATTCATTTGAGTTTTTCAGTTGAAAGAGAAGGCACTGGATAAATTTCCTGCTTGTGGTTCGATACTTTGAGCCACATGCCCCACCGCTCCCACCCTGCAGATGCAAGTTAACGTTCCTCCATCTTAGGGGACTTTGGTTGATGCATTTGAACTTCATTACTATAAAAGGTTGTAAAAGAGTCCTTCTAAGATTGTAACAGGTGGTTTGGAGTTATCAGATTGTTGATAAACTTAGTTAAAACTATTGGAAAGGTAAATTATAAGGAAAAGGGAGAGAGTACCATTTTATTGCAGCAAACCTGCATAACTAACTCCTCCACACAAGGGCCTCTAATAGAGTGTGTTTAATCACCTGCAGGGAGCAGGAATTTCCTTCCAGCAATTTCTACAGTCAGGACAAAGGGACTCTTTTACTTCTCCCTTATATGCCCTTTCAGAACCTGTCCTCGGTCTTGGTGGATGGGTCACCAGCTCTGGGGACATTTGGAAAGTGCAGAGAAGCCATTCCTACCTCAGAGTTCTACCCTGCCACTGCTCCTGGGTCTGCCCTGGCTTTCCTCTTTGCATCAGGGGACAATGCAAAGTTGGGGATGGTATGAGACGGTCACTTCCTGGGTGACCAATTCATGGATGTTACTTGAAGGGCTTGTGTAGGAAAGGGGTAAGGACCTGGGGCTAGCATGGGATTTGTGGGCTTGTCTTTCTTAATTTCCTCTTAGTGTGGTTTACTTTGTTTTGCTCTTTAGCAGAAAAAAACCCTGCTATGTATATAAATTAAATATGATATATATTTAAAGTCATGAATTATTGAAGACTTAGGAACTATTCAAGCCAGGGACAGGTTTGGATTAAGGGTGGGAAGTTACTCCAGATATGGGGAAGAAAGTTCAGAGACAGGTAAAGGTGAGACTCCAAACCAGGTCCAACTGAATACCTAGAAACAGGGCGGTTTTGTCAAAAATGGACTTGTCTCTTTATGATTTCTTGAAATTATAAAATCAATACCTTGAGATAACCTTTGACATCCAATTCCTTCATTTTAATAATTCAGGAAACTGAGTGTTTAGAAAGATAAAATGAATTCTCTGTGGTCTCACTGTCAAGTGGTATAGAATGAAGGATTGAAAATATGGACTTTCTGGTTCTTATTTCAGTGTTTTTCCTACACGTATCACTGGTAAGTCTTTCTTCAGAAATATATATAATCAGTGTCAACAAGATGAAAAATAGTGGCCATAATTTAAAATAATTTTTATAGTCCTGGAACAGCCCAGATGCTTGTAAATGAGGTGAGTTGATGGAAACAGGTAAGTGGTGGAGACACAGGTTTCGCATATGTCCTACCTGATTCTTCCAAAGCCAGATTCTGAGGGAAAGAAAATAAGCAGTTTATTGAAGAGGAAATTCCAAGGAGCAGAATCAAAAGAGCAAGAGAAGAAAATGAGAAAAGAAGGAAGAGGGGCCAGGTGTGTGTTTGATGATGCAAATGCCTCTGTGAGCATGAGGCTCGATCCCACCTGGTCCTCTGTGGAACTGTGGAGAACATTCCTTACCATGGTCCTCTTAGAGGGCAGCATGGACGGCCAGGCATTCATCAAGACTCCTGTCTCACATTAGCAGACGGTTGCTGCTGCTGGATCTTCAATCCCTCACCTATGCAGGTGGAAGCAGCTTGCTGGTTCCAGACAGGAGCCACTTCTGTGGCTAAGGAGAAGGTGCCAAGGCAGCAAAGCAGAGGGACTCAAGGTGCTGGGCTCTAGTTGTGAGTATGGAATATCCACCACCCCTGAGCTGAGACCAGCTGGGCTCAGGGGAGTTTGCACAGTGGATCACAACCATTGGCTGGGCCTAATTCTCAGCTATGAAAAAGTCAGAGGGCAGTTTTACGAATTCTCTATCAAGTAATAATTCTTAGGAAATTAGAATCGAGTGGCTTCTGTGCTCATTTGAAGCAGATTGGTGGGTTCCTTGAAAACTAAACCATTAAGCCTATATATTATTCATTGAGAAGATGCAAAACTCCAGGAAGTTGATGGAATCAATATCAATAAAAATAATGCTTCTTTGAATTTATGTATACTTTTCACTTGTCCTTAATCCTTTCTCATGCATTATCTCTTTTTATCCTCCCAAGTCTTCCCCTATTCTCTGAATGTGCTGGTCTCCCTTTCGCTTCCATTCTGTTGTGGTATATAATTCCTGCTTTAAATGCCTTTTTGGGAACTAGAGGAGTCTTGGAAGACATAGGCGAAATATCAGTTTTTTTACTAAGAAGGCAGAATTAGCCATTTCCCACTCTGGTTAAAAACCTGGTCCTGAAGCTTTTGTTTCAAGGAGACCATAGCACTTCTAGAACTTTAATGTGCAAATTCAAATGGGAAAGTATTTATTACCTATGCTGTTGATTAATATTTAGAATAAAAGTTTATATCCAGCATGGATATGGAAATGTGGAATATTTATTGAATGCTGTTAACAACTTGAAGTTTCTCAAAGGCCATATTTTTAAGAATCCTGATGGTCAAAATGGACTTCATGGTTAAAGTTGGATTTTCAGTTTTTGGTGTAGGATGGCAGCACGCCAATGTTCCTGCCCCTCCAGGAAACAGGCATCCATTTCACCTGTTAGGAAATTAGGAAGCATCTCTGCCTCTCAATGCCAAGCATGAAGATGTAAAATAATAAGTGGCTTGACGAGGTAGAGAAAGATCAAATATACCACAATGGTGCTCTCTGTAGAAGCTTGCTGGGTTCTTTGGAAGGAGTTTCTTACTCTTGTCAGTGAGAAGAGTTGATGTGTCCCTTAGAAACTGGAAAGACAGGAAGCTCGCCTCAGGTCTGCAGGCAGGAGTGTGCTTTCAGATTGGCTCTCAGTGTGGGGCAATCAGGAAGCCCATATAAGAGCACTTGGAGCCTCAGGTCTGACCTCACCCCACCAACAGTCAGTCCTATGCACTGGAACCAGAACAGGAGGTGAAGATCTACCCAACAGAAACTGAACCACTCCAGGGAGACACTGGGTCCGGCCCTTTAGTGGTCTCCCAAGGCCACTTGGTCCTCTCAGAGTGAGGACTACCAGAAGGAATGTTCTGCCACTCACTCGGAGCTTAGGAGCAAATGGGAAGCAGGAGTGGAGAGCTAAGCATCGCAAAATTTTAGAAAAAAGCCTTTAACATGAAAGAGAAGCCAACAACCATAGACAGAGAACCCAGAAGGAGCAGAGGCAAAGTTGAAAGCAGTCCTCAAAGAAAACGTGATTACTAGACTCAGAGACACAAGGAGGACATTGGAGCCACAGAAGAAGAGGAAACCTATGAAGAAGGATAAAGATCCGAGAAAGAGCTCTACAAAGTTGAAAATGCCACAGCCCTAACATTTTAAACCAAAGCAAACAGTTTGGAATGCTGAAGTCAAGGAAAACGGTTGGAAAGAACATACAGACAAATGGAGAAGAAGAAGGAAAAAGTGCAATCATTTTAGGGACAATTCAAGTAATGTCCAAATAATAGGAATTCCAGAATGAGAGAAAATAGGTATTGGAGAGGAGGAAAGAGAAACAATACCGAAAATTCACCAAAATAGAGGATGCAAGACTCCAGAATCCATGAGTGCTCTGGATTAGGGATTAAGCAAAAATCTCAGCCAAGTCACATTTTGGGGAGAGTTTTAAATAGCTGAGCATCAATGCTCCCAGAGTGAAATGACAGGTCTTATACACTGAAAGTGACCCCAGAGTTCCCTGAAGCTAGACACAATGATTCAACTAAGTAAAAACTGCCTCCAAATGTTCAAATCAGCATACTATGAGGTTTGTAAACACACACACAAACACACACACACACACATACAAACACACAGAAGAGAGAAAACCAAGCCCACGTACACCTGTATTCATCTACTCTGCCCTATTTTCAGATCCAGTGAGAAGTCTCAGTGTTTTGTTAAAGGTCAGTCCTGCCTGTTCCCATTGGTGTCTGCTAGAACCCGGCCTATGACTAGCTGTGTCCTGCCTCAGTTTCCCTCCACAGCACAGGGTAAGCCCTTAACACAGAGATGGACTGATAGACATGCTCCCTTTCCTTTTATTTGCTGTTTCTTCTTCCCAACAAATCCTCTAAAAAGATCTGCTGAGTTCTTATTTTCTCCCTTTCTAACTTCACATTCTCCCATGTGGCCAGAGGAAACGCTTCTCTCTCTAACAGAGTTTGACATGGTGACGTGCTCTCTGTTCCTTAAAACAGTGACATTGCCACGGGTTTATCCCCTGCAGCCCACGGGGTCCTCCTCCTCACCGTTCCACTCCTCCTGCTCTGTGTGACTTCTCCACTGAAGAGTGGACTTGTCCAGCAGCACCTCCCAGCTCCTGTCACTCCTGCTCTCCAGCCCTTTGCTCCCTGGTCTTCCCCATCCGTCCAATGGCACCTCAGCCAACCAGTGCTCATGGTGCTAAGTAGGAATCGCCTTCCCCACCCCTACTATTCAACCTTCAAAATAAATTCTGAAACTGCACTTTCACTCTTTACCCTACGCTGATCTGAGTGACCATCACTAATCTTATGCTTGGTGCTTCTTATCCTTGACCTTTTTCTGCACAGAAACAATATAATATCATCAAGCTAAATCATTTATAACACTTCCTTGGGATGTTTTAAATATTTTTCATTCTTTTTAAAACAAAATTGAACTTCTGACCATGACATACAAGGCTCTTTATTGGTGCTATCCATAAAAACATGTGGGTCACATGTGCAATTTAAAATTTTCCAGTATCTATTTTAAATAAAGTAAAACGAGTTGATAGCAAAACATTCTTAATCTATTTCAATGCTGAAAAATTATCATTTCAATCTATAATGAATATGAAAATTATCAATGAGATCATTCTTTTAAAAAAATACCTTATTGCCAAAATCCAGTGTGTACTTGTCTTTCACACCTACAGCACATCTCAAGTCAGACATGCTCTGTGGCTACATGTGGCCAGTAGCTCCCCTACTGGAGAGTGTGATTCTATGTGGCTTAGTCCTAGTTATTTCTCCCATCTAAGTGATCAGTTTCCATATCTGTAGCCATATGCCAGCCAACTGACCTGCTTTCTCTTCCTCAGATATACCACGCCTATCCCCACCTTAGGTATTTTGCATAGCCTGTCACTCTGTCTAGATTGTGGTTCTCCAGGGAGTCTCAGAATAGGCTTCTTTTTATCATCAGATAATCAGCTCAGCTGTTGCCTTCTTGGAAAGGTCTTCTCTTACCACCCAATCAAAAGTAGCACTTGTTCCCCAGGACATCTTAGTCCCATTAGTCATGTTTGACATTTGCATGGAATTTATCTCTTTCATTTTTATCTGCTTCCCTGCTCCATTACAATGCTATCTTGAGAATAGGAGTTTAATGTAAGTTGTTCACAGAGCTCAGAGCGGTTCCTGGCATGTTTACTGAATGAATGGATGAGTGAACAAATGAATGAAGGAGTAGTAATAAATAGGTTAACAGTAATAGTAGAAAGAGGAGAATTTATTCCATTGCATTTTCTAAGTTTGCTGTATCAAACACATTACTTTTGACATTAAACAAATAACAGTGAAAAGTTTTCAAAAAATACTGTGAAGCTCATGGACGCTGGCTTATGTGGACAGTCGGTGATACAATAGAGCATCACCTTGCTGGTGAAGAGATGTAACTCCCTCTTAATAAGAGATTCAGCTGCTTTGCAGTGTAGCTTCCAACATTGGATCCTGAGATGATCAAGGCTACAGCCTATCTCAGAGGATGTAGTGGATGGCTGCCCTTATTATTTAACTCTTCTCTTAGACTTTTAACATGAAGCCAAATTATAAGCTCTCATACAATATATACCTTGCATAAAAATCTCACTAGGAGGCATGGTGAAAATATTTGAACAGCACAAGTTGCCCTTTGCCTTCACCTAGTGGGAGCACAGCATAGTGATGTCACCGGTATTTGATTTCCTCAGTCAAACAGGTGTCCTTTCCCATTCTTGATCGTGGAAGGTCATTGAAAGCATACACTGATAGCATTGTACCCTGGAACCCAAGTTTCTAAAAATTCATTCCAGGGTGTTCTGCTGCCCTTAGCTATGGATGATGGGTTAAAGCCAAGAACCCATTTCCTTTTACAATGCCCGTCCTCCTGAGGGAAATAAAGTGAATGGCTATGAGCTACCCACAATTCAGAGCTTTTCTAATTGGCAGCTTGCTGAAAGCAGAGTTTAAAGAGAAAAGGGTAAAGGTGCTTGTGGAGTCCAAGAGCTACCTGAAGAGAGTCTACCTAGCTACCAGGTCCCAGACAGAATAAAAAGATGGGCAGGCCTGTCTGCAAGGAGAGGGAAAGGCACCGAGGGAAACAGCACCCTCTGCACAATTTGGCCAAGATGTGTGATTATGATCGTATGGCGAGGGGCGTACACAGATTCACAGTCAAGTTCAAAGAAGAATGAAGAAAGATGTTAGAACTTTGGAGCACAGGCTATGAAGCAGCAATCCCTAGATCCCTGTTAGAGGCTCATTCTGGAGATTTACATAGCTTGAGGAGTGGAAAGATGAATTAATTGTTTGGCATGAAACTCCAGAAACCTATCAGCAGTGAGAAATGAGGCCTGAATCAGGGCTCTTAAGGACTCTGAATCACCTGGCTATTAGCCTGAAGTGGAATCAAGAAACCATTCCATCTTTCTCTTCCCTCAAATCTTTAGGTTTAGTGAACCGGTTTACACCTACTGAGGATGAATCATCTTTCTAAATGACCCTGCTAAATCATATGCACTTAATAATAAAGATTTTAGTGCTGTGTTTTGTGTGTGGGTTGGAGATTACCATTGCCTGACCACATCCTCACTAAACCCGAAACTGTCATTAGACCACAAATAAAGGAGTGAATTCTGCACTCCATAGCTGCAGAGGCAAAGAGCTGATAGATGCACAACAGGAAGAGACTCTGCTCCAGCCTGCCAGCGGCTCTCAGTCCTCACTGGACAAAGACAGTAAAGGCCTCCATCCGGGCTTCTGGAGGGTTGCTTTAATGATCTGCATCCTTGTGGATGATGTAATGACAGAAACAGCACACACTCTTGTTAAAAAGTAAATAAATCTACCACCAAGAAAAGAGAATTAGCCCGGGAATACAGGCTTATGTGGACAGACTCCAAGGCATGAGCAAGCCAACCAAAGGCATGCTGACAGTGTCTGCAACATTTATTCCACCATAAACACTATTTTCTTTTTCCATATCACGGAGAAGTAAAAGGCATTAGATGTGGTCTATTCAATATTACATACCTGAATGCTTTGATTAGAGAAAAAAGTAATATTAGTGTCTAAAAAACTAATTGATGGCCATAAATTTACCCCCTCAAACCAAAAATTCACATTAAATGTATCAAATTTGCAATTATTTTATTTTATATTTATCAAAATGTAATAATGCATTAACTTAATGGGGGAAAAAACCCTTTTAATGCTATTTCCTGTCCAAGAAACATTTTAACCTGGCTTAGCAGATCTATCTTAAAAGCCTTTTTAATGCGGAAATTGTAAATTTTTTCTCCTTTGCTATAGAGCAAATCTCCATGTAGAGTTTTAGCAGCAAGTACAAAATTTCTTAATTGTAAGAAGAAAAATGCATGAAGTTATAACCCAACAAAGCTGAATTCAGGATTTTTACACAAAAGAAGCAAAATAAAACATTAAAATTTTAATATTTGATTTTTCATAGGAGAAAATGTAAACTGTAGTGCTTTTCTTCCAGGGGAGTTTGATTTTTTCAAGTACCCCCAAATTAAATTTATCTGAATGTTATTATTTATTTATTAAATACATACAAGTATATTAATGTGTAAATATAGAAACAAAGAATATAGAAACAAAGAGAAGAATAGCCTCCATCTGGTCAACTCTAAATAATTGTGTATATCCCATTATTTGCTGTGGCATTTATTTGATCAAAATCCAAAGCATTGGATATTTCTCCCCTGGGTTAGTCAGCTGTTCCTCACTGTGACAAATACCTGACACAAACAATTTAAAGAAGGAGAGATTTATATTGGCTCATGGTTTCAGAGGTTTCAGTTCATGGTTGGCCGACTCCATTGCTCCGGGGCTGAGGAGGCAGAATATCATGGCAGAAGGTTAGGGTGGAGGAAAGCTGCTCAGCTAGTGATAACTGGTAAGCAGAGAGGGAGAGAGGGAGGGGTAGAGGGAGAGAGAGAGGGAGAGTAAGGGGCTGAAGACAAGACAAACCCTTTGTCATGTCATACTCCTTAGTCTAATTATTTAATTGATTTTTCTAATTCAATGCAGTCTTTTTGGAATTCTTTGAGTTTCTAAAAGAAAACATAGCTTCACTGCCGCAGGGACTTTGCACATGCTGTTCCAAGGGCCCTGGTCATTTTTCAGGTGGTTGGCTCAATTTATTCTGTCCTCAGCCCAGTGCCTCTGATTCAGAGAACCTATCTAAGAGAACCTCCTGTGGGGTTTTCTCCTCATTCCCTTCCATTCTTTCACAATTCTTAACCTGTGATCATTTTATTTATTGGTTGACTGACATTTGTATTCTAATTCA
>JAJEJO010000145.1:1152154-1326115 GCA_020662805.1 Glaucomys volans | reverse complement strand
AAGAGTCATGTCTACCTTGTTCCCAGAAGCATCACTGCAGTCTTTATTAGTACTTGATACAAAGTAACTTCTCAGTAACTACTTGTTGAATATGTGAATGCTGCCTAAGAAGGAACTCTGTGTCTGTTAGAGGTATCCACCATCCAGAAATTCATCCTTCATTGAACAGGTTTTTCCTTCTTTTATCACTGCATTTTTCTCTTCTTTATTTTTTCTGCTGAATGACTTTAATTTTGCATTTATTTATTTGCAAATTTTTCATTCATGTTTATCATTCCAAGAGTACAAATATATTGCCCATGTTTAGAACTTTATTAGGGATTGCTTAAAATCTTAGGTGAGGTGGAGATCTTTTTACCACATAAGAGAGCAGTTTCCTCTATGGAACTTATTAAGTAGCCCATCATTACCATGCTCATTGGAAATATCACCTTCCGAAAGATGCGATGTCACTGTGTTGCCCAGGAGGACTGCAAACTCCTGGGCTCAAGCAACACTCTTGACTCAGCTTCCTGAATAGCTGGGTGCACAGGTGCATGCCACCATACCTGGCTCAGACATGTGGCTTTTACCATTAACACACATGCACATACACACACATGCACACACACACACACAAATGAGGAAGGATTTGCACATCTCAGCTGTATTACTAAAATGTATGCAGATATGTTCATTAAAACCAGTATTACATGTATTATTAGTTCTTCTGCCATTCTAAAATATTGGAACATGATTAAGATTTCTTTTGCTTTTGAGGATTTGTTCTTGTTTTTGTCAAGTTGGCTTAGACTTCCATAATATCCTATTCTTCTGTTGCACATTAAGATTATTTTAACCTCCTTAAAATTTTGAAGCATTTAGGTCTCCTTCAGATTGTCCTATTTTCTTTAGTTTTTAGGTTCAATTCTCATTTTTAATTGGGCTTGAGAACTCTGCTTCAGGAAGGTTTATTTCTACTTAGACTTGAGTTTGCTCACTCTGGTTTCAAGTTTCTCAAAAGCTGTGCATCCTGGGAGGATCTTCGGGTCCTGGGTTGTGGCTGTGCAGAATGGGATTATATATTTGCTTCTGCAAGGACTTGTTAGGCTTTATCTGTACTAGATTAGTTTGTTTTAGGGCTGGGGGTGTAGCTCAGTTGGAAGAGTGCTTGCCTTGCATGCACAAGGCCCTGGGTTCAATCCCCAGCACTGCAAAACAAACAAACAAACAAACAAAAAAATGAGAGAGATTAGTTTGTTTTATATTTAGACAAATCTGAAGACATAATCAAAAGTATTTCTATTTACCTTTACAAAGCTTCCCCTAATATTAAAATCTTAGTAATAGTAATGAACTTAGCAAAAACATTAAATTGACTTTTCTATAATTCTGTTAACTGAAGAGTGAAATTGTTTTTTGTTTTTTGTTTTTTTGGGGGTGGGGTACTGGGGACTGAACTCAGGAGCGCTTCACCACTAAGCCACATCCCCAGTCCTTTTTAATTTTTATTTTGAGACAGAGTCTTGCTAAGCTTCTCAGGGTCTTGCTATGTTGCCAAGGCCGGCCTTGAACGTTCGATCCTCTTGCCTCAGGCTCCCCCATCACTGGGACTACAGGCGTGCACCACCGCAGCAACTGCATTTATATTTCACTACACGCCCTTTGGTCAGTGTTGTTTTCCCAAGAACCTATCTAGAACTCCAGTTGCATGGTTCCTTAGGCTCCTACAACCTGTGACAAATCTTCAGTCTTCCCTACTGTTTGTGACCCTGATACTTTCAAAGAGGACAAGTCAATTATTTTACAACACGTATTTTAGTTTGTGTTTGTCTTGATATCTGCTCATGATTGGATGAGGACATGCATTTCCGGCTAGACAATCCTAGAAGTGATGCTGTCCTTTCTCAGGGCTGTGTGTCAGGAGTTTCCTGAGGTCAGTGCGTCTTGTCATTGCTGATGCCAGTTAGATCACTTGGTTAGGATACCGTCTGGTTAGGGCATATTTGTTCCCCGGTTCTCTGCACTGAAATGGTACCGAGGTGCTTCCTATGGGATTTCACATTCTTTTGTACTTGGAGAGACGCTTTTGACCATGCAAACATCTGATTCCCTTAAATTAACTTTAGCATGTCAGTTCATCTTGTCTAAATAAATTACTAGTGTGGTAGCCTACTAATTATTCACTTCATTCCCTTTACATTTAATATTTGTAATTTTTATGTAAGGGAAAGGTATTCTTTCTCATATATTTATATTTACTCATTTATTTATGTCACTATGGTTTCCTGGGTATTATTTTACTTTATAGATTAGTCTACAAATTATATTTTTATTTAGTTTATGGCTCATATTGATCCATATGATCATGAGTCATTTTAGGCTGACTTTTGCAATGTCTTCATCTTTTTATAAAGTCATTAAGAAAACCCTTTCAGCACAGGGTACTCCAGGGTCATCTGGCTCCTTCTCTGCCACATCTCCAGGCAGCCCTGGTTCCCTTTTTTTTTTTTTTTATTGGTTCTTTTTAATTATACATGACAGTGGAACCCATTTTGATATAATTAAACAGCAGGGAATATATCTTTTTTTTCACAATGTAGATTCACATAATTCATATGCTCTTACATATACATAGGGTGATACTGTCCATCTCTGTCTACTATCTTTCCTTCCCCCAACCACTCCCATCTCATTTTCTTCTGCACCATCCATAATTCTTCCATTCTTCTCTTGCTCCCCCATGATCCCCCTCCCCATTATGTATCATCATCCACTGATCAGAGAAAACATTCAGCCTCTGGTTTTTTGACATGGCCTATCTCACTTACCATGATATTCTCCAACTCCACCCATTTACCAGCAAATGCCATAATTTTATTCTTCTTTATGGCTGAGTAATATTCCATTGTGTACATATACCACAATTTCTTTATCCATTCATCAATTGAAGGGCATCTAGTTTGGTTCCACAATCTAGATATTGTGAATTGAGCAGCTATGAACATTGACGTGGCTGCCTCCCTATACTTTGCTGATTTTAAGACCTTTGGGTATAAACCAAGGACTGGGATGGCTGGGTCAAATGGTGGGTCCATTTGAAGTGTTTTGAGGAATCTCCACACTGCTTTCCAGAGTGGCTGCACCAATTTGCAACTCCACCAGCAATGTACAAGTGTGCCTTTTCCCCCACATCCACATCAACACTTATTATTGCTTGTATTCCTGATAACAGCCATTCTAATTAGAATTAGATGAAATCTTAGGGTGGTTTTAATTTGCATTTCTCTAACTACTAGTGGTGATGAGCATGTATTTTTTCATATATTTGTTGATCACATGTATATCATCTTCTGTGAAGTGTCTGCCCAGTTCCTTAACCCATTTATTGATTGGGTTGTTTGCATTTTTGGTGTAAAGTTTCATAAATGTTGGAGATCAGTGCTCTGTCTGAAGTGTGTGTGGAAAAAATTTTTTCCCACTCTGTAGGTTCTCTTTTCACATTATTGATTGTTTCCTTTGCTGAGGAAAAGCTTTTCAGTTTGAATCCGTCCCATTTATTGATTCTTGCTTTCATTTCTTGCACTCTGGGGGTCTTGGTAAGGAAGTCTGGTCCTAAGCCAACATGAAGAAGATTCGGGTCTACTATTTCTTCTATTTGGTGAAGGATCTCAGGTCTAATTCCTAGGTCCTTGATCCATTTTGAGTTGAGTTTTGTACAGGGTGAGAGATAGGGGCTTAATTTCATTTTATTGCATGTGGATTTCCACTTTTGCCAGCACCATTTGTTGAAGAGGCTATCTTTTCTCCATTGCATGTTTTTGTCACCTTTGTCTAGTATGAGGTAACTGCCCTAGTTCCTTTTACAGGAGATGGTAATTTAAAATTCCAGATCTGGGCCTTATGTGATGTTGGGCCGTTTACTTCATCCTTTAATGGTTGGTCAAAACTAAGACATTTTGCTCTATCTTCATTTCCCCAACTCCACCTGTAACCCAGGGAGTCACTCTGCCTCCTAGGAGGAGTCCCCTGCCACACTAGAATGATGACCATGTAGCCCGTCCCATTCATCCTCATTAGTGCCCCTAGTGGTGGGCTGTGGGAAGTGCTGCAGCGTGGCTGAAGCCAACCTTGTACCTCTCTCCCTTTTTCCTTACCTACCTTCAGGTGCTAAGAGTGCCAGCAACCAGCGGTGGGTCCCCTTTCTCCTCCCCTCTCCCCTCCCCTCTTCTTCTCTCCCTCCCTCACTATATCCCTCTCCTCTGCTCCCCTCTCCTCTCCAAGGGCAATTAGATACAGGAGAAAAACATGGCTAAAGGCCAGGTCAAAAGCCAAGGTCATTGCAAAGCATGATTGACTGGTGCTACCTAAATTGGTGGCATTATTCATGAATGTAAATGCTGAACACTGCAAACCTAGCAGTGGGGAGACAGAGGCAGATGCTCTGTGTGCAGCCCCCAGGACCTGGAATCGCCCAGACTGCAGACTTAGAAAGAATATGCTGGGTGCTTATGTATATGTTCAAGACTCACTCTCTCTCTCTCTCTCTCTCTCTCTCTCTCTTCCTTTCTCTTTCTCTTTCTCTATTTCTCAAAGTTCTGCCCTAGAAACATGTTCATTATAATTATTTGAGGTGTTTTGAAAAATCAACAGCCTTCGGGAAGGAGGATAAAGGGGTTTGAAACATTGCCCGTAGATAAATACAGTCTGAAAAGCATTTCTGTCTAAGCTCCCATTTGGTGTGTTTTTTTTTTAAACACAAAGCCACCTCAGATCCCCTTAAACATTTGTGAGAAAATTCTTGCCTCCAGGTGCGTGGGTTTTTCTAACTCTGACCCGCTATTCCTACTGCTTTACTTTTTGGGTTTCTATTTCTGCCACTGTAGGCTGGGTCTCCCCTTGGCATCTCTGGTTTAGAAAACTAAGGTAGAGTGAGGGGATTTCCTGAGGTCACAGTGCTGACAGCATTTCTCGTCTTTATTCTTACTCTCATTTTAAAGCAAAACAAATGGTTATATTATTTTATTGATGTTGCAAAATCCTTTGGCTAGGATTTAAATCCCCGCAGCTCATACCGAAATTATTCCTGTCTCCCATTGCATGGGAATTGTGGGAAATGGTTAAGTGATCACTGTCAGGAGAGAAGCCGATGCCTTGTTTTTAACCTTCTAAGTCATCAAAGGGCAGGAAGTGGATCTGGTTGGCATTGTCCTTGAACACTGCATGATGACTGTCATGTAATATTTTAGTGATAGTGTCATTAGCATCTGAGAGGTGACCACACGTCCTGCTGGAAAAGACCAGGTGGTAATTTACATTGCATGTTGCTTAAAACATTGAGCCCTTTGGTTTTTAACAATATTCACTTGATGTTTTAGATTACTCAACCTCAGCTGCAAAAACACTACATTTTTTTCCTTTTCCTTGAGATGTAGCACCTTGATGTTTTCAAGAATTAAACTCAGAGGTTATAGAAAATGTTCTCTTTTCTCTCAGTCAGGAAGACAGCGCGTTGACAATCATTTAGGGATCCTGCTCGAGGGCCAGGCCCCACAGCGACATTGCTGTGGATAATCTGATTACGGCAGGTGGCGAATTCTCCCAGAGCTCTGAGAGCCGTGCAGCTACAGGGAGGTGTGTGGCGAGAGATTTCCAAGGAAGTCGCCTAGAGTGCCGGCTGTGTCGCTGTGCAAATGAACGCCTTCCCACATTATTGCTGTGTCTAATCATTAACACGGAGGCACATACTGCCCCATTCTTCACGCCTCCCTCAAGCTCTGTCTTCATCTACTGATCTTCCCCCGGGGAATAGCTGTGCTGAGTCTCTCAGAACCTTTGTATCTTCCTCATTCATAACTCAGGGGAGTCCCACCCTGTCCTCTCCCTTTTCTGTTTTGTCTGGTCCATGCCATTCTTACTCCTAGAACGTGTTCCGAAGAACCAACTCCATAAGTGTTCTCAGGCTTTTTAAGCTTTCTCTCCCCAGCCTATGACATGTGGTCTGTCATTTAGGGCAGATTGTCCCCAAAATGGTGCCAGCAGCTCCTGCTTCTGGCACGGTGTGGTTCCCTCCTGGGTTCCCTCTGGGCTGGACCCTGGAGTGTTAGTGAGTGTGCACCAGTAGATACTTTGCTTCTCTCTGTTGCAACTCCGCAACATCAAACATCAAGTTCAACTTGAAGAGCGGGGCGAGCATTGTGGAGGGAGGTCGAGAGGAGACAGAGGAGGCCCAGGACTCCAGAGCAGTGGCAATCCTTCCCAGCTGCGCCCTGGGCCAAGTCCCAAGTATAGCAGCACAGGCATGTAAGGGGCTGTGTGGACATGACTGATCAGTGACGTCTGGAGAGCAGGAAAACAATGCTTCTTTGTGTCCTCGGCTCCTAATCAGAATGGTGGTTGCCATCATCTGCAGCCACGTGTGAACCTTAGACTTTCCCAGTGTTCCTGGCCTTCTCTAGTGTAAGAGATCACACAGATCTGAATGGACCATCTGTGTGAATGACAGGCACTGTCGTGTAACCAGAAAAAGGTGAATCACTTGGTTTCTGATTTTTCACATCAATTTTGCATCATTTGTTGCTACTAAAATACAAAAGTAATTACACTTTGTGCACAAAGCTTATTCATACGGCCACAGTGAGTCCCCATACAGCACACCTAATGACTTTACACAATTTTTAAGTTTTATGGTTATTTGCAAGAGCAAAAATCAAAACTTTGTATGCTAAGTTGAGCTTTAATGCAGACATATGCTTGACCAACAGGATATTTAATTAAACAGGAAGAATGTTTCATTTTGCTGAAAATACTTGTTCAGTTTTTGTTTTTTTTCTTTTTAGTTGTACATGGGAGCAGAATAAAGTCTGACACATCACACATACATGGAGTATAACTGCCCATTCTTCTGGTTGTACATGATATGGAGTTTCTCTGGTCGTGTGTTCATATATGAAGGTAGGAAAGTTATGTCTGATTCATTCTACTGTCTTTCCCATTCCCCTCACTGCTTCCCACCATTTTCCCCCCATCCAATCCAGTGAACCTCCACTTCCAACACACTCTGTATATTGTCAGTCAGCATCTTATCTGCATATCAAGAGGGAGCATTTGGCCTTTGTTTTTTTGGGATTGGCTTATTTCACTTAGCATGATATTCTCCAACTCCATCCATTTACCAGCAAATGCTATAATCTCATTCTTATTTATGGCAGAGTAATATTCCATTGTGTATATGTACCATATTTTCTTTATCCACTCATCTATTGAAGGGCATCTAGGTTGGTTCCATAGCTTAGTTGTTATGAATTGAGCTGCTATGAACATTGGTGTGGCCAGATTACTATAGTATGCTGACTTTAAGTTCTTTGAGTATATTTCAAGGAGTGGGATAACTGGGTTAAATGGTGATTCCATTCCAATTTTTCCAAGGAATCTCCGTACTGCTCTCCAGAGTGGTTGCACCAATTTGCAGTCCCACCAGCAATGCATGAGTGTACCTTCTTCCCCACATATTCACCAACATTTAATGTTACTTGTATCCTTGATAATTGCTATTCTGACTAGAGAGAGATGAAATCTCAGTGTAGTTTTAATTTGCATTTCTCTAATTGCTTGTGATGTTGAACATTTTTTCATGTAGTTGTTGACCAATCATATTTCTTCTTCTGTGAAGCTTCTGTTCAGGTCCTTTGCCCATTTATTGACTGGGTTATTGGTTTATTTTTTTGTGTGTGTTAAGTTTTTTGAGTTCTTTATCTATCCTGGACATTAATGCTCTGTCTGAGGTGCAGGTGGTAAAGATGTTCTCTCGTTCTGTAGGCTCTCTCTTCATGCTCTTGATTGTTTTCTTTGCCATGAAGAAGCTTTTTAGTTTGATACCATCCCATTTATTGACTCTTGGTTTTAGTTTTGTTGAGGAATTCAGTTCCTAAGCCAACATGATGGAGGTTTCTGCTTACTGTTTCTTCTAGTAGGCGCAGGGTCTCTTCCTAGTCCTTGATCTAGGTTGAGTTGAGTTTTGTGCAGGGTGAGAGATAGGGTCTAATTTCATTTTATTAAAATGGATTTCCAGTTTTTCCAGCCTCATTTGTTGAAGATGCTATCTTTTCTACAATGCATGTTCCTGGCACCTTTGTCTAGTAAGAGATTCCTGTATTTATGTGGGTTTGTCTCTGTGTCTTCTATTCTTTACCATTGGTCTACATGTCTATTTTGGTGCCAATATCATGCCGTGTTTGTTACTATGGTTCTGTAATATAATTTAAGGTCTGGTATTGTGCTACCTCCTTCTTCACTTTTCTTGCTGAGGATTGCTTTGGCTATTTTGGACTTCTTATTTTTCCAAATGAATTTCATGACTGCTTTTTCTATTTCTATGAAATAGAATCCCAGGAGGAATTGCATTAAATCTGTATAGTGCTTTTGACAATATTAATTCTGCCTATCCAAAATCATGGTGGATCTTTCCACCTTCTAAGGTCTTCCTCAATTTCCTTCTTTTGTGTTCTGTAGTTTTCATTGTACAGGTCTTTCACCTCTTTTGTTAGATTGATTCCTAAATATTTTATTTTCTTCAGGGCTATTGTGAATGGAATAGTTTTCCTAATATCTCTTTCAGTTGATTCATCACTGATGTATAGGAATGAAATTGATTATGGGTGTTAATTTTGTATCTTTCTACTTTGTTGAATTCTTTATGAGCTCTTGAAGTTTTTTGATGGAGTTTTTGGGTCTTCTAAATATAGAATGCCAACAGCAAATAGGGATAGTTTGAGTTTTTCTTTTTGTATTTGTATCCATTTGATTTCTTTCATCCAATAGCTCCGGTTAGAGTTTCCAGGACTATGTTGAATAGAAATGGTGAAAAGAGCATCCCTGTCTTGTTCCAGTTTTTAGAGGGAATGCTTTCACCTGTGTCTTCATTTAGACTGGTGTTGGTCTTGGGTTTAACATATATATCTTTTACAATGTTGAGGTGTGTTCCTACTTTCCCTAGTTTTTCTAGTGTTTTGAACATGAATGGATGCTGTATTTTGTCAAATGCTTTTTTTGCATCTATTGAGTTAATCATGTGATTCTTTTCTTTAAGTCTATTGATGTGATGAATTACATTTATTGATTTCCATATGTTGAACCAACCTTGCATCCTTGGCATGAACCCCACTTGATCAGGGTGCACTACCTTTTCAATATGTTTTGTATGTGATTCACCAGTGTTTTATTAAGAAGGTTTGCATCTATGTTCATCAGGGATCCTGGTCTGAAATTTTCTTTCCTTGATGTGCTTTTGTCTGGTTTTGGCGTCAGTGTGACACTAGCTTCATAGAATGAGTTTGGAAGGGTTCCCTCCTTTTTTATTTCATGGAATAATTTGAGGGATATTGGTGTTCATTCTTCTCTGAAGGTCTTGTAGAACTCAGCTTGGAATCTCTCTGGTTCTGGGCTTTTCTTTCTTGGTAGACTTGATGGCATCTTCAGTTTCAATGCTTGGAATTGATCTGTTTAAATTGTGTATGTTCTCCTGATTCAGTTTGTGTTGGTCATATGTCTTTAGATATTTGTTGATGTCTTCAAGATTATCTATTTTATTAGAGTATAAATTTTCCAAATAGGTTCTAACTTGTCCATATTTCAGTAGTGTCCACTGTGATGTTTCCATTTCATTGTGAATTTTGCTAATTTTTTCTCTCTCTTTTTCTTTGTTAGCTTGATTAAAGGTTTATCCAACCTTTCAACTTTTTGTTTTGTTGATTTTTTAGATTGTTTCTTCTGTTTCAAATTCATTGATTTCAGCTCTGATTTTAATTATTTCCTGTCTTCTGCTTTTGGTATTGATTTGTTTGTCTTTTTCTAGGGCTTTGAGATGTAATGTTAGGTTATTTATTTGTTGACTTTCTATTCTTTTAATGACTGAGCTCAATGCAATGAACTTTCCTCTTAATACTGCCTTCATGGGGCTGGGGATATAGCTCAGCTGGTAGAGTGCCTGCCTTGCAAGCACAAGGCCCTGGATTCAATCCCTAGCACTGGGAAGAAAAAAAAAAATACTGCCTTCGTAGTGTCCCAGAGATTTTGATATGTTGTATTGCTATTCTCATTTACCTCTGAGTATTTTTTAATTTCATCCTTGATTTCTTCTGCTATTAATTTGTCATTCAATAGCACATTATTTAGTCTCCAGGTGTTAGAGGAGCTCCTTTTTTTATTTTACCACTGATTTCTAATTTTAATTCCATTATGATCTGATAGGATGCAAGGTATTATCTCTATTTTTTTGTATTTGCTAAGAGTAGTTTTGTGGCCTAAGATGTGGTCTATTTTAGAGAAGGATCCATGTACTGCCGAGAAGAAAGTGTGTTCAGTCATTGATGGATGAAATATTCTATATATGTCTGCTAAGTCTAAATTATTGTGTTTTTTAGTTCTATATGTTCTTTAGTTAATTTTGGTCTGGAAGATCTCACCAGTGGTGAGAGAGGCATGTTAAAGTCACCCAATATTATTGTGTTGTGGTCTATTTGCTTCTTGAAAATTGAGAAGGGTTTGTTTGATATACATAGATGCTCCATTGTTTGGGGCATAAATATTTATGATTGTTATGTCTTGTTGATGTATAACCTTAAGCAGTGTGAAGTGTCCTTCTTTGTCCCTTATAATTAACTTTGGCTTGAAATCCACTTCATCTGATAGGAGGATTGAAACCCTGCTTGTTTATGATATCCGTGGGAATGATATGTGTTTTCCCCATCCTTTTATCCATCTGTGGATGTCTGAGTCTGTGAGGTGAGTCCCTTCCTTTTTCATGTTGTTTATGTGTCTACCCATCTCACAGTATGGATGTGAGGCAGTAGAGTTTCTACTGTGTACTGACAGTGTCCCTGAAGGTTTCCAATTCCTCACTTGCTGAGAAGCTGCCTGTCTGCTTTCTTGGTTTCATGCCACAGAGCAGCCAGGAGAGTGAGCTCCTCTATTCCACCATTTTCAGCTCTCTGGTTCACATTTTTGTCCCTAGTAAAATCAGATGACAAAATTAAATAATATATTTGCAGGCAGACCTGCTGTATCAGTCAGCTTCCATTTACTATAGCAAAATACCTGAGATAATTAACTAAGAAAAAAGGTTTATTGTGGTTCATGATTTTGGAGATTCAAGTTCAAGACGAGATGGCCCATTGCTCTTGACCTCTGTCAAGGGTGGCTCATTATGGTAAGGGTGTGTGCTGGAGCAAAACCATTTATACTACAAGCCAAGATGGGAAGGGCCCAGGACCTTACAATTCCCTTCATGGTCATACCCCCTGTGACCTAAGAATACCTACAAGGTCCACTTTCTGAGAAATCTAGATCTCCTGCCATTGGTGTCACCCCTGGGACCATGCTTTAACACATGACACTTTGTGGGACAGTACCCAAACCGTAGCATCTGCCTGTGCATCATTTCAGGTACTCCTTTTATATGGAAGGCCCACTCTTTGGCTGGCCCAGATGAACATATTCCATGAGCATCATGAAAGCACTGAGGGTGGAGAGGGTACCCACACCTTTATTGCTTCCTTTAGTTCTTTAAGTAATGCCCACATCTTTAGCGTTTTCTCTAGTGCTTTAATGACAGAGTTTTTGAGTTCTTCCTCTTTAAGCACACCACAATAAGTATTTATGAAATTATAGAATATAGAACATGATTAGATTAGTAAAAGATCATTCCCCATTTAGGTGTCCTCTAATATCTGCTTGCATGCAAGACAAAACAGATTTTTAGCTCATATTGCAAAGGAATAGTAAATCCAATTTTTGGAAATGTCTTTAGGAAGTTTATTTAACTTCATACGGGTTTTGGTGACATGTGGGAGAGTGTATTTGGGGCAGGGGCTTATGGGACTCTTCTATGATCTGCGCATGAAGCCCTGAGGGAGAAGATCTGGAGAGTATTCATCATGAGCATGCAAAGCTTCAAATATGACTTATCTCACCTACTCAGAAGTTCATGAATGCTTCTGGGGCCCCCGGACTTTAACCTTGGAATGCTTTTGTTTCCCATTCCTCCGCCCCCCCAACAAAAACAACCTCTCAAAACATGAAGAGTCTGCAGGCTTGGACAGGTTGCCCTTTCACACACTGGTCCCATCAGCTGGAACCGGTAGCCGGATTGTGATTTCTATTTTCACCAAAATGATTTCTGGTTAGGGCAGCTTTTTTCTTCACTGTAGGCCTGTGTAAATAATTTCATTTCTCCAGAATCATGTTTTGTAGCTATTTTTACTTCATCTACTTATTTTCTTTGTCCAGTTTCAATAAAGCAGTTGGAAGTGACATGAGAAATGGAGCTGACATTGGCCACTTGTATAATTTTTTTCCCTCTCTTTAGATCTGAAATAGCTTAGGCCAAAAACACAAAGCAGGAAAGATATGTAAACTTTAGTAGAAGTCTGATGTGAGCCTTTGAATTCATGATCACTGAAATGAATTCTTGATGTTTAATCTGAAGTGCACGTAGATGGAACACCTGATGTCAAGCATTCTACTAAAATGGGAACAGGTTTCAAGTTGTTTAAATTGTAGCATTTCCAAGCTATACAGTAACTACCCTGTTGACAGCCCTAAGAAGTCCACAGAAAGAAAACTCACACAGTTAAGTGTTTAAGAAAGTTCTAATGATTGCATATTTTGGAATTACTTTTAAATTGATTTTCTGGTTTTGAGATATGTATAAAAATAAAAAATTCATTACAATCCTCATAGTGTTATAAAACCCTCCTGATTGCATTCTTGGGTGCAATTTAGATGACTGGTCTATGGTAATCACAGGAATGTGCACCCCCATCAGAATTGAGTGTGCAGCGAAGCATTTATAGGAAATGACCTTTGGGTGGGCATACTAGCAACGAAGGTGGATTTGAGTCTGTGCAAATGTGTTCTTCTGAATTAGTGGCAGAAGTGTCCAAGTACCTAGTGGATCTTAGAGGTCACTTTTACAAAGCCTAAAGGCTGTGCTGGCCAAATGTAGTGACTGAGTAGCTTACCACTACTTCAGCACTGTCCAGAAAGAACACTCTTCATGCCCACTGGCTCAGTTCTTGCATTTCAGTTGCTATGTTATTTTCTTTTCTGATGTGATTATTGTATAACTAAAGTTCTTTTTTCTTTTCATTGAATATTTTACCTATTATCTTTCCCTAAATATCTCTTGAAACCAAGTTCAAAGAGCATTGACATCTCTCTTGGAGGCCACTTAAGAAATACCTCCAGCATTAGCTTCAGAAAAAAATCCTACCTGAGTCCAGGAGGTTTGAGCTCCATTCTCAGAGGGTAAAATTCTTAGGATTATCATATTTTTTTCATTTTATTTCAGTTTTTCTTTGAGTTTTACATAGCTACAGAGATATACTCACACACTGGGAAGAAGCCTTCACCTCTTATAATTGTTTAAATTGTGAATTGTTTTACAATAGATGTGGATCTCAGTGTTTTGGTGAATAATTCATTAGCTTTTTTCTTTTGCTGTCAATCATACAATTTATTTTTTTTCCAGCATTCACTGCTGATAGGAGCAGATTTTCCCAGAAAACCTACTGTATCTGCAAAACGAAAAATGCCTATTCTGAAAAAAGTGCTGTTTTAATTGCTCATGTGGCCATATCAAATACGAAGTTTAACATGTCCTATAGGTAACCTTTCCCCTTCTCTGATTTATTTTGCTCATTGAAAGGTAAAGTGATCCCAGTGCTCTGAAGCTTGCTTCAGCATCCTGTGTTTATTATTAGGTTATAATGAATGTGGGACCCAGGAGCCCATTAAGAATTAATTACCAATCATTGTTCTTCAATTCTTTATTAGATGTCCTCTCAAAAAGACATCATGTAAAGGCACATCTGGAAGCCGTCTTGGAGAGCTTTTAGTCAAAAACTCTTCACCGTTTACATGAATATTCCCAAAGTCAGTGCCATGAAGTGACTCTTCCAGAGCCATAGGAATTCCTTCGGAGAACAAAGCAGAACACTAAAAGTTCAGCAAGGCGGACCAGAGAGTGGAAGTGCTGGACACCTTCTCTTTTCTATTCTTTTTTTTTTTTTTTGACTCAACCAATAAGACCTGTGAAGCATTTCATCATGCGAAGCATTTCATCCTGTCTCCTGCCCACCAGCTTGGCCACCTCCGAGCTCATGTGGGTGCCTGTTGTTTGAATTTGGTCTGTTTCCACAGTCAGGACTGAGGCTTTTGGGTGATCTGTGGACTGAGGCACCCCAAGAGGCACAGGGAACTCACAGAGGGCTTCCTGAGCTTGCCCAGGCTCACCCCTCCTAGACATCTTCTACATGTGCCCCCTGTTTGTAAGGGCTCAGCTCAGGTCTCCGTCACCAACCCACCTTTCTCCTTAAGTCTGAGAGCATTTGCTGTTCAGTGAGCTAAAAAAGTAGACCCTGCTTTCAAATTTTTGCTCTCTCCTTTCCAGTTATGCAGCATTAGATGAACTACATAACCTCTTGGACTTTAATTCTTCATCTGTATTATTGGAAATTCAAAGAGTATTTTAAAAGATAGATGTGAAAATTGAAATAGATAATGTTTTATAAACACCCAGGACTACCTATGACACCGTTGCCCAATGAAATTTAAAACTCGCTCCTATTAGTACTGTCTTAAGGCATTACTAATCTTTTTCTTTGTATGAATGCATTATGGTCAAACTTGACCTTCAAGTTCATAAGGCTCATATAATTTTTTCTATCGCCACTATTTGAAACTGGGAGATTGGAGATAAAATATCTTTAGATAATATGTAGGATGAGAATAAAGTTTCTAATTTTAGTAAGTTGTTTCTTTTCTTTTTTTCTTTTTCTACTTTTACCACTCTCATCAACCACAACTTGCTTGCCCAGCTGAGGAAATTATTTTTTTATTTTATTTATTCAGAAAACTTTAAGTCCATAGTTTTTATTTTGAGATGAATTACAGCAACAAAGGAGCTCAGAATCATGATGACTGCATTTTCCCTGCATGTAGTTCTATTATCAACTAGTCCTGGCAAAAGTCTCCATGGCTCTGGATAATATCACACCCATATCTATCCAGCCCCCGAAAGTGTGCATGATCATTGTATGCCTCCTCCCTGCAGGGAACCTGAGTCTCAGTGTGCCCTGCAAGTGTGTCCGGGGTGCAAAGAGTTCGGAGCCAGCATCTGCAGCACGTGGGTTTCAGATTGCTGAATTCCAGGCTTATATATCCCTTGTTCTGTTCCTAAATTTGACAGTATAATTCCAGTAGCTTTTTTTTTTTTCAACTTCATAGTTGGAGATTGGTCCCTATTGGGACATCTATTACCAAGTCTTAAATCTAGTCTTCAGAAGAAAGTGTTGCTCCTGGCAATGTTGTTCTGTGTCCTGGCCACTTCTCTACATTTTGCGTAAACTTCACAGATGGGACATGAACAGAACCTCTGGTCATCTTGAAGGTGGACAGTATCAGTAATTACAGGGTACTAAAAGAATGAGTCCAGGGTGTTTTAATCTCTGTTTTATATAAGTATGGTCCACTCATCTACACACTGATCTCACATCTTCAATTTTAAACCAGTTGTATTTCAGATATTTGCAACAAAGGAGATAAGAAAAACCAAGGGTGAGAAGCTTCCAAAGGAGCCAGGGTCGGAGCTGACCACTGACTGGCGAGTAAAGGTGCTCACAGGAGCTCACTAATGTTGGAGTATATACATTGCAGAATAGTTGCTAATATAATTAGTGTCACCCCTGCACCAAGCTCTGTTTTTTATGCCCAGAGGTGTTTAGCATAGTTTCCTAAAGAAGTGAGAAATCCCCTTTTTAGGAGCCACAGGGTGGTACAATGTCTTAACACTGAGACACCATGCATGCTCTATAGAGTAGGAAAGCTATGCAATTTTGATGATATTTGTAGAGCCTGTTATGACTTTTGAAACAGTTCAACATATTTCCCACAAAAATAGTGGATGCCCAATTAGTAAGAGAATGACAAAAATTGTTTTGAGATTCTTAGCAATTACGATGTAGCATAGAAATAAAAGTGATTATCAGAAGATTGAATTGAAATACCAAGTCTATCACAAATAAGACCCAAGAACATGAGGACAGCACTCCACCTTTACGGGACTCAACAGTCTTCTCAGTAGAGAAACCACTGCAGGGTCATTTTGAGAAGAAAGAGGTGGATGGGGAAGACAGAGACAGACAACATATTTTTCCAATCTTGGCAGAATTAAAAACATTACTGCTTCTCAAATAGTATTTTTAGAAACAAATTATTTTGCAAGCTATAATGGTCACAAGTTTTCTTCATTTAGTAAAATATCACACTCTAGTAGGTATTTCTGCCAAATCTTTGAAATACAACTTGTTTAAAATTGAAGGTGTGAGATCAATGTGTCGCTGAGTGGCCCATACTTATAAACAGAGATCAAAACTCCCTGGACTCATTCTTCCAGTACTCTGTAGAGCACATAAACAAATGTGACATGTCAGGTCTTGATTCACATGTGCTTATACATGTAAACACACACTTTTTAAAATCATACAATTAAAAATTATTCCAAATATTTTGACTCCAGTTTTATCAGGATTTTTGAGGATTCCCCGCCCCCACAAATAAAAGTGTATCTTATTTGTGTATTTAAGCATTTTAAAGTCTGGACTTTTATTTTTATTTTTTTCCCAGTCTGTGTTCAAGGCATAGGATCAAGGAGCTAGTGTGATAGGTGAATTTACCAAGCATCTGATGGGACCAGAGCACTGCAATATTGTCTTGTAACTCAGGCTGCCACGGAGTTGATCTGTGAAATATTGAAGATGTTGAATCATCTCACAATATTTGAGGAGCTCTCTACTGCTCTTTTCATTGGGATACCAGGTTTAAAGTGGGTGTGTAAGGAAAAAGAAGTTCAAACATCCAAGTTGCATGATCTAACGCCCTTGCTCCCTCTGGGATCACAGAGCCAGCAACAATTTATGAGTCAGTAAATGTTTGCTGGGGTGCTTTACCATCCTCAGCACGAGCTAAGCTGGGGCTCTCTGGACCCATCCCGGGCTTAGGTCTGGGTCCTCACACTCAGCATTAAATTTGGGTTCATCACCAGATCTCCAGGAGCTGCCTTGTTTCCAATCATAAGTAACGAGATCTATTTTCGGGGAGAATTATTGCTAGTATATGTGAGCCGTTCAGCAGGTATTTGACAAGTGACAGAAATAAAAGGCAGGCATTTTCTCCCTAGGTGTCTTTATGCCATTGGGAATGTTTACTCACCCACAGGAAATGATTAGTAAATCATATGGGAGAAGATGTGGAAGAATTCTAAAATGTTACCTTTAACCTCTTATCAACTATAATTTTCTGTGATATGCAGAGCATTCAGGAAAGCGAAAATATCCAACATCAGTTTGAGAAGGCTTTGTGGAGGAGGGGTTTTTAAATAGGCAGTGTTTGGACATTAGGGGAAATTGGAAAGAATTTTAGACAGAACAACACGGGCACAGTAAAAGATGAGGAACAAATGAGAAGAGGAAGAGATTATTTAAGGACTTGGCTGTAGAAGTGCAGAGATCTGAAAGGGAGTGATAGAGAATACACTTGGTAAGCATGCCAGAGCCAGGTAAAGAGGTGTTGGAAGTGAGAAAATCAGAGTTAATTCCAATGTTGAAAACATTATGAAGTTAAACAAGTTTTTGGAGGAGGCAAGTACCATGATATATGTATTTTTCAATAAGAACTAAGACAGGAGAGTCTGTGTGGTCCTGGCAGGAGACCCTGGAGTGGAGAAAATCAGTGTTGGAGCCACTGGAGAGAGATGCATCGGAAGACTGAGGAGCAGGACTCAATTTTATTCCTATGATTTGAAAAAGCAGTGAGGTATCTAAGTGAAAACGGCCAGTAGGAAGTATCCCAGCTGCAGGCTTCAGCGGTAACAGTTCAGAACTGTCACTCAAAGGTAGCTGCTCATCATGGATCCAGAAAAGAATGGCGTTCCTGAGAAGCTGAAAACCCAGCCTGGAAAATGGGTTCAGGAATCTGTTCCGACTCCTTGTCTGGTTCTGCTTGCATCCAAATGACATCCTAGCAGAGAGAACGAATGAATGAACTCAGAGGAAATGCCCAGACAGGAGAAGGCAGGAGGCTTAAGTGTGTAGTGGCCAAATTTTTCAGAAAGAAAAAGGAAGTGAGTGAAGAGCTTGAAGAGGATCCAGAGGAGAAGTGGCACCTGTGTACTTAGGTTTGTGGAAGCTCAGGGAGGACACCATCTGTGGAGAAGGTGGTGCTCACCTGGAAGGGCTCAGGCAGAAGGATGACAAGGACAGGCCATCGAATTCAGCAATGGAAACTAAATTGGAAAGTCAAAGGTCAGTGAGTGGTGGGAACAGATGTGAGATAGGAAGAGATAAAGAGAGAACAAGAAAGGAAAGGATGCAAATTTAAAGAGATTTGAAACATGGTCAGTGGGGGATGTTTATCAATTAATTTATTTTCAGAATAAAATAATTTTAGACAAATTTGAGGACTGAGAAAAAGGAACTCAGAGAACTTGCATAGGCCGGGTATTGAGAGCTGTGAGGCTGTGCCCCGCAGGAGAGAAGGAGGAGCTTCGGAGCTTGTTTGCTTTGGCAAAGTTCCAGGGATTTACTTCCAGACCTGAGAGAGGGATGCAAGGGTGGGTGAAGCTACACAATACCAACACTCAACTAAAAATATAAACAGGAATGCATATGTTAAATGTTTATTTATTGGTTTAAGTATAATAAAAGTCAAAATCACTTATTCCTTTAATTTTATTTGTTCTAATTAGTTGTATATGACAGTAGAATGCGTTTATACCTTTTGATAGATCACATATAAATAGAGTGCAATCTCTCATTTTTCTGATTATACCTATTGCAGGAGCACATCACTCATGCAGCCATACATGTATATGAGATAATAATGTCTGTTTCACTCTACTATCCTTCCTACCCCCAGGCCCCTCTTCCCCTCCCGTTACTCCCCTCCACCTAATCTAAAGAAACTCTATTCTTCCCTAGCACCCACCCCACTTATTGTGAATTAGCTTTTGCATATCAGATAAAACCTTGGCCTTTAGTTTTTTGGGTTTGGCTTATTAGCATGATAAGTGCTAACTCATCCAACTCCATCTATTTACCAGCAAATGCCAGAATTTCATTCTTCTTTAAAGCTAGTGCGTGTGTGTGTGTGTGTGTGTGTGTGTGTGTGTGTGTAATATATTTTCTTTATCCATTTATCCTGTTGAAGGACACCTAGTTTGGTTCCATGGTTTAGCTATTGTGAATTGGGCTCCTATAAACATTGATGTGGCTGTATCACTGTAGTATGTTGATTTTAAGTCCTTTGGGTATAAACCAAGGAGTGGGATAATGGGGTCAAATGGTGGTTCCATTCTAAGTGTTCTTAGGAATCTCCATATTTATTTCCATAATGGTTGTACCAATTTGCATTCCCATGTATGAATGTACCTTTTCCCCCATATCCTCGTCAATATTTTCTGTTGCTTATATTCTTGATAAATGCCATTCTGAGTAGAGTGAGATGAAATCTTAGAGTAGTTTGGAATTCCTTTTCTCTAATTGCTAGAGATGTTGAACATTTTTTCATGTATTTATTGGGTGATTGTATATCTTCTTCTGTGAAGTGTCTGTTCAGTTCCTTACTCCATTAATTGATTGGGTTATTTGTTTTGTTTTTGTTTTTTTTTTTCAGTGTTAAGTTTTTTGAGTTCTTTAATATCCTAGAGATTAATGCTTTATCTCAGGTGCACGTGGTGAAGATTTTCTCCCAATCTGTAGGCTCTCTCTTCACATTATTGTTTCTTTGCTGAGAAGAATTTTTTTAGTTTTGAGTTCATCCCATTTTTTGATTCTTGATTTAACTTCTTGTACTTTAGGGGTCTTGTTAAGGAAGTCAGGTCCTAGGCAAACATGATAAAGTTTGGGGCCTGCTTTTTCTTCTAGCAGTCACAGGGTCTCTGTGCTAGTGCTTAAGTCTTTGATTCACAGTGAGCTGTTTGTTGCACCATTTGTTGAAAAAGCTATCTATTCTCCAGTGAATGTTTTTGGCACTTTTGTCTAGCATGAGATAACTATTTACGTGGGTTTGTCCTTGTTTTCTGTTGCGTGCCATTGGTTCACATGTCTGTTTTGGTGCATTACCATGCTGTTTTAGTTACTGTAACTGTGTATTATAGTTTGAGGTCTGGTATTGCGATGCCTCCTGTTTCAGTTCTCTTGCTGAGGATTGCTTTGACTATTCTGGGTCTCTTATTTTTCCAAATGAACTTCATTACTTTTTCTAATTCTATGAAGAATGGCATTGGGATTTTAATAGGAATTGCATTAAATTTGAATAATGCTTTTGGAAGTATGGCCATTTTGACAATATTAATTCTGCCTATCTAGGAGCATGGGAGGCCTTTCCATCTTCAAAGGTCTTCTTCAATTTATTTTTTTAGTGTTCAGTAGTTTTCATTGTTCAGATCTTTCACCTCTTTTGTTAGATTAATTCCTGAGTGTTTTATTATTATTTTTGAGGTGATTATGAATGGGGTAGTGTTCTGTATTTCTCTTTCAGTGGATGCATTACTGATGGACAGGAATGCATTTGATTTATGGGTATTGATTTTATATCCTGTTACTTTGCTGAATTCATTTATTAGTTCTTGAAGATTTTTGGTGGAAATTTTTGGATCTTTCAAATATAGAATCATATCATCAGCAAATAGTGATAGTTTGAGTTCTGCTTTACCTATTTGTACACTTTAATTTCTTCTAATTGCTCTGGCTAGAGTTTCAAGGACAATGTTGAATAAAAGTGGGGAAAGAGGACATGCTTGTCTTGTTCCAGTTTTTAGAGGAAATGTGTTCAATTTTTATCTGTTTAGAATTAGATTGGCCTTGGGTTTAGCATATATGGCTTTTATGATTTTGTAGTATGTTCCTACTATCCCTAGTTTTTCTAGTGCTTTGAACATAAAGGGGTGCTATACTTGTCAAATGCTTTTTCTGCATCTGTTGAGGTGATCATATGATTCTTCTTTTTGAGTCTATTCATATGATGAATTACATTTATTGATTTCCATATGTTGAACCAATTCTGCATCCCTGGGGTGAACACCACTTGATTGTGATGCACAATTTTTTTAATATATTTTTATGTGAGTTGCCAGAATTTTATTGAGAATTTTTGCACCTTTGTTCTTCATGGATACTAGTCTGAAATTTTTTTTACTTGATGTGTCTTTGTCTGGTTTTGGAATCAGGACAATATTAGCCTCAAAGAATAAGGTTGGAAGGATTCTCTCCTTTTCTATTTCATGGAATAATTTGCAGAGTATTGGTGTTAATTCTTCTTTAAAGATCTTGTGGAGCTCGGCTGAGAATCCATCTGGTCCTGAGTTTTTCTTAATTGGTTGGCTTTTAGTGGCATTTTCAATTTAATTACTTGAAATTGTTCTGTTTAAATCATGTATGACCTCCTGATTCAGTTTAGGTAGGTCATATGTCTCTAGAAATTTGTCAATGTCTTCAATATTTTCTATTATATTGGATTTTAAATTTTCAAATAGTTTCTCATTATCTTCTGTATTTCAGTTATGCCTGTTGTGATATTTTGTTTTTCATCAAGTGTTTTAGTAATTTAGATTTTCTCTCTTTCTCTTTTTGTTAGTATGGCAAGGGGTTTAACAATTTTTATTGATTTTTTTCAAAGAACCAACTTTTCGTTTTGTCAGTTTCTTCAGTTGTTTCTTTTGTTTCAATTTCATTGATTTCAGCTCTGAATTTAATTATTTCCTGTCTTCTACTTTTTTTGGTGTTGATTTGGTCTTTTTCTAGGGATTTTAGATGTAATGTTAGGTCGTTTACTTGTTGACTTTGTATTCTTTTAACAAATGCAATGAACTTTCCTCTTAGGACTCCCTTCATAGTGTCCCAGAGATTTTGGTATATTTTATCAGTATTCTCATTTACCTCTAAGTATTTTTTCATTTCATCCTTGATTTCTTCTACTACCCATTCATCATTCAATAGTGTATTATTTAGTCTCCATGTGTTAGCTTCCTTTTTTAATTTTTTTGTTGATTTGTAATTTCAGTCCATTATAATCTGACAGAATGCAGGGTATTAACTCCATTTTTTTTTTTTTGTATTTGCTAAGAGTTGCTTTGTGGCATAAGATATGGCCTATTTTAGAGAAGGATCCATGTGCTGCTGAGAAAAATGCATATTTGCTCTTTGATGGATGAGTTTTTCTATATATATCTGTTAAGTCTAAATTATTGATTGTATTATTTAGTTCTATAGTTTCTTTATTTAGTTTTTGTTTAGAAGATCTGTCCATTAGTGAGAGAGGTGCGTTAAATCACCCAGTATTATTGTGGTCTATTTGCTTGTTGAAATTGAGAAGCGTTTGTTTGATGTACATAGATGCTCCATTGTTTGGAGCATAAATATTTACAATCACTATGTCTTGCTGCTGTGTAATTCCCTTCAGGAGAATGAAATGACCTTCTTTGTCCCTTCTGATTAACCTTGACTTGAAGTCCACTTTATCTGATATGAGGATGGAAACTCCTCTATTTTATGTAATCCATATTAGTGATAGGCTTTTTCCCATCCTTTCAACTTCAGTCTGTGGATGCCTTTGCCTATGAGGTGAGTCTCTTGGAGGCAGCATGTTGTTGGGTCTCATTTTTTAATCCAATCTTCAAGTCTATGTTTTTGATTGATGAGTTTAGTCCATTAATATTCAAGGTTATTACTGAGATATGACTTGTATTCCCAATCATTTTGGTTTATTTCTGGCCTTTAATTTGATTGAGTTCCTCTTTTGACTATTCCTTTAGTATAGTTCCTCCCTTTGCTGGTTTTTACTTTTTTTTCACTTCATCCTCATGGACTATTTTGTTGAGAATGTTCTATAGTGCAGGCTATTTTTGAATTCTTTTAACTTTTGTTTATCGTGGAATGTTTTTATTTCATCTTTAAATCTGAAACAATTTCACTAGATATAAAATTCTTGGTTGGCATTCATTGTCTTTCAGAGCTTATGTTGTTCCATGACCCTCTAACTTTGAGGGTCTGGGTTGAGAAATCAGTTGAGATCTGAATTGGTTTTCCCCTATATGTAATTTGCTTTTTTTCTCTGACAGCCTTTAAGATTTTATACTTATTCTGTATTTTAGTCATTTTCATTATAATGTGTCTTGGTGTTGATCTGCTGTAGTTTTGCACATTTGGGGTCCTGTAAGCCTCCTGTATTTGATTTTCCATTTTATTCTTTAGGTTTGGGAAATTTTCATCAAAAAGATTGTGCATTCCTTTGGTTTGTATCTCTGCTCTTTCAATTCCAATGACTCTTAAATTTGGTCTTTTCTTGTTATCCCATAATTCTTTGAGGTTCTGTTCATGGATTCTTACCATCTTCTCTGCGGGGTCGACATTATTTTCAATATTAAATATTTTGTCTTCATTGTCTGAGGTTCTGTCTTCCAAATGGTCTAGTCTGTTGGTGATGTTTATAATTTGATTTATTGATTTCTTCACTTTGAGGTTTTCTGTTTTTTCACAATCTCTAACTCTTTATTGAGGCGATCTTTCAATTCCTTTATTTTCTCTTTGATTTCATACTTTATATCACCCTTTACTTCACAGATCAGATTAACTATCTACATTTTAAATTCCCTCTTGAACATTTCTATTACCATATTGTAAGAGGCTTCCCTTATTGGGGCACCTTGGTTTGTTTGTGGCATTTTGTTTCCTTGTTTTTTCATGTTGCTTATGTGTTTTTCCCATCAAGATTTATGAATCTGAGGCAATACGGATTCTACCCTGTAGACCTATATTGTCACTGAATATTTCCTGTACCCTGCCTTTTAGAGGGAGACCAGTATCAACAACACCCAGTGCAAACTATATACAGCCTCAAATCTAATAGCTCCCAGCAAGTCATCCACTGCCCTCTCACTATAAACAGCAATAACAAGTTCAATCACTGTTCACAATAAAAACAGAAAATTTGCCACATGGATTTACAATATCAAATGATGGAAAAAGAAAGAAACAGAATAGTGCAGGACATGGTGTTCATGGGAGAGAATAGAGAAGCCAGAAGCAAAAATTCATAGGAGCAGTGGGAGAGGAACCAACAGTGATTGGTTGTTATGTGGGGAAAAGGTAGAAAGGGAATATAGGAAGACACACAAGTGAGAGGAAGAATACATATAAAGACAAGAAAAAATTAAAGACATAGACTATATAGAATATATAGCAGAACTGCAAAACACCATGCATCTATCACTGTGTTCAATAAACGGATGCCCAAAAACATCCTGCTCCAAATATGGTGGAGAGAGATGTCAGAGAAGAAAAAAATAAAAATAAACTAAATCTCAGTGGAAAACTGAGCAACTGTCTCTGCCAGCATCCAAAAGCTTCTCAGCCCTGTCTGACTTCCCACAAGACTTCCTGGCCCAAACTGGCCCTGGCAGACCCCGTCACTCTCTCGCCAATCTGGTCCTCAGATATCTGGGTTCTGCCACGTTCAATCCCAAGATCACAATGTCACCGGAATTTGGAGAGAGAACACCAGGGATAAGTAATCCTGGGAGATAGTAACTAGATGGCGGCAACCCGCATTCCCAGGACTGAGACCCCAGTTGCAACCAAACTCATAGGCACCCTACACTGAAGAGCAATAATGAGTTCAATCACTGTTCACATGTGGCCGATATCCCCAGACAGGGGTAGCTGTGCCCCAAAATGGCAGTGGCAGCCAACCCACCAGCACCCTAAACCAACCCCAGGCTCTGGCCACTGTGTCAGAATGGATGTGACTGCAGGCAACCAACACCTCATGGTATAGGCTTTTGTTAAAGTCTTTGCATCCCTCAACCCTAGAAAACTGTCCCTTCTTTCTCAGTTACTCAGAACTGGGCTGCAGACATTTTTATACAAAATTCAAGTTATTTCTGTCTATGATTCAAATAAAATGGTTAGGTTAGCAAGAAAGGCGAGAGGTAGTCTAAGAGTAGAGCTGTCAGGCAAGAGCAACGCGTCAGTTATAAAGCACTGAAGTCTATCACATGATTGCAAAGCCCAAGGATTATTTACAGAGATAGTTGGTCAGAAGCAATAAGCTCATTTTACATCTGTTAAGTCTGTTTGAAGTGAAAACAAAAAATCTTAATGATTCACACAGACTTCAGGGCAGGTGTGGGAGTTTCTTTTATTTTTATTCTTTCCCTGGAACAAGTTATAGTGCCTGATAAGAAATTCTAGGAACACATGTTTTGAATGATCCAGTAGACATGTCGTGGGCAGGTGTAGAGGATTACAGCACAGAAGGGCAGTGGACGCCCCACGACTGAGTAAACTGGAAAAGAATGAAGTCAGCGCGTTGAAGGTTGAGGCCAGGACAGAGGTGAGAGCAGACAGGAGATGACTCAGCACTTGGAGCATGCGTGTGGAGCTAGTCTGCACTGTGCACAGAACTGGACAGGACTAGACACAGCCTTCATCTGCACCTTCTCCCATGAATGATCTTGAACTAAATATATGTAATGGGGAAAAGGCTAGAGAAGGGAATCCCCACAGTAAAGACTTCACACAGCTATAGAATAGCTGATTTGCCAGGCTTCCTCTGTGAGCCACCCTTGGTCCACTTGGTGTCTTTCTCAGCACTGATTCCTGGCCAGGGTGACCAACAGAGTCTCCAATCTCACTAACTAACTGATAGAATATCACTCTACTTTACTGAGTTTCCAAACTAAGTCAGTTCACAATCGTGCAGGCCAATGATTGAAAGATGGGGTGAGCAGGGGAATGTCCCACCAGGAAAGGACACAGAAAACCACTGCAAATACATTTGATAAATATTGATTTTCTCCAGAGAGACTTAAGACTATTTGCTAGGACAGAAATACACTGGAGAAAGAAGAATATAGAAATTTTTAAAGAACTATCACATTCAAACCTGAGCTTAAATGTATACCAGGATACAAAATGTTGGGTCATAGTCTTCCTTTTTGAGACTAGGTATAAGTAAAATGTTGGCCAAGTCCAACATATACTGGATCCATGGAGTCTATAAATATACCCTCCTGGCCTGGCACTGAACATATAGTTCAGGCAGGTAAGATAATTGGCATTTGACAGTTATCTATCATTCCATGACTTATAAAGTAGGAGCTGTGTTGTAGGAAGGATCAGGTGAAGTTAGAAATCCAGAGGCAGCACAATCTCAGAAGGAACTGCACAGATTAGTGCCATCAATAACAGACTTGTACTATAATTTTTACTATGAGCAGAAAGCACACTAACTCTAGTAAGGATTAAATAACTAGAGTCTCTATCAGTGATTTGAAACTAGAAGGATCCAGATCTGGGTGCTTGCAAGAATGTAAGACAATACAACATAAATAAAGGTTGTTCCAAGGGAAGGACAAGAATTTAGAGGACAGAAGTGTCTAGTGTATGAGGCTATGCTGATTTGGGGGCTAAACAGAAAAGAGGTCAAGTCACCTCAATAAAATGGATTATGTCATTTTGGAATACCAAATTCATATGAATCATCAAAAATACGCATTGGAAGTCATTGGGAAAAATCATGATTTTCATTTGCTTTATCAGATATTTTAGTGCTCAGAACACAGAACCCATCT
Source organism: Glaucomys volans (assembly GCA_020662805.1). Taxonomy (NCBI): domain Eukaryota; kingdom Metazoa; phylum Chordata; class Mammalia; order Rodentia; family Sciuridae; genus Glaucomys; species Glaucomys volans. The sequence continues at coordinate 1,299,450 of JAJEJO010000145.1, read as the reverse complement.
TGAAGTAATAAATCTCTTAGGAGAAACATAGCAAAACATTAGAATGTACTACAGTAATCCCTGGTGTTATGGTTCAGTGAATTGTTTTGACTCCCATTAGTGATCACTTATTATGCCAATCCATTACCAACTGCTCTTTTCTATGAACTACTTGTGCATGATAAAAACAAAAACACAAACAAATTGCAACAATAAATACTTAACAAAAAGAACTAGACCATATGCAAATTCAAAGGTGAGACTGATTCTTCAATGTGTTTACAGGATTGGTCCTCAACTGCTTGAGGCTTAGAATGGGCTATTTGATGGCTTCAGGTTTTTAGCCATCATAATTGGGTGACATTGGGAAGTCAGAATGTAATAATCAACAAGTGCATCCAGTATTAACCAACTCTTGTTTTTTGTACAGTCCACTTCAACTCTAAATATTTTTTTTTTAACAATAAACTATGTCTTAGAGTGGTTTTAGGTTCACAGAAAAAAACCCCAAACCAAAAAAATCTCCCCCAAACAAACATACAAACTGAACAACAGAAGTATGGAAATTCCCCAGATGCCCCTGTCTCCACACATGCATTGGCTCCCAAGTTCGTCACAGTTGATGAGCCTGCACTCCACCCACACTCATTCTGACTGGATCTGCACTTGGTGCATTCCATGCGTTTTGACAGTTGTAAAATGATGTGCATCCAGCATTGCAGTCACACTCAGAGTAGTTTCACACACTGGATAGCTGGCATCTCTCCTCGAAAGAGGACGATCAGGAATGCTCACATCCTCTTCTTTACCTGCAGCCACAGCGGGCAGGACATGAGGCGCCTGTGGAAGGACGAGGGAGGACAGGAGGTGAGGACCTAGAGGCAGGGAGGAAGGGAGGCGCTGTGGACAGTGATGGAAACAATAATACTTGGATTTGACCACATATTTACCCAAAGGAAGCTAAATTTAAACTAAAAGTGAGAAGAATACCTGGAAATGTCATGATTTTGTTAACCCCTGGCCAGTGAGAAGGAATGGGGGCTTGAGAAAGGAAGCCGAACTCACATCAAAACAGAGAGGTTTTTCTCTTTCCTTCCTGCAAACACTTCATTTCACTGTGCAGTTCCTACCTGTGAACAATGGCCGCCAAGCAGCGCTTTAGTATTCAGAGCACTTTCCCACGGATCCGGCATGCCTTGCTCTTGAGACAGTGACATGAACTTGATCTGTGAATATTATAATCACAGCTTATTAGGTCAAGTTAACCTAACCAAAACCGCATGCTGCAGGATGGCATTAGCATTTCTCAGTGTCAATAAACATCTTTAGAAATGCTGTGATTTTTGACACCCAGGTCAGAGATTTTTCTACTGCTTCCTGCTGTCTGCTAAATACCCCAAAGCAGAATTCTCAAGGCATGGCTCTGGGACACCCCTGCATCAGAAGCACTTGGGCTATTTGTTAAATATGTAGACTTTTGGCTCCACCCTGATCTGCGGAACCAGAGAGCACAGAAGTGAAGCCTAGGAAATCACATCCTCACTGTGCTCCCCGGTTAGTGCTCACTCACATACAGCACTCCTGTGGGTCTCTTCTCGGATGGCCTTGGAGCTGATTTGTAAATACAGCTTAAAAGGTAGCTGATCTTGTTTTTGGCCTTTGCTCATTAACGATGCACTTGGAAACCTTTTCCTTTTACCTCAATAATGTTTGGATATTAAATAGCTATATCACTTTGCAGCATTACAGGCTCAGAGATGTAGAAAGGCAAGTTTGTTTCAAAGACCTTCTGTGGGAGAATGCTTTCAGAAACAAGACCTGGGGTGCCCTGTGCACCCAGCTCTGACTCCCCATTTGTTTCCCTGTGTTCAGCCACGAAGGTGCCCAGAGTGTGCTGCAAGTGTGCTTTGGGCAGCCTGCGATGGCGGCAGAACTCGGCGTTGTCCACGTGGAGATGTTTCATGGCCACAGAAGGCCCGAGTTACAGGGCCATGGAGCCTTCCAGGCGATTTCAGAGAAAGGCCTTCGAGGGCAGGCAGCAGGTGGCAGGGTCAGAGTCCCTGCAAGCAGTGCCCGAGAGGGCAGTGTGTGAAACTGTAAGAGTGAAGCTGCAGCTGCCGTGGAAAATCCACAGACGTAGACTAGCTGGCGACACACCTTCCCTGCTAGGGAGGCTGCAGGCAGCACGCAGAATCTGCCCGAGAGGCCCTGGGCCGGGAAACCAGTACACCAATAGTGCAGGGGTGCTCAACCCTTAGGAGCCCTACTCCTGCCACAGAATTCCCCAGATGCTGGGCATGGAGATTTAGGATCTCAGGTTTGGCCTGTTGGGTTTTGGTCTTGTCCCAGGCCTATCCTTGCTATTTTCCTATTCCACCCTTTTGGAATAGGAATGTTTACCCTGTGACTGTCTCACCACTGTATCTTGGAAGTATATGTTTCTTTTTGACTTTTTTAGGGACTCACAGTTGAGTTTATTTTGAGTCTCTGTAGACTTTGAGCTTGGATTTTTGAGCAGTGCTGAAACAGTTTAGAATTTGGAGATCCTGGGGATGTACTAAATGCATTTTGCATTATTAGATGGGCATGAACCTTTGGGAGCAAGGGGCAGAATTCTGTAGTGTTGGACCCATTTTGTTTTTTAAAAAAATACATTTGGTTGTAGATGGACATGATACCTTAATTTTATTTATTTGTTTTTATATGGTGCTGAGGATCAAAGCCAGCATCTCACACGTGCTAGGCAGAGTGCTGTACCTCTGAGCCACAACCCTAGCCCCCAAAGGCCCACTCTTAAGGGCTTGGCTTAGCTGGTGCCAGGAGGGGTTGGGACATTCAGGAGAAGGGGCCTACTGGGCCCTTCTCCTGAATGTGTGCCTCTGAAGGGTCCCTTTGTCTGCCTTCTCTGCTCTCAGACCTTGAGGCCACCTTTCTCTGCCTTGCACGCCCCACCATCCACACCCAGCGCCTCCACTGGAGCACACCAAGAGGTCTGCCCATCAAGGCTGGAACTTCTAAAACTGTGAGCTGAGACACACCTTTTATCTTTATAAGTAAATTATCTCAGAAATAAAAAGTGGGGCTGGGGATGTAGCTCAGTTGGTAGAGTGCTTGCCTGTCAAGCACAAGGCCCTGGGTTCAGTCCCAGCACCACCAAAAAAAAAAAAAAAAAAAAAAAAGAGAGAGAAATGAACAGAGTGATGGAAAGTGGACTAACATAAGAACATTAAAACAATCCTAGATATCAACTTTAGGAGGTTATGAGCGAATTTTTCTCATGTTAAAATTCCATCGCTAACAACTTTGATCCACGCAGTTGGGAGTCCCTATAAAATGGAACATGACAAATAACTTTTCCTTCACTTGTTAGGTAATTCAGTTTCCTGTGGGTCATTCTTAGCCTCCCTTCCTCTGTAGCTTTCCAAGCCATCCCATGCCTGGCAGGGATTCCCTTGGTACGTGTGTACTGTCTCTGAGCTGCTGCTACCTGTTCAGCCCTGTGAGTGAGTGGTGGTTTTGATCTCTGTTTTATAGATATTTCTTCATTTGCAAGTAAGAAAAAAGTTGAATATCTTAATAAAAGAGGACTCTTATAGTCCATGAAAGTGAGCTTGATTCATTTAAAAAGCACAGAGGCCTCGGACCTCGGTAGGGTGGAGGGTACCCCTGGGCTCTAGGAGGGGCTGGAACTGAGTGTGAATGTGGGAGGATGGAAGGCTTCTGGAGACTCTTTCTTCTTGGAGGCATGTGGACTCTCCCTTTCTTCTCCCCGCACACCAGCCTGATGCATTCTATTTGTGGACTGTGGCTGCTTCTACAAGCTCAAGGTTGTCCCACAGCTCCAACTCTAAAATTAAGTCCTACTTATAGCTACCTGCAGAGATGCTCCCAATCAAAATTTCAGGATAGAGATCCTGAAGAGCTTAGGTTGGGTGAGATCAATATGGCTATCTGCTCAGCTGTAACTAGAACGAATATCACTCCAATGCACCAGGGGACCCTCCTTGGGAACTGGGATAATTCTCAAAGGCAGAACTATTCTGTCTGTCAGATCCAAAAGTGTTTGGGTTGCCACTTTGCTCATCTGTGCCCTCTGTCTCTTCTCTCTGGATTCAATAGTGCTCTTCTCCAGTACTCAGTATTCAATTATCTGAGGAGCCCATGAATGTCAGGTGCTCACTTCTCCCACTAATCTGAGGCTTTCCAAATGGAGTCCAGCTTATACATCCAAAGCCTGCACCACAGGGTCACTCTGAGTAGCCCAAACTCTACATGATGGCCCTGTACCCTGTCATGTTACCTCAGAATACTCTCATTTAATGTCACCTCCTATGAACAAAATGATAAAGTTAACCATTTGCAACATACCGTGTGCACCATTCACCTGGGTAAATATGGACTGAAAATAACGGTGCAACCAAAACCCCAGTGGAACCCTGCTGCTCAGGTCTGAGGAAATGGCATCTGCTCTGCAAGGCCACGCTGGCCCTTCATTTCAGATCACAGGTCCTCCTCTGTCCCTACCTGCTCCATGAGCCTTGTCAGTCTCGTCTGCTCTGTTTCCTCCCCGGCACTTGAACTTCTAACATAATACATGATTTGCTTACCTGTTCTGCTGATTGCTTGTCTCCTCTCATTAGAAAGGAAGGAGGGTCTGCGAATTCAAGGATTTTCTGTCTTTTATATTGACTGTTTATCTTCAGTGCTTTGAACAGTGCCAAATACATAATAGGTGCTCAACAACTATTTGTTGGATTAAACAATTGATTATTGAATAACAAGTGACTAGACAAGTGTTTTGTTTATTGAGACACTTTGTGATCCTGCTTCATGCTTTATTGCTAGCTCTGAGACCCACGTCCCTGAACAGGTCACGTCCAGGGCGCTGTTCTCCTTTGTGTCTGGGTATGGGCGGAGGAGTGGAGACTCCCAGCTTGGATTTCTATTACTTTGGATCCAGTATGGGCTTTGCTTCCCCAGCCTCAGCATTGAACTATCATAAGACAGAGATTTCTTCCAGGCAATTACATCTTTAGCATTCGTTTTGCTATTGATCAATGCCAGGGAACTTGTGGTGCCTGGCTGCTCCTCGAAAGCCCGTGCCCGTGGGCATCTGTCTCAGGCCTGCTGGGGAGGCTGAGAGCAGCAGGCTGTGTGAAGTGTCGTGCAGATGTTGCTGCATCTGCCGTGACACCTTGCACTTCACTTTGTGATTCATGAGCCTGCTCCTCACCACTCAGATTCTAGTCCTTGGGAGTCCTGGGGGTCAGATATTCTTGGCAAGCGACAGAACTCTCTAACCTAATTGCCATAGCATTGATCTTCAATAAGGGCACAAAATTCATCCAGACTTGAAGTGGAACAGTATTGAGCCAGTTATTTTCCCAAACTTACAGCAGAACATGGCTAGACGAGGTCAGCAGAGTGACAGAGGACACTGCTCTCATCCGATGTGTCCAGGTGGGAAATCCAGGTCTGGAATGTGAAGCATATTTGCCAAAGGTAACCTTCCCTGTGATCAGCTGACCTCGGCTGGCACAGGCAGGGTAAAGAGGTTGACAGGAGCTTTGAAAAGGTGACTCCATGCCCCTGGTCCCTTTGTCACAGCTCATCTCAGCCCTCACCTCTCTCTGAACTCTAGATTCTAATTCCCGTTAGACTCTCAATGTCCCTTGGCTCTGTTTACCAAGACGTCTACCAGAATTTGAAACTTACATCTCCAAAATTACTCTCTCATTTCTCTCACAATTCATATTCCTCCTAAGATTTCCAGTTTTCCTGTGTCAGAGGATGATGTCACCATTCACCTGGTTGCTTAGTCATGACAGCAAGGCATTTTCTTTTATCCTAACCTTTTCCTCCACTCCAGAACTTACCCATGGTCACACCTTTGAGCTCCAACTGAGAATGACTCTCAGTCCATGACTTCGCACTCTTCCCTCACGTTGTAGACCAAGATACAATCATTGCTCTTCCTGGAATACAGAAGTGACCTCCTGACTTATCAGCCGCCTTCCCTTGGCGCTTCCTTGCAATTTACACAGCACCCAGAGGTCTGTCAATTCCACATATAAAATTCACCATCCAGTTTTTGTCAGATTGTCACATGCTGTTTTCAATGGAAAAATTAACAAAGGGAGGAATAATTTTCATTAATGGTTGCAAGAGCTCATTAAATTATCAATGGGTTTTGAGAAGCACTGGGCTCTTCAGAAGATAATGTGGATCACTGGGAGAGCCTATAGAGTAGATAATTGCTATGGCAGTGGTCAGTAAGTGTCTGTAGCAGCTGTTTCTCAAAGTAAAATAATCCATCTTACAAAGGGGATTATTCAGAAATATGAAAAAGGTTTTGCTTATAGAAGTAAGTATCTAAAAAAAGATTATTCTCAAAAACATTCTTTCTTTTGTCACTCTTGGAGAAACAAAAAGACAACTTAAAATAAATAAAATGTTATCCAACTTCCCCTCCAACATGCATAGCAGTTAAAAAAAAAAATCTAAGAACAAATGTGTATCTAGATGAAGCCAAATTGGACCAAATGCAAAATCGGGTGCCTTCCTAATAAAATGGAACAGCCTCAAAACAAAATGTTGACACAGCCGTCAGTGTACCAGGAATGTGAGGAGCCGTGGTGTCAACTGCAGAGAGGGAGAGGATTGATTTTAAGTGAGCCAATAGAACCCACCAGTCCAATGGCATCTGATTGAATGTAATTGCTTGTGTGCTCTGATACCTGAGCCCCAAAGCGGTTCATCTAGCCATTTGACTTCTTCCCTGGAATCAATCAACTTGAAGGTTTTGCATCTCTAAAATGAAAAAGGAAGAAAATGATCCAGGCAGACATCTGAACAAGTACATGATGTTGGTATAGGGGGGTGGTTTCTATAGCTGGTTCCTTGCCTGACTCAGCATTTCCACTGTCTATACCCTCTGCCTCCTCTTCTGTAACTCAGAGCTGGGACATGCCTTCCTGAGTTTGAGAGGTCTGCTGCCTGACTTTAACAGCTGTTTGCATAACCTTGGGAAATCTGCATACCAGGTGTAAATATCTGATCTGGTGTGTATTAGCTGGGACATTCAGTGAGCAAATCAAGTCTTCAAGCATGGATATATGTGCTCTAGAACAGAACTTAAGAAACACTGGTAATTCAGACCGATCAATTCAAAAGGATGGATCTGTCCACATTATGTGGAAGAATAAGTATTTTGGTATATGTCCATAGATACTACAATTCATAATATCCCTAAAAAACTCAGATAATTCCAAACAACACTCCTTACCACATATTTCAGAGTTTCTTTCACAAAAGCAGATCCATTGCCAGTATCCTTAGTTAGATTCACTTGAATCATTAAATGTTAGGTGTGGTGGTACATGCCTATAATCCCAGCGACTTGGAAGGCTGAGGTAGGAGGATCACAAGGTGGAGGCCAGCCTCAGCAAATTACTGAGGCCCTGTCTCAAAAAAAAAAAAAAATTTAAAAGGCTACGGTTGTGGTTCAGTGTTAAGTGCCCTTGGGTTCAATCCCTAGTACCAAAAACAAACAAACAAACAAACAAACAAAAACTTAGGAATAAATAATAATTACCACCACTGACAGAACATAAAGGGTAGTCCTGATTTAGTTATAATAAAGAGATAGAGTGAGAATTTTTAGGGTGGAAACTTTATACATCAGCACACTCATTGCATAGGAGAGAAAACAATTATTGGCAAAACGTGGACTAAAATCTCATAACTGGGCCTCTTGATGTCCTTGTCCTTTTCTTATTTGTATCTTAATTTAAGACAGAAGCTAAGGCCCTGTGATGAAGAGCAGGGTCACCCTGGGGTGATGCGGCCATGCTGTGCACTGCTCCACGGAGTGAAGAGGTTCCCGGATGGTCACCTGGGTGCCCAGAGCTCTCACATTGACCATGTGGAGTAAGAGTTTGCTGAATGAAGATGAAAAATGAATAAATCTTATGCTACAATTTGACCATAACCTTCATAACATAAATTCCAAATATTTCACGGGACAGCTTTTGTCTGACAGCTTGATTTGAAGTGATATACAGTCGGTATTTCATGAATGTCCCCAGTTCTACAAATGTAGGCATTATTGTTTTGATTTAGCATTGCTCTGATTATTTATATTTAAAAGGCCACCTTTGTGTTCCCTCCTTATACCTAGTATTAGAGAGAAACATACTTTATGTGTGTGTGTGTGTGTGTGTGTGTGTGTGTGTGTAGAGTAATTCTTAGTGTTTTTAGTTGGGGATATAATTTTACCAACAGTGCATTTTACTTTAAGATTTTTGCTGTGTTGGGGAAGAGCCCAGGGCCTCGTGCATGCTAAGCAAGGGCTCTTCCACTGGCCACTTCCGCCGCCCAAGTGGTTTAAATTATTTAATGTTTTAGACATCAGACAATAATCCTATTTTGGATCTTAAGTTTCCAAATACTTTGGTTGTATCAATTGATCTACAGCTAAGTCCATTGTGCAGTGTGTTTTTGGGTCTGGAGCTTTCTTGTCCCTCGGCATCTCCTGACTGAGACTCTCTCCTCTGCAGAGCACCCTCCTCAGACCCCCTCATCGCTATTCACCAGGACCTGCAGTCAGGTGGGCCTGCTGCCCGTGCAGCGTCTGAGGCAGCACTCAGTTCAAGTTCCCTAACAGGCCTTCCTGACTTTGCCTGTGCCTGCTTCATGGTCCATGGACAGAGCTGGCCTTAGCTTCAAATGCATGTCATTGCTCCACTGAAGAGCTGGTGGTCTTGCTGACAAGGTGGAATTGCACACACATGCCATTACCTGGACCATTCAATTCACCAATGAGCTTCATCTCTATTACCTGGATAATTCACTTGCTCCAAGGTCAGGAGTGGAGAGCTCATTAACTTGTACTTATTCAGGCAATTCAAGGCACAACCATGCTTTTGCTTGACTTATCCAGGCAATTGATGCAAAGGTATATATATATATACTTTGCTGATGGGAAACTAACCTTGGGAAGTGTGGCTCAGGGCATCAAGCCGCCTGAGGATCCTAACACAAACATTCATCCCCAGAACCTTTATTAGTAGCAGGTTTCATTGTATTTGTATAAGGGCTGGGGATATAGCTCAGTTGGTAGAGTGCCTGTCTCACACAAGGCCCTGGTTTCTAATCCCCAGCACCGCCAAAAAAAAAATTTAAAAAAAATTATATAAGGTGAATATAGTATCTAACTTCACATCCCAAAAGCAGGTAAGGAAGGTGCCTTGAGTGGCTATGGATCAACATGAAACTGCATGAGCTGGATAGACCATCATCAAAACTCAACCCCTCAACCTCTGTGAACACCCTCAGTTGAGTGCAAAGAAACCTAGGTGACACTGCATCTTCCGCAGGCTCATCACCGTGGTGGAGAAGCCCGCTTCTCTTGCAGGAATATATGGTGGGGCACAGGTGATGAGCCACTTCTGTAACACAGAGCCTTGTGAAAACAGCTAAAGGGATGTGTTGGAAGACTGCCGAAATGTTGTGGAGTTCAATTAGGTTTTTTTTTTCATCGACTGATAGAAATATATGAAAATTACAAATATCAAATGCTATCTTGAGTAAAGGTCAGATTCTAAGAACTAATAAATGTTAAATGCAAACCTCCATTATTTTCCAGGCACTGGTGCTTGGAAGCTGGCAGTGGGGACACCAGATGACATCCCCCTGGAGTTGGTCTATGTCAGGGGAAACGTGCTGTAAGCAAATACGCACATTCCATGTTGGGCGAGGTCTTATGGCAGCAGCACCTTGGAGCACAGTGAAGCTGTTAAAGGCCAGAAAATACTAAGTGGCACTAGTTCCTTTTGGAAGGGGTGTCACTTGAGCAGAGATGTGATAGCAGGATTTGATGGTCCAGGGGAGTAGTGCCAAGCAGAAGGAAAAGCCAGTGAGAAACTCCTGAGGAGGGAACTGGCTGCCTGCTCCCCTGAAGGCATGTGAGGGAGACCCTGCAGCTGGAGGTCAGGGAGGACAGGGTCAAGGGATGTAGTCAGAGGTGGGGCCAGGGCCAAGTTCATGTGGGTCTCAGGCCATGGGATATTAGTCAGCTTTCTGTCCTTGCGACAAATGCCTGAGAAAAACAATGTAGAGGAGAAAAGATTTATTTTGGCTCACATTTTCAGAGATTTCGTCCATGGTGGACTGGTTCCATTGTTTCGGGTCTTGGTGAGACAGAACATCGTAGAATGGTGGAGGAAAGCTGCCCAGTTCATGGCAGCCAGGAAGGGGCTGGGGAGGTGGGAGAGGGGGAGAGAGGAGGGACCAGGGACAAGATACAGTACCATCCAAGGGCTTGCCCCCGGGACCTAATCCCTCCAACAATGCCCCATTTACCTGTAGTTTTTTCCTCCTCCCAGAAGTCTATTCAAATTATTAATCCCTCAGGGAATTAATGAGGTTATGGCTGTTGTGATCCCAGCACTTTATAAAGTCACAACTCTGGGCACTGCTGTATGGGGGACCAAGTCTTCAACATGAATTGGGGACATTCCAGATCCACCCCATAGCAATGAGAGAGTGGCATGAAGTCTTTGACATTTTAAAGGAGTCCTGCCTGTTGGAGGTGGACAATCGTGGGGTAGAAGTCTACAAGGAGGCTGCTTGAGGCTCCTGAAGTTTGTGGGTTAACTCTAGTAAAGGGAGGTGAGAAATGATCAATCTGTGATTTCAGGATTTACTTTGATGGGAAAGCCAATGGAAAATGTGTGATTATTTGCATTTGGGGAATGTGCAGAACAAGAGTTAAGCATGGTTCCAAAGATGTTAGTCTGAATGGGCGGGTGAATGGTGACCACACCTCCTGACACACAAGACCAGGCAGCCCAGGTGTGGATGCAGGGAAGCCAGGGTTCTTCTTCAGACTGGTGGGTTTGGGGGTTTATCCTAGTCATCCAAGTTCAGATGCTGAAGAGACAAGAGATGTCTAACTCCTGAGTGCAAGGGAGGAGTCAGACTGGAGAGGCCCTGAGAAGAGAGTGTGGACACAGATCCCTCCCCACCCACCCTGTTTGCAGTCCTTAGATTGCTTTGCTTCATTTTTCCTTCACTTGCAGGGAATTCTCTAGCTTTATGCTCCCCAACACCAGCCGGATCATGACACTTTCCTTCTGAATTCTTTTCTCAGATTACAATTCTAATTCTCTGCTCATCACTACTGCCAGTGTGATCTTCCTTATGGCGTATTCTCTGCCATATTATGATTCTCTCTCACTTTCTTTAAAACTAAATTAATACTCAGTTCTCACATTAACTCAACAGATTCTCACACCCTCCATTCTATACTCATATTCCACTGTATTCCATTGGTACCATGTTGATTTTATACTTGATTCAACAAACATTGAATTACTATATAGTAAGAATTATTACCCTCTTGCTTTAAATGTTTTGAATTTTTTTCACTGTCAATCATAATGTTTAGAAAAACGTCTCATAAATAATGGTAATACTACCATCATGGATAGTAGCATAATATTAATCCATAATGTTTAAATAGAGTTTCACTATTTGCCAAAAATATGCATATACATATACATATATGTGTGTATATGTATCGTATATGTGTGCATATATATATACACACACATTATCTCACTTAGGCCTCTTGATAAGACCATGGGGAAATATTATGATTCTGCCTGTTTTATAGGCATTTATAGTGAAGAGCTATTATAGCACCTGCTCAAGGAAATAAAGATGTAGAGAAGGGGGAGAGTGACACCTCGTCCCATTGCCTTGTGATTTGAAATAATATTTACATTTAATTAGACAGAAAATGAGAACAGACCAAAGGTGCAGTGGAGAAACAGTTAGAGGTGCAGCGACCTGTTTTATTGAGCAAACACTGATAACTGAGCAGAAGAAACAAGATTTCCAGCAGCTCCCTACACCCAGGTTGTGGTTGTTTTGCGGGCGTGTGTTAATTATGTGGCCATTTCGGTTACTATTTTCAATATAAAATGAAAGTGAAATACTGCTACACGTGGGATTGATTTTACCATTTCAGATTATTTCATGTCAAAACACAGACCTGTTTTCTAGAGAGAAAAAAAGCATCCCTGCTGAATAAGGTGACCAGATTGCTAAGCAGTCATGGAAAATAAAAATGTATGGCCCTGCCCTCCGCAATGTAAGACATTCCTGAGTGAAACAAGAAAAGGGCCCATAGAACTATAAACCCCAGAGGCTTTCCTTTCCTTTCTCTCCTGATCATGGCACTGAGCATGTTTGTGTGGTGACTCCTGACAAGGATTTAGTCTACTCTGTCAATCCAGAAAGTTCCTTCCTCATTAAGAAAAGTCACATGAAGGAAGGAAGGGGCCCCACGAACTCCTTCATTGTCTATATTAAGAACTTATTTTTAACATTCTTTAGTGTCTTGTGACCAGAAATCACTGCTTTTGTTCAGGGCAGTTTTTGTACGTTCACAGTTTCCCTCTTGATTTTGACAAGCTACCAGGAAACAAACTGTCACTTCACATAAGTCATCTGATGCCCAATTGCTCCAGCTATGGAGTGAGTTAGTTGAACTCTGTGATCTCCAGCTTTACTTCCAGTTTAGAGATTCTGCGCATCCGCAGCACACTCTGTAATCTGAACAGGGTCCTCTGTCTTGCCAGGCATGGCTTTGGTTTGTGAGGCTCTGTTGTCTCTTTTCCACATGAGCACTCTCTTGTAGTCTCAAGGATTTAATTCCTACAAAAACACTGATCACTCTTGAAAGTCAATCTATAGTCCATCCTTCTCCAAACTGTGTTTTTGGGGGTGATGGTGTTCCTCTAGATATTAATAGTTGCTCAATCTCAAAGTTGTTCCATGGGAAGTAATTTTAGGATCCTCCTAACTCAGTGTCCCACTCAGAGGTCAACAAAACACACAAGGTATATTAAGTACTTTGAAAACCTTGCAATACACAAAGCTGCTTGCTGTAGAGTTCTAAAGAGTCATCGGGGTATCAACAGTTGTCTTTGTTTGCGTCTTCTCTTGAACCCCATAAATCCTTAATAAGCATGGTGCGCAGAGGTCCTGAGGCTTAGATACAGCTTCTTGACTTAGGTCCCAGTGTGGCTGTTTGTCTTCAGTGCAAGATGACATACTCACATTTTCATTCTCAAACTGAAAATGATTTTCTCCCATTTATATTTTCTGCTGCAAAACATAATTAATATAGTTTCAAATATCTAATTGATCAAAGTCTGAATGATTGCTTAAGTCAGACCAGTAAGAAAATGAAAGAAAAAAAGAGGGGAGAAGGAAGAGGGGTGGAGAGGAAGCTACAGAGTGGGAAATTGTTTGCATATTGAAAAACTGCTACAATATTTATGATTTTTCATTGTATTTCCATAGTAGTAAAAAGAGACATTGAGGAGGTTTGAAATGCTTAATTGAATATTTATTGTAGGATTTAAAAAATTGATTTTTAGGATATAAAATCTTTTGAAGACCATATGTTTCAGATGAGATTTGAAATTTATGTCAGTGCTCCTGAAATCACAAAGGCTTATTTTAGTCTCTTGAAGGAAGTACACTGGACAATATTATTTTATGGAATCCAAGCATGCAAAATAAACTTCCTTATGACTGATCTTGCCAGAGAATAATAAAATTTCCCAACAAATATCAGAATAAAGTTGATGAATACTGTAATTTTTATGTGCACATGTGTATTAGGGCTTATTTAGACATTTTTGAGGCTTACTGCTGCTTAGATTGCCCTGTTCATCTGTGAACTCTATTATTAACGAGGTCATTCTTATCGCATGTCCCAAATGCCGCCCACTTTAGTTAATTGTTAATAGGCCAGACTCATGGTTTTCGGTAACCTAGTTGTTGGGTCAGAGCCTTGTGGGACAGCTATTTGAAGTGAAACTAATTCTGCACTATCATTATTCTTAGCATTAAACAAATGACATTATATGGGAAAAGATCAAATGCATAAATTTAAGTGTGAAGAGAACATTTTTTTTCTTATGAAGCTAATAATAGTGGTCTTAGAAAATAAGGTTGGATCTTCAAACATGATTCACAATCAAAATTCTTCACTACATTTTTTGGCTAAGATTTTTCGTCTCTCTCTAAGGTACTATTTTAAAGAAGAGAATTTGTTATTCCATTACAATTTCTGTGGTTCTTTAATCTTGTTAAAGAGTGAGTTTTCTACAGGGAGAAAGATTCAGGAAAACAAATAAAATGTCTATGTTGGTTAATGAGCAGGAGTGAGACATTCAAATGAGTTTTGTTATTTTAAATAAACGGTTGACAGTTTTAACCTAGGAAGTTCAAAGGAAACTTTAGCAGTCAAGGTTAATTTGGCCATCGGGAATAATTTATTGAATGGCCATCAAGAAAACTCAAAAACAGGAAAGGAAGTCAGATTTATTTCAGCTGTGAAGCAAAACATAAAGATGGCTACTGTCTGAGTCCAATTTCTGCGACTGGAATGGATTCCCCGAGACTGGGCAGAGATGTATTCCCACAGTTCTGGAGGCTTTGAAGTCCAGGAGCATGGCACTGATATCAGCCAAGGGTCTTCTTCTGTGTCACAACTAGTGGAGGGCAGCACATGGGAGAATGCGTGCCCAAGACACAGATGGAAAAATCGGGCCCACCCATCCTTTCCTGGGGAGCTGGATAACCAACCTACTCCTGTGATAACCAGCTTAATTTATTCATGAGGACTGTGCCCAGATAACCCAAGCATCTCATAAAGGTCTCTGTTCTGACATGGTTACCATGGTGAGGGGACAGTAAAATCATAGTTATAGGCCTTACTCTGTTTTATAGGCCTTCCTCAATGCATGCCTAAAAATAATGAATATTATTTATGAAATGAGGTGAGAACTTGCAATATTTAAAATGCTCAGAGGAAGATGATTTTTTTTTCAAATGTGAGTTACCAACTGTCCCGAGGCAGAATTATCCATACAAAACTCTTTCTTTTTTTTTTTTTTTCCTAAAAATAAATCCACAAAATGAGCAAACATTTCTTTGGAGGTAGAAACAAAACCCATCAAACAAGAATTTTAAGATACCAATAGGGAATATATGTTAGGCTTTGAGCATTTCCAGTTCATGCTCCCCAAACACTTCTCTTAGGTCACAACACCAGCATAAGTCTTCCTCAATAGCTGCTCACTGAGACCGAGTCTCCACTGATAATAACCCTTGCAGGGCTCTCTGGGCTCAAGGAATCAGTCTCTTTCCTGCTCTGGAAGCATCATGGAGCCAGGCGAGGAGAGGCCTTGGCAGGCTGCAAGGGGAGAGCCATACCAGCCCAAATGCAGCTGATCTCCAGATGTTTGACTGGAGACTAAATTGTACCCACTTTCCCAGCAGGAGAAAACACGATAATTATTAAGTAGCAAACTCTGGAAATTCAGGCAGGACACGCTGCTCAAGCTGGAGAACTACTGGACCTCTTCATTAAATCAAGGGAAGCATTCGTAGCAATGGGGGATCAGACACCCAAGATGGACTTTATCCTCATTCCTAAGAGATCATATGACACAATGGAGATCTCATAGCAAGTAAATGTTTGCTAGGCTTTGAGCAGCTTAGAATCCATGTGCACCACCGGAAATGCTTCCTCTTTTGAGATGTTCAATCAGAAAACATTTCGTGAGTTTTCACAGTGGATAGAACACAGTGGATAGAACACTCTGGAAACATGCTTTAGAAAAGAAACTCAATGTAGATACTGAATTTTTCGTAGCATTTTTATAAGAAATTATTTCTTACAAGAAATAAGATATATGAGAATTATTATTTAAGAATATAAGAATTGTTAATTCTTATTTCAATTAGAAATAATAATTATACAACAAATAGCAATGGAGCTCAGCACGCTCATGACATGAGTTTTACACCACTGAGTTAGTCTATGTAATTCATGACAAATTGACACAAATAACGACAACAGAGTGAAATGAAGGAAATGAAAAACGATCCTAGCAATTATTTCACCTTCTCCTTTACTTGCCTGGTCTTTGAGTTCTTTGTACATAAGAATTTCAAAGAACATATTGATAACCTGAGCCCAGAAATTCCATGACAGGCTTTTAAAACCTCACCTTTGCTTTGCATGGACTCCATCGCGACAGTGACTTCATGGTGATGACTATTTGATACTCAAGACCAGCTTTAATGCGATGTTCTGAAATTCATCCTCTCTTCACTGGATTTAGGGACAGAGCTACATGGCCTGTAATTCATTTGAGTGTGTCTGAGGTTTTTCCCACATTGGTCTATAACAAATAAATTTAAAAAGACCCACAAATTATTACCTCCTTTAGACTCCAGCTCTTCTTTTAACTGAATTATCTCAAACTGGTGGAACCCCAGAAACCTTGGGGATCCTCCAACATGCTACCCCAGACACCTAATCACTCAAGATGTTTTCTCCAAGCTGTACCTTAATAAAAGGAGGTCCAAGAACCTCTTGGAACATGAGACCCAGACTAGGGCTGAAAAGTCCAATTCCTCCAGAGATAGAATATGTGCTCCTGGCATAAGCTCTTTAAGAGAAGCCACAAGAAAGAAAACAGAAGGATGCATCTCACTTCCTGGGTGTAAGAAACCTGCTCTCCAACCATCTGCTTTCCATCAAGTGTACCCAGAGTGTATCCCAGGAAGAAAACTGGGAAGGGAAACACTTGGTTTAGAACCAGTGAACTCACTCATCAGAGCAGTGATGTACCCTGACTGGTTGGCAGGACATCACTCAGGTTTGAGCCAACTTGTCTCAAGTTGTTGACAGCTCACTTGAGCACTTAAAATTCAAAGTCTGCATATATGGAATTGTTTTCTTTTTCTCCAGGGATTGTTTTCCACCACACTCTATTGATTCTATTTCCTACCCTCTTATGCCACCATGAAAGATTCTGAAAATATTTAGTTACTGTACTAGTTAGCTTTCTTCTACTGTAACGAAATACTTGAGGCTATTAACTTATAAATAAAAAGGGTTTACTTTGGCTCATGATTCTGGGTGTTCCAGTCCAAGATTGCCTGACCCCTTTGCTTTGGGCCTCTGGCAAGGGTTGTATAACCTAGCAAGAATGCATGGCAGAGCAGCCTGCTTACCTCATGAATCAGGAAATAGCCTGGAAGAGGAAGAGACCCGGCTGCATTGGCATGCTCTAAATGACCTACAGATCTCTTTTTAGACCCCATCTCCTACAAACTCTGCTGCTGGCCCTGGCCAATGGCATCACCCTGGCGACCAAGCCTTTAACACAGGGGCTTTCGTTGCACACTTACCCACACCATGAAACAGCTACTAAGTGCAGCTACTAAACAGCTACTAAGTGAAACTTCTACCAAGTGCAGTTGAAACAGCTGTCCCAGACTTGCCACTAGAGTCCTCACCCCACAGGACAGCATCCACTTGGAGGAGATGAGTGGGGTCCTGCTGAGTATTTCTGGGATACCTCATCCCTACCCTCCCTCTTCCAGACACACTTCTCCAATGCATTTGATGGAGGAGAAGAAAGAAGAGGTCAGCATCAGTGTTGAAATGGCCACTCTCAGGAGTCCCACTGTGATGACTGCGGCTGAGGCTCCTGTCTGGCTCATACTGAGCTGGCTGTCAGTCATCTGTGGAAACATACAATGCCTGCTTATCTCTGGGGCACTTCAGCACCTGTGTTCCTGCCACCCCGTCATAGTGCACATGTCCTAGGGTGGGGTCAAGCTCCAACTTGACTTTTGTCCTCCATTCTTTCCTCTCCACACCTCTTATCTCTTAGGGACCTGCAAGATGGATCAGGACTATTTCCACCACCAGCCTGGACATCTGGAGCATATCCACATCCATACCCACTGTTTACCAGGACCTTGCCCTGGCACCTTGCCCCATCCTACTCTCTCTGTTCAGCACAACAGCAGGGTGCTGTCCATACAGGGATGAAGTGCCAGGACTCCCTCCTAAGGCACCTGTCAGCCTTGGGGAGCTCTCTTGGAACCACCTCAAGAGGCCTCAGAGAGCGGCAGAGCACCTTTACCTTCCCCTCCTGATGGCAGGCTGAGAACGTGTGCCCCTGTGTAAGTCCCCTTCTCTCCATGTCTCAGCCTCATTGTCAGTCCCTGGGTGGAGGTGACGCTGAGTTCAAGGAAGTTCACTCCTTTGTCTCTAAGTAAGCCCTCAATACCTCTGGCTCTACCCTGGAGAGGTGCTCCCTTTAGAGTATGGGGGTGCCTCCTACTTCTTTAGGCTTGGTTTGGGGCAACTCTTCTTATGGTAAGAATTCCTGGATGTTGAGCTGAGATTCACATAGCATCTCACTCATAGAATAGACGATTACATCAACCCTGTTAACAGTAGTGGCTTAGAGTTTCCACAACAGGAAGACTTAACAACTGTAACCTACTTAAGTGGGAGGGCTGGGGCTTGTCTTGAGGCTGCTTGCCATCCTGAGCATTGGAGTTCACTGGCTTCTTTTTAGATTGTGTATTTCTGTGTGGAGGCTGGTGGGAGCTGGACTTGTAAAATATTAAAGGAAGGGTTGAAATGTTCTCAGATTTTCCATAGGCCCTGCTCCAAATGCTCCCTTCCCCAGCCCAAGCCACTTGGGCTGGTCCTGCACTTGGCCTATGAAGAAATGACTCTGTAGCTGAGCTCAGCTCTGTTTTGAGAGGGACGCCGAGATACTGCTATGCTGGCTGCCAAGGTCAAGCAGGCTGTGAAACCCCAGAATGTGGCAGGGATGTTCCCCAGTTTGTACAGGATTTTGGACAATTTTCTGTTTGGGGATGGAACTTTTGTCCTTTTAAACAAAATCCATGGACCCTGGGGAGATATAGTGACTCGGCTATTTCAATTCAGATTTAGAGCCTTGGGCTGTGGAGGGATGCTTACATACGTGTTCATTGTCCAGTGTGTGCTTGAGGAGCCTCTGGTGTGCCAGTATGACTACTTCCTGTCCCTCCACACTCTCTATCATCAGCCAGGTGTGCCCTTCCTGGCCAAGTTCATATGCCCACCAAAATGAAAACAGAGAAATTAGTAATATTCAAAATGTCAGAGGTCTTTGGAACATGTTTATAGTGCAACAACACAGATATTTTTGCCTTTGCAGGTTCTAATATTTCTTATTTAATGTCGTTACATTGATATGTTAGCATGTCAATCATTGAGCCACACTGAATATTAGATTTTAAAGATTACCCGACATCATTTCTGCACGCTGTGCTGTCCAGATGCAAGTTTCACGCAGAGCATTCTCCAGAACGAGAAAGTTGATTTGTTTTTGTGTCACGTTAAATTTACTGTTTGGATTTTGTGGCATAAACAGAAAGATATGTGGTCCCACCACATTGTCCCTTGAATGCATTTGGTTCCAACCTCTGTGCTTCTGGAATGTGACCCTCCAGGTTGACCCTACCAAAGCGGGAAGGGTAACTGAGGGGCCGGGGACAAAGCAAGGATGAGGTCCTGGTTGCTCAGGAATGTCCGTCCCTCCTTGGGCGTGGCTTAACAAGAACCAGTGAGGACACAGCATCCACACAGTCACTGGAGGGGCAGCAGGACACTGAGCAGAATGGTCCATTCTTCTTGTTGAGCATTGCTCTCAAATCCCTTGAAAGGCAGAGGCACAGCCACTCTGAAGAACTGCCCTACACACGGTGCCAAGCCTGTGCAGGAGATGAGTTGATGTTCTTTGGGTCCAGTGGCACGGGAACATGTGTTTAGGGAATCTCGGGGCTACTCATCACTCTGCTACAGACTAGAGCAGAGACGGATGAGAGTTGGTCAATGGTTCCCAAACTTGGCCAGTAGGCTCTTTAGGATCCCATACCTTGAGTATTTTCTGTTTCTACTGAGTGAAAGTCACCCCAAACCCGTGTATCAGCACCATTTTGGCAGCCCAATCCCATACCCTCTGTGAAAGGTACTGTGCCAGCCAGTAGGAGCGTCCATTTACTAAGCTCCCTGCTTCAGTCCCCTTGGGACTGGTCGAAAGGTCCTGAGAAAACACCAAAGGTGTGAGTACCACAGCTCTTCCTTGGGGCTTCTGGTTGGCCCCACGTGTGGTGTGGGGATGGGAGAGGAGGGAGAGTGCCCCAAAGGGGAGCTGTGGGGACTAGGGCTGGGACAACCAACCATAACAATACCACAGGTCTTGACTTATTGCAAACACTGGAGAAGTCTTAGGAAAATTTAAGAAATGCACTCCAAAGGAAGAGTAAGGACCCTCTTGCCCAGGTCTAGGAGTGGCATGAATAAGGGTATCATCCATGGCTGCTCTCTCTTCAGTGCACATCCTATAGTTAATGTGACACAATTGTCCTTTAGTATCAGATCATCTACTCAGTTTTCTCTCTTTATTCTTGCCTCCCATATGCAATGGCCTTGGCCTTCAGTGTTCATCTTTCTCCTCCGCGGTTTCCAAAGGTAGTAGAGTCCACGTTACTCAGCTGATTCTTCAGTTTTTGAATGAGTTGGACAATAGAGAAACCTTAGGTTAACATTATTCTTACACCACTCTCTGAGGGGCTCTTACCTCCAGTTTTTGTGAAATCCACTTAATGGAAATAGAATAGATTACAAGTGAGTCTAGAGTAAAGACAAACCTTGCTTCCTGTCTCAGGTTTCTTTCCTAGCCCTCACCCCAGCTCCCATTGAATGTTCTAATAAGTGGTCTGCATGGCGTCTAGAAGAAAGAGGTCCTGTGAGAGCAACCTGAAAGAACCAATGCAAAGGAAGGAAGAGTTACAAAAGAGGTAGACCCCAAAGAGGGTGACCCCTCAAAGTAGATCCATCATCCCCCAAAAGACTTCCATGAGGGAGTAATCACTCATAGGATGCGTCCCCAGAACAAATGGCTTTTGGTTTTGGTCTAAGTCAGCAGCCAGCGTCCTGTGCAGAGAGAGGTGGACACGAAGGACAGTGAAGACTCTTGAGTGCCCCCTGGAGCTGGGGGTGGCTTCTAGCTTTCTCTTTCAAGGCAGGTGGCCTGATCCTGAGCGACAGCAAAAATAAGTAACTTATTCTTTATTTTGTCTTTTTCTCAAGATGAGGGAATTTTCTTTGCTTGTTTGGTTTGGGTTCTTCTTTTTATTTCCTTCCTTCCTTTCATTCATTCTTTCTTTCTTTTTGCTATAAGTCAAGAGACAGCAGTTCCTGTAAGTTCTCCCACAAAATCTTCAAGTAGACCAATATTTTTAAGGAAAAAAAATTAAAAACATGAAAATATATCATGAGAGATTTTTGGAAAATATTAGTTTATAGAAAAAACAGGACACCTGAAATATCAAAATAAATCAGTGAGTCACGAACCAGAACTCTGATTAACAGAATGCTATGCAATGTGCTATTAGGCCCTGGTGAGTAACGGAGTACATTATATGAAACAACTTTTATAGGAATAAATATAACCATTGAGTGCTTTCCTTTACATCTGTGCCAATAATGTAATTTTTCGGATGTTACATTTTTGCTGAAACTTGTTCCTTAAAACAAAAATGATAAATTACATTATTGCAAAGGTGTTTGTACTTTGTATGTTACATAGTCAGGTGATATAAATATTACCCCAGTAATCTGATATTTCATAACAATTTGATTGAAACACACTTCTAGAAAGAGAGAAAGGAAACTGTTGCTCTCTACATTTCTACAATTAAAAAAAATAAACAATTTGTTCAGGTCTTTGGAGAAAGTATTACATTGCCTTAACAAACCTATGCTGGTTGCAACTATTCTGTAAGGGTAGCATATTTTTAGACATTTTCAAATTTGAGTCCAAAAAATCAGTTATTTATACATAATAAAATCCATACAGTTGCACAATAATGTAATTAAACTATTTTAAAAGCAAATAGGCAAATAAAAATGTTTCCAAGTTAAAATTCAGATTATCTTTTCTTGAGAATGATTGGAGATTTTTGAAACAAATTTGCCTCTTGAGATTGCCATTAGATTTCTTGCTTTGAGACAGTTTGGTGTAGAATTCCATTTTCCAATGCAAGAAGACACCCATCTGCTCTAACCACCAGGCATCACTGCCCTTTGTGAAGCAGCAGCTATGGATTCTTTGATAATCCCCTGCTGAGCTCCTTACAGAAAGCACAGGGAGGATGTGATGTTTCCCTCCCATGGGAAATTCAGGATCTCCATCAGAAAGTGTATCCATAGTAAAAACAAAGAGGTCTGAGGGCCAGAAAGAGCGAAAAATGAAACTCTACGCAATTACAGAGCATTGGTTAGAAATGGTATGTATAAAACTCTTAGAATTTTTGTTTTTAAAAGAAATCTTGAAGTATTTCAGCCAGAGAGAATAAAATGGATGTAAAGTTCAAAGGAATGAATAAAGTATGTTTAGGAAAAGGCCAGAGGTTCATTTGGCTGCTGCATGGAATGACATGGAAGGGTCAAATGAAGCAGTGAAGAGCTGGGGCAGGGGGGGGGGCATCAGAACCCTGGAATTGCAGGCAGCTGGGAACATGCCCTGCAGCATGGGGGCCCATCAGGCTGGGCTTGCTCAGCCCCAAGTCAATGGACAGAGCAGGCAGCTGGAGATGCCCTCAGAGACGAAGGAGCAATGGGAGGTGGTGGAAAGAACCCCAAGGGGCACCGTTGCCCAGGATGTCAGAAGGAACTGGAATGATGGGTAGGACAGAGCCACTGTGGTAAAGTCAGTGATGGGAAAATCAACCAGGGCAGAAGACGCAAAGACTGAGAAGGGTGCAGACCTGAAAGCTGTAGACCGCGGGGAAGGGATTAGGAAGTCACTCCGATCCTGAGCTAGCAGTGCAGTGCATGTTCAGGTAGAGACAGCCAATGTGTATCTATTAGAATGAAGCAGTTATTTCCTAGAGTTTCTCCAGCATCAAGGAAGAGATAGGTACTTGTTAAAATGCGGGATTTATCATTGCAGGAGAGTTGGACACTGTGAAAACCTTTCTCTTTGTGTCTGGAAGTAACCCCCTCCTGCCCCAGCCCCCTGCAACACCACAATCCAAAATCTGCACAAACTACATCAGGACAGAGTGACAGTCAACTTAAACTCTTCAGCGCTTGGGAAGCAATGGATTCTGCATTATTAGATGTATGGTTTGGCTCTGGAGTATCCCCCAGGGACTCATGTGCTCAAGGCTCGGTCCCTATTGCTTTGGTGTCCAGAGGTGGGGCTTTTGGAAAGTGATCATGAAGGCTCTGGCTCATCAGTGGATTTATCCAATGACGGGTTCACAGCTAATGGCATTATTGGGGCATGATTAAAAACTATATAAGGTGGAACTTAGTTAAAGGGACAGGGTCTTCAAGGGCACACCCTTGGGGACTGTATCTTGCCCTTGGCTCCTTCCACCAACCCTCTCTGCCTCCCAGCCACCATGAGATAAACAACTCTGCTGCACCACACTCTTCTGCTATGCCACTCCACCTCACCCCAGGCCCATAGCAACAGCCTCAGACACATAGACTGAAACTTTTGAAACAAGGAGCCAAAAAAGGTATTTCCTCCTTTAAGCTATTTTTGTCAGGTATTTTGTCACAGCAATGAAAAGCTGACTACCATATGAGGTTGAGGCATCTGTCACAACTGCAGGGAGAAAAAACATGTTCAGCAAAACTAAATGTTAATTTGACTTTTTAAGCAATTGAACCTTTAAGTTCTTTCTGAGTTTCCTTATAAAAATAAAAATGTGTTCCTGGAAAACAAATATTTTACCCTAGATAAAAAAATATAATGCACAAACTAAATCGTCTAACCTAGCATGAAGTCAAAGATTAAAACATGAGGAAATGCAAAGAGTTTTCTTTAAAAATAAAACTTAAGAAACATAAAGCAAAGGTGCGTTTTCTCTGAGAGGAAGTCTTATCTGGAATAAGCATTCTTTAAAAGCCAAACACACAAGGTAAAAGCAGCTGACCTCTTCCAATGCTGAGCTCTTTGTTCCCTACTGTAAATACCCGAATTGTTCATCTGTTGAACTAAGGTCTGGAGGGCTGATAGCACATAAAGGTATTTGGCACTGCTGATGTGTCATGAGCTGCAGAGACTGCTTGGTCCTGGACAAGGGTGTATGTACACATTATCTTTTTCCTTCAGTGGTGGTTTTTCAAAATAATTTTTTTTAAATAAGGCATGCCTTTGTGAGATTTATGACTTTTCAAGGAAGCTATATGAATATAATTCCCCAAGCAGTCAAAGACTTTGGTAAAGAAACTGCTGAATCAAAGAAGCCTTGTTCTAACTATGGTGTTGAGATAGTTCTCATGTTAAAAGATTTACCTGAATTTTGTAAGATCATACATAAAAGAGACTATACTTTACATATATAAGATTATACATATAACAGAATTCCTAAGATTACACACATAATAGAACTAAGCAAAAATTTACAGCAGGAATATAGAAAGGGCTATTTTTTAATTTAATGTAATATTTAAAAATATTTTTGAATGCTACAAAGAAAACAATTTGTATAAAAGATAAATGACATTTCACTATTTGTTCTTAAAATCTTTCCAGGGTTAAGCTAAAATTTCTATGAGCTAAGTCTTTATATTTTTTTCTGTGTAAGTTCATGAGTTTTCAAAATGAAGAAGAGACTAAGAAAAATTAAATGCTATATTGAATAAAAATAATGGGGGAAGGAAGATAAATCCCTTAGCTGAAAAGTTAATGTTTCCAATCAAAATGCAACTCAAGAACCAAAAGCTGAGGACCCAAAGATATTAAAACATTATCCATTTAAAGACTGGGCATTTATTTATTGTTTGGAATTAGTGAGGAGGGTTGCATTTCATCTGTTTCTTAGCAACTATATAAATTTAGTAAATATCTTGTCCAGGATTCAAGTAAATGTACCCTGATTTCAATAGAAATCATTAGAATTTTGCTCATAAAAAACATTAATTCTGAAATATTGTTTTTCCTATTTGATTTATGGCAAACAAAATATGAAATCAATATGCTGTTTGAAGGACTCTATAAGTTTTCTACATATGTATTTCCAATTTAATCACTTGGGATATTAATTTCTCATAGCTTTGCCCTTTGAGGTAGGAATTCAATATTAGCCCACCATAGTTAATGATTCAAGCAGATTTTCTTTGACTCTGAACTGTGTTCCTAACCTTATCAGTTCTTGATCAAGTTTCTTTCTTTCTGAGTCCTTTCTATAAAACTGTGACCAGGTGAGGAGATGAACCAGATGTTTTTGTAACTGAAAGCCTGTTTGTTGGTGTGCGTTTCATCCTTCATCTTTTGATGTGGCATGAAAACCACCTGTTTGAATGGATGCCTGCTGATAGATAGATAACTCTTCAATTCCATTTTAGTCAGCTATTTTATTGCTGCTACCAAAAGACCTGACAAGAACAATCAGAGAGGAAATATTCCCCAGTGGCTCCAGGTGAAGTGGATCATCATGGCAGAAGAGTGTGGTGGAGGGAAGGAGGCTCGGGGCACCGTACCAAGATGCAGAGAGAAAGAACTATCTTCACCACAACCAAATATATACCCGACAGACATACCCAGGGACCTACCTCCTCCAGCCACACCCTACCTGCCCGTGGTTAGCACCCAGCTATTCCCTATCAGGGGATTAATACACTGATTAAGTTAAATCTCTTAAAACCCAGTCATTTCATCTCTAATCTTGCTTGCATTACCTCACACCTGAACTTTAGACTCAGGTCCAAACCATAACAGTCTCTCTTGCATAAACTATATTTATAATGCATTCCCTCAAATTTACATTTTTAATTTTTAATGTCAAATGATAGTTGATAAACAATTGTTGAGCAAATGAAGAATACATCAATATTTTTCTTCTTCTTCTTTTTTTATTTTTTTATTTATTTTTTGGTAATACTAGGAATTGAACCCAGGGTCATTCTACCACTGAGCTACATCCCAAGTCCTTTTCATCTTTATTTTGAGACCTGGTCTTGCTAAATTGCCCAGGCTGGCCTTGAACTTGGAATTCTCCTGCCTCAGCCTCCTGAGTCACTGGGATTATACGTGTGTGCCACTATTCCTGGCTATATTTTTGCATCTTTAAATTCATATTTTACAGTTATTTATCCCATACCTAATTTCACAAATGGTTAGGGGGAGCCATAGAAAAACAACCACCATTTGCCTTTATTGAGTTTCTAAGCTTCTAACCGACTTTCCTTTATATATGCCTGTGTTTTATTTGGTTTTCTGCTATCTAATTAAAGTGCACAATGTACATAATGAACAGAGAAGATCAGAAGTACCTGGCATCATGTGGCCAGGCCTATGTCAGCAGTCTTGCAGAGCTGGTGGGGAACCCCAGGCGGTTCTGAGCGTCATGCAGCAGCTTATGAACCAGCGTTCTTCTCTAGCTTACGTCATCTGCAAATGCACGTTTATCACAGTAAGGCGGGAGCGCTTCGTGTAGACTGACAGGCTGGGGGTCTAGTTCATGCACAACACTGCATTTCCTATTTTTTCCACTTCCATAGTCACTGCGTTCTGTGTGCCCAGTCTGCCAACCCCTTTCCACTTTCCTGGTGGACTGCTCACTGAGCAGGACTCTCGTGTCTGTAGCCTATTTTTGCCAGCTCTCTGCTCCTGTCATGATAGATTCTGGAGAAGGCTGGGAGGTAAGAGATTCACTGGGAAATAATACTGGAGAAACTTCACTGAGAGTCGCCAGGCTGGCACCAGAGTGAAATTATTTTATATTATGTATTTGTCTCTACATCCTTCTGTTTCCTTCTATCTATCCTATCTTTCTAGCTATCTATCTACCTACCATGTATTTATAATCTACCCTCCTACCTTCCTACTTACTGTGATGAGAGCAGATGCAGAGCTGAGAGCACTGTTTCATGGATACTACATGACCAGTTTGTTTTTATAAAACCACGTACTGCTCTTCAATATTTTTCCTCCAGAAATTTCACATTCATGTTGTGTCTATATAATTACTAGCTTTCTAATGTTTTAAGTTACCATTTTACTTTATTTATAGTGTTTATTTACATTGTATTTATTTTGGGTGGTTCAAATGTCAAATATTTTAATATTTCAGAGTGAATTCATTTTGAAAAAAATGTGTATGTACAGTTTACTAACCACTAAGATTCAAAGCACTAAGCACCACTGAATAAAAATATATTTTCTGATTTTATCTGATTCTTTTCCTGATTGTGGTTATACCCCTTATGACTCTGCAGCTTATAATTTTATTCATACAGTAAAAGTTTAAAATAGTGATTAGGGTCTAGTAATTTCATCTTATTTCAAATTTAAAAAAAGGTCAGACTCTCTTGGCTCCAGAGTGTGACACTATGAAACTGGCTACGACAGGCTGGCATCCCTGTAAACAGTAGTGTGTTCAGCAGCCAGGACTGAAAGATCACGTGCAGGGACGACGTTTCTGTCTGTCTGTCTGTCTGTCTGTCTGTCTCACTTGGAGAGTCCTCCAGGGCAGGCCAGCTAGCCCTGCTGCCGCAGCCCCAAGGCTTTCTTTGGGTGATGTTTGTCCCTGTGCCCCTCACCTCTGAATCACCTGCAGCACTGCACTGTTTCAGACAGGAGCCAGAAAGAAGCAAAGGGCTCCCTGCAGTGACTCTCCTCCTTTTGACAGTGATTTCCCAGGGGCCCCCAAGTCTTCCTGCATGTGCCACTGGCCAGCGCCAGTTCCCTGCAATGGCAAAGCAGTTATCCTTGGACACTCCTTTCTGAGCAGCTGTTTCCTGACCTCCAACTCCCACAGTCCCCCACGCCCTCTGCTTCCCTCCTCCTAGTTCTCCTGAGCCAGGGCATTTCATTCAGTGTCCTCTGTGCAAATGTTTGGGTTGGGCTGTGACACTGGACAGGTTAGCTGGGAAGCCTGCAGACTTAGAGGTGTCCTTCTCAAGTTTGGGGGAGGCCTAGGACTCGAGTTCTGTGCTTGCCAGCTGGAGCAGCTTGCTACGTGGCAGAGAGGGTGGTACACCTGAACAGGAGCTGTGACACCAAGGAGCACATCTGCTCCTTGACAGGCAAGGAGAGGTGCTGCGTGGACAGATGCTCCCATGAGGACCTGGGAGAAAGGCTGTGCACTTTGATAGCAGTTGATCAGATTTGGAGAAGACAGCATATCATCTTCCGCTTAGAACTTCTGAATTGAAATGCCTGTATTTTAGTGTATTTTTCTTTGAGTCCTGCTTGGACAAGTGAATATCATGTCTTTAGACATCACAGTGTAATTTAAACTTTTAATACATGCAGATAAATTGTCGTGAGAGTTTATTTGACTAAGTATGTCATTTTTGAATCCCTTATCAGTAATACAAGTTTAAAAATCTTATGTATAGGTCATGAGATAAACTAATTTCACCTAACATGTTGTTGTCTTGAAATATCTGTGATATGCTTTATTGTGTGAAGATTTGCATTGTAAAATATTGTATTCTTTTTAATATCATAATTGAAGTGGATGATTTATTATTTTCAGTAAATTTGTTTCTGTCTGGAGTGGAGAGACTGAAGGATGCCACTTGAAAGTGCTGCATTTCTTCATCAATGTAAGTAAAATTAAAAGTTTTAGGCTGGGCATGGTGTCACACACCTGTAATCCCAGAGGCTTGGGAGGCTGAGCCTGAGGCAGGAGGATCACAAGTTCAAAGCCAGACTCAGCAAAGGCAAGGCACTAAGCAACTCAGTGAGACCCTGTCTCTAAATAAAATACAAATTAGGGCTGGAGATGTGGCTCAGTCAGTGGCCCGGTGCCCCTGGGTTCAACCACTGGTTTCAAAAAAAAAAAAAAGTTTTGATAGGTTTGCTCCAGCTTTGAAAAATTAATGTTCTAACAAATCGTTCCTCTGCTTGAATTTCCCCCAAGATGTCCTTCCACAGCAACTTTCCATGACTTAAAAAGCTATTGGAATTATATGAGTTAGACCAGAAGCCTTGCAACCACTAGAAGAAAACGTAGGGTCAACACTCCATCACGCAGGTGCTGGCACTGACTTCCTGGATAAGGTGCCAAAGCTCCAGAAAGAAGTGGGATGCCATCAAATTAAAAAGTTTCTGCAGAGCAAAGGGAGTGTTTAAGAACATGCAGAGAGAGTCTGTAGAATGGGAGGAAATCTTAGCCAGCTGCCAACTACTCCTCTGATAGGGGATTAATATCCAGAATAAATAAAAAACTCAAAACACTGAACACCATAAAAACAAGTAACCCAATCAACAAATAGGCAAAAGAACTAAACAAAAACTTCTCAAAAGAGGAAACACAAATGGCCAACAAATATTGAAAAAAATGCTCACCATCTCTGGCAATCATGAAGTGCAAATCAAAACTACACTAAGATTTCTTCTTACTCGGTCAGAATGGCGATGATCAGAAACACAAATAACAACAAATGCTGGTAAGGTTGTGGGCAAAAGGTAAACTTGTACCTTTGTAGATTAGTAAAACCACTCTGGAAAGCAATATGAAGATTCCTCCAAAAATAGGGATGGAACTACCATGTGACCCACAGCTATTGCACTCTTTGGTATTTTCCCCAAAGATCTAAACTTGGCATACCACAGCAACACAAACATCTCAATGTTTATATCAACACAATTCACAGTAGCTAAATTCTGGAATCAATCCACGTGCCCCTCAATAGATGAATGGATTAAGAAATTGTGGGATTAAGAAATTGTGGTATATAAATACAATAAAAAAAGAATGAAATTATGGCATTTGCTGTTAAATGAATGGAAATGGAGAATGTCATGCTAAGTAAAGTAAGCCAGACTCAGAAACTCAGGGTCAAATTTCTCCCATATGCAGAAGCTAGTGAAAAATAAAGGAAGTGAGGGGGCAGGAATAGGATAATATAAAGATGCAGGGAAGATCGGTAGTGTAGGAGAACCAGAGGCTGAGGGCATGGGAAAGAGGAGGAAGTGCAGAATGAATGCTTTTTAAAAAATTTATTTAATTTTTTGTTGTTGTTCTTTTACATTATACATTACAGTTGAGTATAATTTGACTTATTTATACAAACATAAAGTATATCTTATTCTAATTATGTGCATATATAAATGCACAACAGGGAATTCCACCTTTATGTATAAGTGAGAAGAACCAATTAAATATAAATGAAGAGATGAGTGAAGGGAAGACTAGTAGAGTGGAGGAAGGAGAATGGGAGGGGGAGGGAGGACAGGAGAGAAAAAGGGGGACATGAACTGCGATTGATTTCCATGCATGTATGATCTTGTCAGGGTGAACCCAACTACTATGTGTAACTATAAAACTCTATTAAAAAAAGAGCAAGGTATTCTCTGCAGCTGAAAGCTGGATGGCACAGAACATTTTGTAACTAAAACTTTTCTTATGTCTTGGCTAAAATCCCACTGTTTTTTCTTTTTCCTATCGCTAATTGCACCTTTAAGAAAAACGAAGGCTAGTTCTAAGGATATAATAGCACAAATTCAATTATCTTTTGAAAATAGGAGTTTCTCTTTGCAAATTGAATTAGTTATAGCCTTATCATTTGCAAATGGTAATGAAATTGTTTATAAGGCAAATGAATATTTTACATTTTTTCATTGGCTTTCCCTTCCTCTTAATGATATTGGTGGGAAGAAGATGTGTATAGTTTAAAGACTTCCTTCATTATCCTACAAAACTTTAAAAAGATTTTCTTCTTTTTCTCTTTCAATCAGTGGCCTGAAACAGCCATCCTGTTTAGTATCTCATTTGTGGGGTGTTTACTACTCCACTGTGGGCATCAGGAAATACCCTGAAGTTCTGAGAGGAAGGGAGCCCAGCTTGGGGCTTCTCAAGGTGCTGCCTTGCCTGGCGCCTGTCTTTTCCTTTTTACTTAAACTTGCTTACCTGAGTTCCAACAGAGCAGACTGTTCTCCTGCCCACACAGGTTATTAGAGAGGCCTAGTCGATGAGGGTGCCTTAGTGCAAATCTATACAAGAGGCCTCCTTTGACAGCATCCCAGTCAGGCATCTGTCCAACAGTACTGGCAAAGATGTGAATGCCTGTCCCATTAAAAAGAAAGTTCCATTAACACTTTTTAGAAATGGAGGATGGCAGTCATTGCTCCCTTTATAACATCCTCTCTGTCCATTACTGCTCCAACTTACCTGACTGGAGAAACATTCTTTAGAGCATTTCTGAAAATGTTGATATTTTATTTAGCTGTATGCACTTTTCTTGATATGTCCACTAGGAAAATGCAAGGGCACCATTTTGCCTGACCAAGTAGGTGAACAAATCTTTGAGAATGACACGGGAGGAAACCAGTGCCTGCACACTCAGAGGGCCAACAGAGGAGATACCAAGAAGTTAGAAGGAGGCGTCTGAGAATCCAGAGGATGCTGTCATGTAGGTTAAAGATAGAAAACAGTGGAATAAAATCTGAGGTAGTCATTGCTGTTCAGGCAGAAAAACATTTACAATGATGTTAATGAGCAGCTAACTAAAAATCAGAGAAAGATCAAAGTTAGTGGAGAGAGGAACCATAAACCAGATCACAATGGAACAAGAGACAACAGATTAGAAAGTACAGCCTTAAATAATCTTCTATAAAGGATGCCATGAAAGGAGAGAGAACAGAGGGGACCCATCACAGAAGGTAGGACTTTATATAAAGCTGGAAAGACTCGACATTTCTTAGGCTGAAGGGAAGAATTAAAAAGAGAAGAGGAAGAGGGGTGCACCCAGGCTGGGAGCAGAGGGACTCAGTGCACAGAGGAGCCATGAGTAGGGGCCAGGAGGGCAAAGTGCCTGAGCTAAGGTTGGGCAAGAGCACCCTGTAGAGGAGGAGAAGGAAACCCACAAAGTTCTCCTACATGGACTTATTTCTTTATGTGATAGGAAGGAAAGAAATTAAACTAAACATGGACATGGGTATTTTAGGACAGAATTCCTAGTATGATTGATTAAAATGAAAAATGATCATTATGGAAAATGGGATAAATCTGATTAATGACATTTCCAAGACTTTGCTCTTTGTCCAGGTAAATGGAGCCTCCAGCTAACACTCCCTTTCAAGTACCCTCAACTAATTATCTTAGAAAATACCTACGAAGATATTTTAAAAGACAAAATTTGAGAGAGTGAGAGAAAACGAAACAAAACAAAAATCCTACCGAAAGCAAAGATTGTAGCTCACCAGATTGTGAAAGCCATTAGTCTGAGTTAGTATTTTATTTAATACTATTTAGTATTCTCTAGCCTAACAAAAGCAGCCACTGAGGTGGTTAAAGAGATACAAATTAAGGACAACCTGGGAGTCCATCAGGGACCAGCAAAAAAACAGAAATGATATTAGCTTTTCTTATGGGATTTCATACAAGAAATGGGGTACACAGGCAAGTCAAATGGAGTCAGTAGGGTGACCCCGAAGGTCAAGAAATGGAGGAACAAGATAACATACCATAATCAGAGCATAGAAGTTGGGGCAAACTGGCTGGACCAGAGACATGGAGTTGGTTCCTGGGAGAAGTGACAGGAAGGGAGTTCCCAACCACATGTGCTGGAGGTCAGAGGGCGAGCAGAAGCTGGGGAGTGACACCAACAGGAGCTTCACCAGCTTATTTCCCATGGACTGAACCTATCCAGAAGCTGCAGTGAGGGAGCTTGGAAGGTAGTCCAGGAGATGCAGCGCAGAGAGGGGCATGGCAGGGAATGCCCAGGGCAAGCTGGACACACCCTGCCATTCAGAGGGACAGGATTCACAGTGACTGCAAGATTGAAAGCCACTTTGGGAGTAGTGCCAGGTCCTCCTTTCGGGGGTGGCCACATCCAGTCACTGAGCGCTCTTCTCAAGTTGATGTGTAGAAACTCAAACAGTAGGGTACAGGCAGTTTCGTGCCTCTGATTCTCGAGCCTTCCAAACTGAAGACCACAGCCTGAGGATGTCAGGAGTTAGTTTCTCAGAGAAGACAAGTGCATGCCCTCTGCAACAGCGGGATCTTCCCTGCAGCCTGGTTATTTCTCATCACTACTGACTGTCTGTCTGTATCCTTTAGGGAACTGAAGCCCAGTCTCTTCAAAGCTGTCTTTTAGCTCTGTTAAATCTCGTTTGAATTTGGAAGTTCAGCTAGATAGCCTAAGGAAGACTGCATGCTGGGTGCCAAGGGTGGTTGACTTATTCTTCCCTGGCGTTCAGTGAGCATAAATTGTCATTTGATCCCTTGTGTTAGCAGAAAATACACTCAAATAGCTGTTTCCCTTTCTGCTGTTTCTTAACTTGATCCGAGTTGCCTCTGACTCCAGCCTCAGAAGAAAGAAGCTACATGTCTCAATGGAGGTGGAAAGGTGACCAGGTCTAGGACCTGTATGTGGTTCACAGTATCAATCCTGAGTTAAACCGCAATGTTGAGAGGATCTGCACTGGTCCCCCTAGGCGTGCTTCAGATCATTGGCACCTTGCAGGCACAAGATACGACAGCTCACTGACTGATGACCTGGATAATGCTTAGACAGTGTCCTCAAACCCCTACCAAGCGAAGGGCAGCCAATCACAGAAGTTCCAGTGCCTGTCTAGTTACAGATGAAGCAAGAGGTCTGCATCCAACACGCCTCGAAAAAGAGCAGGAGCCCTTGTATTAATAACATGATAGCCTGCAACGCCCTGGGAATGAGCACAGGGGAACTCACATCGGTTTATGTATTAAAATCCTGAAAAACTGACTTAGGTGACGTGAGGAAAAATATGTGGAAATGTTTCTGACAGAATTCAGCTGAAGCAGAATTATACCTAAAAGTAAAAAGAAACAATAGTTACATCTCCAAAAAGACTAAAACTCCAAGCAGGTTTCAGTTTTATTCCCTAAGAACGAAATCTTTTCTGGAAGAAGCTGGCATATTCTTTTTGACTTGTTCAACAGAGATTTAAATGTGAATGTCTTCTCAGCCTGGAAGGGGAGGTCAACAGCAAAATAAGATTGGAACAAAGGTCAGGGTGGCTGACGGAAGCCAACTAGAGGATGGATCATTGTTGTTTGCAAACATAAAGAAAGTAGGTGGTAGGGAGCTTGAAAAATGGAAAGCCAACCCTTGTGCTAAAATCAAGAATAGCAGGAGCTGTCCAGAGCAATTCTCCCCCTCTTAAATCAGATGTGAAGACCAGAAAGGAGAATAAGTGCCTCTGCTTTTGTCCCTCTCCATTCATCTTCACAGTCCTTTATCTCATTGCTGTGACTTAACCCCATTCACCTGAACGTCCTTTCCATGTGGCTAAGTATTTGCTGCGTTATCTTCTGAGGAAAGTGGTCGGGTACTGGGCACTAGGCACTCATTCCCATGTCTCCTATTGTATGGTTCCTACATTTCTGAGCTCCTCATCTGCATCTGTGTAGTGAGCAAAACACAGAGACCCCGCTCTCTGGAGTTACATTCTAGTGAGTGGAGAGGCACCGGAAGTTAACTGAATGACTCAAATATGTGATAGGCTAGGAGGTGGTAAGTGTTATAGGAAGAACTAAAGTAGGAAGGGGATGAGGTGGCCAGGGAAGCTTCACTTTCTGAGAGTGCCAGGAATGCCACTCTAGGAGGATGACAGGAGTAAAGACCTGGGGGAGTGGCACAGGGAGCCCCGAGAATAACTGGGAGAGGAGCGTTCCAGGAGGAGGACATCCCAGTACAATGGGTTTGGTGGGGGATGTTCTACAATAGTGAGGAGGCCATCGCGTGTCAGAGTGATGGAGATGGATGAGTGCAGGTGGTGGGTTTGCAGAGGGGCTGTGAATCAGGAGAGACCCTGTTGACCTTTGGGGTGTGCTTGCCTGACACTGAGAGAGGTGTGAGGCCAGGGCAGGTTTTGACCTTCATGGGCACCACAACCCCAGGTTGAGAATGGGCTGGCAGGGTGGGAGGGGGATGGGATTGGGTCAGGGTGCTAGGAATGGCGGAGGCCTGAAGTGTGTGGGTTTGGAACAGGGCTGCTGATGGACTGGGTGATGGAGACAAAGGAGCAGAGTCTGAAATCACTCCAGGGTTTCACTTGAGCCACTGGAGGGACATTACCCTTTCCAGAATGTGAATGCCTGTATCAGAAAAAGTTGGGGAGCATGACTGGGGCTCACAGTAGGACAGGCCAGAGTGGCAGGCGTGGCTCAGGGGAGGTCTGTGCTGCAGGTACAGATGTGGGGTTGTCAGTGCACAGGACTGGAGGAGATAGCGAAAGGGGTGAAAGCAAATAGAATTGAAAATGCTCAAAGGATTGAGCTGGAGAATAGGGCTGCCATAACTAGCAGCTCTCACTCCAGGAGTCATTTATCTTGGCTTGAAAGAGGGAGAAGCAGGGGCCAGTGCAGTGGTAGGAGGACAGGGAGTGTGGTGTCCCCACAGCCGGATGAACAGAAAGTGTCTCAAGGGGAAAGGAAAAAATCAACTGTGTTAGTCTTGCTGCTGGGAGTTCAAGAAAGGTGAGGACTGAGCGGCTACCACTGGCTGTGCTGGAGGAAGGAGATGGGGCAGGCTTTTTCCTGAGAGCAATTCAGTCTAGAAGACTCCACCAGGCGAAGTTTTATACCATGGTAACAAAAAAAGCACCAGAGAAGCGCAGAGAGAGTGGGTGACAATTGTGATTGGGGGCAATGACCTAGATGGCAGGGAAAATATGGTGCGATCACATCAGTGTTGATAGGAAAAACTGTTAAGAGCTGAGGCAAGTATTGAAAATACTATGTAGCAGTGACCAAGAAGAAATTGCTTCGGTTCACTGGAGGAGGTTTTGCTAGTGAGACTTCATGTGAAAGGTGTTCCTTTCCCTTGGACATTCCTTTTATGGAACACTTCCTGCGACATTCTGAGTGTACTGCAAAGGCGTGTGCTCTGTGTTGCTAGTGAAGGGGTGGGTTGATGAGCGGGTCAGCCTTTCTGTGCCTGTGTTGATTCGTTCTATAATTGTTGAGAGAGTTGTTGGCGTCTCCAGCTCTAATTGTGCATTTCTATCTCCTCTTCCAGACCTATCAATTTTTACTTTATGAATTCTGAAACTATTATTGCTGCATAAACATTGAGTTTTTGTGTCCTTTTGATATATTAATCCTTTTAACAATATTAAATGACTTTCTTTGTCTCCATCATATTTTTTTTCAGAAATGGATTTTACTAGATATACTATAACCATTGTAGGTCATAGCATAGGGTTCATGTTAACAGGCTGTATTTTTTTCCATCTTTTACTTTTACCCTTTATAAAACATTTCATATTTAAAATAACAGCTCTCTGTTGGCAGCATAGAGTTGGATCTCCTTTGTACCCAATCATGCTGTCTTTTAATTGGAGTGTGTAGACCATTTACATTTCACATGAATATTGATATGGCAGGGCTTAATGATACTATCCTAGTACTTGTTTCCTATTTCGTCTGAAGGGGTTCTTTGTTCAGTTTTTGCTCTTTTATTTTCATCTTTGGATTCATGGAGTACTTTTGTGGTTCTATTTATGTGCTCTGCTGGTTTCTGAACTCTAGCTCTTTGTTATTATATTAGTGCATGCTTTAGTGTTTTTAGGGCACAAATTCAACCTACTACACTCTTCTGTAAGTGACACTACAACGTCCCCAGAGCGGAAGAACTGTAAAGGCT
This sequence comes from Glaucomys volans, assembly GCA_020662805.1. Classification (NCBI taxonomy): domain Eukaryota; kingdom Metazoa; phylum Chordata; class Mammalia; order Rodentia; family Sciuridae; genus Glaucomys; species Glaucomys volans. Next base: position 1,262,921 of record JAJEJO010000145.1, on the reverse strand, counting down.
TCTCTTTCTCTCTTTGGATCTGTGTCATTGGGGTTCTCCAGGGAGACAGAACCAACTGTTTTCTTTCAGTGCTTTTAGGATTTTGCTTCTTGTTTTCCATTTTCCTTGTTTCCAGTAGAAAATCTGCTCTCCTCAATATCTTTGTTTCTTCGTATATAGACTTTGATTTTTTTTTTTTGGTCTGTCTGATTTAAGATTTTCTTTTTATTATTGACTTAAAGAAATTTGGTATAGCTTGCTTTGTGTGTGTAGCGGGTGGGTAGAGGGCCAACTGGACGTGAACAGGATAAAAATAAGAAAGTGATAGATTGGGGATGTTAGAGAAGAACAAAAGGGAAAGGAAAGACCCTCATTGAGCAGCTGTGAGGAGCCAGTTGAGGTCTAGGGGCTTATTAAAAAATCTGATTTGGGCTGGGGCTGTAGCTCAGTGGTAGAGCACTCGGGTTTAATCCTCAGCACCTCATATAAATAAATGAATAAAATAAAGGTCTATCAACATCTAAAAAAGTTTTTAAAAACTGATTCATATCAGCTATACAGAACATTAGGATTCTTTTTGACATAAATACATGGAATACGATTGGCTCCACTTTTTACTTTAAGAGAGAAAAAAAGCAGCAAATGTCAGTCAACCTACTTAGCGTCTGCATGTGTGCATGGCCAGTTCAGTCCACTGTGGCCCTGGTTTCCAAGTGAGAGAACTGGGACTCGGGTGCAGGTGTATTTAATCCAATATACCTTACACTGTTTTCTCCACTAAACCAAGCCCTGGAAGGAGTTGGTTTTGAAAATAGGAAAATAGAAAATGGTACTTTTTATGTTACACGGAAAGAAAGTAAGTAAATATAAATGAATGTTGAGATCTTTGTGACTGGAGGCAGAAAGAAATCAAAAGGCTGATAATATCTGATGATCCTGTTTTGTCTGCAGCTGAACATCCTGGAGGTGCATACCCAGGGCTTGGGACAAGGCTAAAGGTTAGGTCTGTTACTACAGGAAATAGAAAAGATAACTGACTAGAAATAGAGATATTACTTCTGTTCAGCTTCTACATGGATGGAGAGTTTCTTCAAAGTGGTATCTGTAGTTCCATTATTAGAAAATGAAGCATGAAAAGTTCTTAGTAAGAAATTACTGACTCTAAATGGAAAATCTATTTGAATTATGACTTGTATATAATATTTGGCTCCACGTTTTATTTTTGTATATAAACTCTTTTAAATTTAGCAAGAAATATCCTGAAGATATTGAATTTACTGTACCTCCAAAGTTACAAGTCTTCTGAAAAATGGCAGATGTACATTCATTTGAGATTTGGTATATGGGTTTTTTCATTAAATTCAATAGCTTTTCTTTCAAAAATCTTATTGAATTCTAATAAATCAATGATAGTCCAATAAGAATGAGTTTTAGAAGAATTTTAAAATCAAAAGACAATGGACATGGAAAAATAGACATGGTGTTGACCTTTGTATTCATAGAGACTATTAATGATTGTTAAAGTGGGTTGTTTTAGTCAAATATTTTAAGTAAATATTTTAAATAAAACAATGTGAATTAATTCCATTTATTTTGAAAAAACTAAATTTATTTATAAATTAGGTGCAACTAAGACTATGTAAGTAAAACTCATGATGATTCTGTGGTCTGTGTTACAGGTGCTGGTGTGTTTGGTAAGTGAACAAGAGGAGAAATACTCATGTCTTAGGTGATGTGATAAGGAAAGGAGAAGGAAATGGGGATGCAAGTGAAGACTTCAGGGAAGGGCTGGTGTTTGCCACCTCTGAGGATGTTAGGGATATCTGGATTCTTAGGCGAGAAAGGACTGGCTCACAGTGAAAAGACACCACCTCACACGGACAGTCACTGGATGCCCACCTCCTAGGTGCCTTAATGTTTGCCAGTGTGTCACAGGTGAGGAGAGCGAGGCATAGGGAAGTTCAGGCATTTGTACCAATGTTCACAGCTAATGATGGATGAAACTGGCTTCCAACCCCAGACATAAAACATGAAAGAATGAATGCACTCTTCTAGAATATTCTTGAAAGAAAAGATCTCAATTAGGTGTAGAATCAAAACATAAAGCAACGACTTGTAAAATTGACAGATATTATTATTTCCAAATTAAATAATCTCACATGAGAAACAGTTTAAGAATTCTAGTTTAGAGTCAGCATTTGCTCTCTCTCTTTCTGAATGTTGACCATGTGCCATTCAGTAATTATTTATTTGGCCAACAAATATTTATCTTGCATTTATTATGGTCCAATTATTCTCTGGAGCTTCAAGGAAGAATAAATTTGATCTTCTACTAGGGACAGAAAATAAGTAAATATGTAACAAAACACACGCTACATAAACTAAAGAAAATTGTAATGGTGATAATTCTGGAGTGCAAAACAGTACAGAGAAACAGAGAGAGGCCGGAGCAAATGTACCCTGGGGGGTTAGGACTGTTTCTTTGAGGATGTGAGGTTTGCTCTGAGGTGTGAGTGCAGAGAAGGAACCACATGGCATGGAGGAGAAGTCAAGTCACTGCAAGAAGAAGGAGCATGGATGTGAAGAGGCAGCAGAAGACAGGCTAAGCAAGCCCAAGGAGCAGGGAAGAAGCCAGAGTTGCAGAACTGGGAAGGAGGGGGAAGAAGGAGGGGAACCAGCAAAGCTGGTCTTCCAGATCATGGGAAGTTTGGAGGCTATGAAGGAGCTCAGGGCTTCTGTAATCCTGATAGTGAAGCTCTGGAAATTTCCTATCTATTTTGCAGCTATAGGTCAACATTCCCCAAGGCACAGGCTGAGATTTTCATGTAATCCTTGTAAATGATTTTCATGGCCTTCTTTGTGTATTTTTCTTTCTATAATTCAGAAGTCCAAAGCAATTTATATGTCATTATACTCAGCATACAGAACACAATAAATGAAAATAAAATTTAGTGGGTTCCTCCATCATGGGAAAAACTTCTAGGAGAGAACCTTGCAGGACAGCCGTGCGTGGTAATGAAGATCTGCATAGGTCTGGAGACGTGGGCGGGTTCCTGGCACCGCGTGTGCATGGAGATTCATGGACTCTAATGCTGGCGCTGGAGCGCAGCTCAGTGATCATCTCATTTTATAAATGAAGGAATTGGAGCCCTGCCAACTTATTCACTTGTCCAGGGTCATAAAACTCATTAAGCAGAGTCAGAATGAAATTATTCCTGTAAGTGAGATGCTGAAGAAAGGAAATAGAAAAATCTCTCCTTTTTATTCATTGACTTTGCCAAAGCTTTTCATTCTGTGCTGTAGTAATTCATTGAGGCAGAAGCCAGTATTTTGTGCAGCTTGATGATCACCCCATCTCCAGCGCTGCTCTGGTCCCTCCTCATTCCTGGGGAGGCTGAGCAGCTCATCTGTCCCCCCCCGAAAGACAGGGACGCTGCTGTGAGAGTCTGGCTTTATACCCAGGGTCTCCTCCTCTCACCCACTCTGTACTCTGCTGTGTGGTCACCACGAGGCAAAGGTGACCTGAATTACTGTGCCTGCACCTCAGCGGTGTCACTCTTTTCTTACTTCCTCACTGGTAGTTCTCTGCAGGGACCCGCTCAACCGTTCTGAGGAAGGACAGAGGAGGAGGTGGAGAGAACCATGGCTGATGAGGACAGGGCAGTGGAAGTCTGTGCACCCTGACTCAGTGGCTGAGGTGGACCATTCTGAGACCCCTGGCCATGGCTCTTCAGAGGGTTCCCACTAGAAATGGCCCTGCGGTAACCATTTCAGGAACAGGTCCAGGAATCCCCTGCTTCACAATCCCCACTTTGGTCCCATGAAATCACTTCCCCAAATAAGCTCTTGTCTCATGGCTGGTTATGTGGGGGAACCCACACTAAATCGTTGGATGTTTGATTTACATGATGTTTTCTTCCCACTGAATGATCATCTCTGTGCCCCAAAAGCCCATCCTATGGCTGATACACAAAACATGTTTTCTTAAAAATGGAAAGACAGGTGTTGAATGAATATGCTATGGGGTGGAGGTTAGTGGTCTACAATCTCTGTCCTCTCCTACTTTACACTGTATTTGGAAATATATGACACACACCAGGGATTAAGAAAGAATTGAATGGGAAAATGAATGGTTTAGAAAAAATTGTCTGGCTTGGTCAGCAGTGATTGCTTGGGAAGAAGCTGTGGATTCACAAATGTGAGTAAGTCCTTCCATCCGTTTTGGGAAGAGAGAAGAAAGAAGAAGAGTCCGACACAGGAGAGCATTGCTGCCAGGGGCAGGGGTGCAGACAGGAGGACCCGAAGGAAAACGCTGTGAGAGCATTTCCTTTGTGATTGAGTCACATCCACTAGGAGGGGAGAAGGGTCTTCCACTTGGGAGGAGTACCACTAACCACAGCAGACAGACCCCAGAGGAGGGAGAGGGCGGGAGAGGATCATCTTTCCTCACTTGGATCAGATTAGCACACCAGGTGTCAGGGCTTAGAAGGAACCTGTGAGTGGTGAGTGTCCCCAGTGTAGGTCACCTCAGGGATCATAACAGATTTGAATCATCTCCAGTGTCCCCACGTGGCACAGACAGGACACTGCTATCTTGTGTGTTTTCCTCTCTGTTTAATAGAGCATTTATAACCAAATTTATTATGATATCTTTGGTGGATAACAAATCAGTACCTGAGCTTTATGGTAGCACTCATCTAAATGTGTAGCAGTGTGGACGAATGTACCTTCCAAATGGTATTTGATCATTCTATTCTTTCCTCTTCAAAACCAGAGTCATTGCATGTCAGGCAGTGGTCTAAACTCTGAGATACAAAGAGGAGTAAGGCATGGTTTCTGCCCTCAAACTGATCACCATCGAATGGAAGGCAGAAATAAACAGACAATTACAACTCTATGAAATTCTAATGAGGAAATGGGAGCACCAACAGGGAGCACCCAAACAATCCCTAAAGGCTCAGGACAGACTTCCAGAAAGAGCTCAGTCCTCAGAAGAATGCAGGTCTCCCTTGGGGACCATCCTTCTGCGGGGGTTTGATCAGAGGGCACAAGGCTTCAGCTAGGCAGGAGGGAGAGCACAGAATGCCAGTAATAATGTTCTGTCACTATAGAATGCTCTGGGTATTTAAAGATGGCTTCAAGATTAGATATTCAGTGTTCTCAACACAAAAATTGATAAGCACGTGAGGTGATGGATATGAAAGCAGCGTGATTTAATCATTCATCATGTAAACATGAATCAGAAGTTCACATTGTAACCTGTAAATATTACAATTGTTCACCAGTTAAAAATCATTTTTTAAAGAAGGGATCTAGTTGGAAGGAAGAGAAGGGCAAGGGCATTTCCAGAAGGAGGGTAAAGTGTTCCCCAGCATGGTAGGTATAAAGAGAAAGGGCCTGATGATGTTTGAAGAGAGTTGTCATCAGGTTCATGTTATTGATGGATATTTAAAAGGGAGCATGATCATAACCGAAAATTCAAATTTGGATTTTAAATTATTTTTCTTTGGATGTGTGTGGGATGAATTTGAGGAGGTTGCAGTATTTACCTTTGTAAGAATAGGTTCTGTGTAATCTTAAAGGAAAACTCTAGGGTTGAAGGTGGGTTTGGATACAGGAAATGGAAAATAAATAGAACAAAGCTATAGAAATCGAGTAAGAAAATGAGGATTCAACATTTAGGGCAGTTACATGAAAACCAGGTAAGGGATAGGATTAAATACTCTTAAACTATTTGTGTGGCTTATATAACTTTAACTTATAAATCAATAAAACCACCTCATCAAATATGTGGCCAATGAACAAAAGGAAAAAATTACATAAAAATTCTACCATCCAAATGTAACTTCTTGAAGAATATTGACACATTTCCATTTACTCTAACTTCTGCTTGTTTTGTGGAATTTTATGTTACAGTTGGTAAACACTTCTGGATCCTGCATGCAAGCATTATCCATATCAGCACACAGAATTTAATAGAATAGTAATAGTGATTATCGCACCAACCGGCTTACAGTGACATCTGAATTACTTTGTGGATATAAACATTAAACTTTTAATTTTTGTTTTAATCATTGCTTTCAAGTCAGCTATGTCAAATCCCTTTCTTGGCTGGATCCCAATCACCTTGCTGCCATCGGTACTGATTCTATTGTCATTTTTTATTGCTGAAACTAGCTGAAGTGTTTGCAGTGGAGGGGCTTGGCATCCTCCTAGCAAGCCCTCTTATCTCTCAGACCCCAGTCCCTGCAGTCTTGGAGGCGATCAAAGAGGCACAGGGGTTTGAAAAGGCAAGAGTTTCCATGAATGGGTGAGGCCTAACCTCTGCTTGCTGGTTGTCTCTCTTCCTCCAGGTAATGGTGTCAGAATGGCAACCCTCTAGCATGGGACGTGGCTCTGGGGCTGCTTTCACTGTGTTTCATCTCCATCTCCTGAATTTTATTGCTGGATTTCTTTGCCATTTGGGTAGTACTCAGTTGGTATATTAAAAATAAAATTGCTTCCCAAATATGTGGCATGGGTATAGAATTCACTTGGTCATAAATTGACCTCTCCTCATCATCTACTTAAAATATCTGAGAAGAATAGACAGAAATATAGTTTATGGAGAATGGAATTGCTTGATTTGTATGTATATAGAGACGATTTCATGACATCAAGACCCAAGTGGGGTGAGCCTTCTGGGGAAGAAGCCAATGGTATCTTCATTTTAATATTCTAGGACCAAGATACTTGAAGACCTTACAGGGAACAGAACTGCCCTAATCATAAGGTCTCATGAAGGCATGGACAGGGAAATAATTTGAGGGAATACAAAGTGGTGGTTTTCTCTGTCCATCTTGGGACTCTGGTTTGTGAATCACAAAGAAGAGGATGATCAAGTGTGATCATGACCTTTAGTCCCTTGTGTAGAAGTTAATTGTAAGAGCTGCCATTGGTTGAACACTAGATTCTCTATGTATTCAAGCACTAAATTGTTCTAAATGTGAGGCATAATTTGCATTTTGTTGATGATGTTCAGAGTTATATAATTTGTCCAAGACTACAAAACTAATAAGTGTCTTTCATTTTCCTTCTTAGGGACTTAATTGCCTGGGGAAGAAAATGGAATTGGACAAAATGATGGTGTCCTTGGTGTAGCGTATGAAACCTAGCAGTGCACAACTGAGCACAATCTGAGAAAATTTTTCTTGTTCATAACAAATTATTGTTCCCACATTAGCTTACCTGCCATGTATCTCCAATTATCATCTCTTAGCACATACTTGTGTCTCTGAAGATAGGTGCCAATCACTAACTCCCAAGAATATGAATGCAGATAACATTCATAAAATCAGGTAAATCTTGGAGATGCATACATAAACCACCTTCCTTCAGTAATACCAGAAACCCAAAATAAATGTCATTCATAAAAAATAATAAAAGAGCCTATTTGTTTCTTGTCACTTGAAACCAAGTTCACCATGGATGTTGAAAGTTCTGATACTTTGTTCATGATTTTGATTGTTGTCTTTTGATAATTAAGGTTTGGAGATTTTAAGAATTGAGGTTCCACTAGAGAAACAGAAACAGAGGACAGACAACAGACACACCCACACACACACGCGCGCGCGCGCGCGCACAGACACACATTTATTTCATGGAACTGTCATATGCAGTTGTGAAGTATGGTTGGGCAAGTTTGAAATCCAGAGGACAGGCCCACAGCCTAAGAAGTCTCAGGTGGGAGCAGACAGAGATGGGAGGTGGGATTTCTTTCTTATGGAAATTCGGTTTGCCAATGAGGCCTTTGGAGTGATCAGATCAGGCCACTGACATGATCAGGGATGATCTCTGGGGATTGACTGGGTACTCATCCTAATCACATACACCCCACATCTGCACCGCAACACCTTAGGGTCTGCTTTGAGTTACTGGGGACTGTAGGCTGGCCAACTCGGTACATAACACTAGCTGTCCAAGAGGTTGACTTCAAGTTGCATTCAGAATTTCATCTATATTTCTGCAGAAACATAATGTGGAAGTTGAATAAAGAGAAATTCAAAGACATCTGTATAATGCATCTTCAAGTTCTGTGGACAGGGACACATGTAGGAAGAAGGAGGATGGATTGCAATATGAACTAACATTTATTCCTATTTTATTTGTATTTTAAAGATTTGGTTTCCTCAAGTGCACAGACTTGAATTTGCATTCTCTTCAATTCAGAGTGCACCATTTCATTAGGTTGCCCTTTTATTTTTCTTTGGTTTCTTTTGTTGTTCCTTGTTCACTAGTATCACATCTCATGCTCCCTTCCCAGAGACAAATCCTATAATGTACTTAATATGCACATGATATTGGATGCATGTGACTCTTTAATAAGAAATGTCTCCTATAGCATTTTAACAGGAAGTGCACTGGGCTGCGTGCTTCCTGCTCTTTTCTACCTCGGTCTCTCAGTGCTGTGTCTCTCATCCTGGCCAGAACTCCAGGATGCTGAGCATTCAGGGCCATTGCTTCTCAGTGCTGCGCATGCTTTTCCTGTATGCTTTCATCAGATTCCATCTCTAAAATTTCCAGTTACAGACACCCATGTTGCTTCCGAGTCATCAATGACACATGCAAAAATTAGTGATGAACATTTATGTGCAGGTCTCCCTTAAAGAAGCCTCAGGAATGTTTTCGGATGAATGTACATACAGCAATTTAGAAGCAAACATCACATGATTTATTAAGTATGAGCAGATAAAATCTAGTGCCTACTTTGGTTAATGACTTGAATATGATGGGTAACTTTATTTTTAGTTTCTATGAATGCATTTTAATTATACAGCATAATTGGTTTCACTGTGGCATATTCTTATATGGATATAACATTTTGGGATCACATCCATGTCCCTCTCAGACTCTTCATCTTCTCTAATAGTCTCTGAAGGGTAAATTAAAAAATATCTTGTTTAATATTTGTAAAACTTGGGTTATAAGTAGAAACAGACTTGAAGTTTCTTTCTTGTAATTCACTAATTAGGATTTGGACGTCAAGCTCATGTAAACTGAAAATGGACTAAGCATATTTGAAATTATGGTAGACATGATCTGAGTCAGGCGTCTTCCAGGGCAGAATGGAATATGATTATTTTATTATTCTTATTACACAAATTTTTAATGTGATTTTTGCCTTCAGGGTTTCCACTTGCACTTGTATAACTATGATGTTCAATATATTTTCCAGAAATATATCAGTTTAGTCCAGGCTATTGACTGTATTTTGCTTTATTACTATATTAATCTCCACAGGGTTTATGATTATTTTCCTCCTCTTAAATACATTTTGTTAGTTTTCAGTTTTTTTCTTATTCTGTATGGCTAGAGATTTGCCCATCTTATTGATTTTTTTCAAAGACATGAACTTTCAAAATGTTGTATTCATTTTCTGGTTCTTTAATTTTTATATTTTTATCTTATAGTTATTATTTCCTTGAACTTTATTACTAAAAGGATTGCTATGTGTCTTTCTTCTCCAGGTTACTAATGTGAGTTATATATATTTCAATATGTTTTGCTATCCAGTGAGGACACTTAGATCTATATCTCAGTCTATATGTATTTTTTTTTAGAACTTCATCACAAATATATGCAGTATTTCACTTCTATTTATAAGATGCCCTATTTAGGAAAATTTTTAATTAGCAATATGTTATAAAATAATAGACATATGTGATTTTAGTTTCAGCTATTCTTTAGCTATTGATTTCTAATGTAATTATAGTTAAGAAGTTAATTTTTTGTATTTACTTTTATGTGGTGCTGAGGATTGAAGCCAGTGCCTCACATTTGCAAGGCAAGAGCTCTGCCACTGAGCTACAGCCCCAGTCCCAAGAAGTTAATTTAATTACAATCAATTTAAGGAAAAACTTCTAGTTCCTCCCTAATTATTCATTGAAACAGTCCTCATAAAGATAGGGGATACATGGAGAGTTTGACCGTAGCAATAGAGGGTACCTGAAGTTAGTCTTATGGTCTTAATTATAGTAACCAGTGGTCAGGACTGATATCGGCACACAAAATGCCCACTGAGCTTCTAATTTCTTCCAACTTTGTTTCAGTCTTGCTTCAGCCTTTGTTTTCAGGTTTTCACTCAGCTTTCCTGAGAATATGAGATCTTGCATGAAACTCAAACTTATGTGAACAAGAGCCTACTAACCAACTGATTCTTTCAAGCCCCTGTTCTCCACAAAGGTGACCTCTGATGACATCTACATCTAACAAACCACCTAGTACCATTGTAGGGGATCCTGGGGACCCCATCCTCTCTGAGTCGTTCACCAGTTATACACCTTTCCATGCCCATTACACTTTTGTGTGCCAACTATTCTTGTGCCCTATTGTTCATAATAGAGAATGAGGGTGTGGGAGGAAGGAATCTTTGATTTTAAAATGGGTATCTTTCCTCCTTTCCCCAGATTCTGATACATAACATTGTTTAGTTATAATCGTTTTTAATCGGCAGATGACAGATACAGAAAATGATGGTCTACCCACTTTGAGAAGCACCAATGTGAGTGTGGTTGGCTGTTTCCGAGGTGTAGCTCTGTAATGATGATATTCTTTCCTGCGGAGAGACCTCAACTTCATGCAGCTTAATCAGTCTTTCTTCAAAGACGGATGCCATAGCCTCTGAGCTTGTCTTCTGGGCCCAGAGTACAAATTTGGACTATCGGCCACTAGAGGACCATCCCTAGAGCCAGGAGCTTCTCTCTACCTACAGCTTGAATTTCAAGTGCCCCAAAGACCCATGTGCTAAATCTTGTTCCCTGTGGTCACAATAGGAGGTGGTGGAAACTTCCAGAGGCGGGGTTTTGTGGGAGGTCTTGAGTCCACTGGGTGTGCCCTGCAAGAGGACTGTGGGACTGCAGCCCCCTCCTCACTCTCTTTCTCTCCCCAGCCATTAGGGAGCAGGTTTGCTCGGCTGGCTGGGCTCCCTCACCACAGTGTGTCACCTCAGATGACAGGCCCAACCGATCGTGGACTGTCAAAACTATGAGCCCGAACAGGCCTTTTCTATTTATGGGGTGATTATGTTGAGTACTTGTTACAGTACTGGAGAGAAGACTAACGCCCTTGCTCCTCCTGCCTTTCCTTCCTGAGCTCCGTCAGTCTGTCGGAGTGGGCAGACCTGTAGATGTGCCGAGAATCTATCCACTGCAGACAAGACGTCTGCTCTCCAGCCTATAATGAAGGTCTGTGTAACACACAGGGATGGCGTGTGTGCTGAGGTGCTCTTTCTAGGGGGGTCTGCGGACACACAGAAGACAGACAATCAGCGTGCAACTAGGAGTATTGCTAAAATTGGGTCCCAGTTAGCCCAAGCGCAGGGTTTGGCCAATTTCAGACTTTTCTGGGGCCTTTTGGCAAGCCTCGAGCACATGGTGAATTGTGTGTGTCATCCTGGGAAGGAAGAACACAGAGTTCAAACAGGGACAGAGGGCTGCCTCTAATGAGCATGCTGTCGTCTGCAGATTTGCTCTGCCGCATCAGGTGGCGCTCAAGAGTGAGCTCCTCTTCTGTTTGGAAAACAAAGATCCCCAGAGAAATTCCTTGTGATCAGCCCCTTTCTATTGGAGGCTGTGCATTTCGTTGTTTGTATTTTATGATTGGCCTGTGTCAGTCTGCCCAGCTGCCCTAATAAAGTCCCACAGAGTGGTGGCAGCAATAACAAATGTTTGTTTTCTCCCAGTTCCGGGGGCTGGAGGTCTGGATCCAGGTGGGACAGAGTGGATTTCCGATTAGCCCTCTGGTTCGGCTGTGCCATGACTGCCTTCCTGCTGTGTCCTCCCTCGCCTCTCCTCTGCATGTCTGCAGAGAGGGAGCACTCTGGCGTCATCCTCTTCCTACAAGGACACCAGGACACTGATCTTACTAATTAGGGCTCCACCCTCATGTCCTAATTCAACCTCGGTTACTTCCTAAAAGCTCCTCTCTGCAAACACAGTCATCTTAGGAGGTGAATGGGGGATTGCAGGTCAGTCTATAACCAGGACATTTTGGACAATCTTTGTGACATGTGTCCCTTGCTTTCTCTACTTTACTGCATTAGTATGTTTGGGTCTAGAAAAGCAGGTTAAGATCACAAATGCTGAAGTAAAACTGCCTGAGTGTCCTCCCATGTCCTCTGTAGGTCAGCTCTGAGACTGGGCAAGTAGCTAAATCATTTCACTCCCACTTTTCAAATTTATAGAAGAGGAATAATGGCTAGAAGGCGTATCTTCATGGCCATTCTGGAATGTAATTGATCAGGGGTCCCAGAAGCTGTACTCTGAGGTATTCTGCTCAGGTGCTCCCCCAGTCCTTCAATTTCTGTCATAGGTGTCCCCATAAATAAAATCATTGCAGTCAAGTCCAGTATATGGTGTCCTTTCAGAGGACCCACGGACCCAGAAGTGACTGAATCACATGTGTCACCACCCAGTAAGTAAAGATCTGTTTTGGTTGGTAGGCAGGGCATGGGTCACACCTGGCACAAGGCCATGCCTCCATTGCTGGATTTCACTGGTTGTTTCATGTGGAACGTCTTGTCCACAGGAACCAGCAGGTGAAAAGGAGAAATACCATACATGGGGGTCATTGCCCTGATATGGAGGAGGAGTGGTGGCTGCTTTTACACACGGGGACAGTGAGAGGAATGTCTATAGAAACTAAGTGTCCATTTGGGTGCCACCTGCACTTGCCTGCCACAAGGCAACTACACACAGAAATCTGTACCAATCTGGACTAAAAAGGTTTTCATTTTGAAGTTTGCCAGTTCCCTGGAGATGAGGCTTGGATCCACCGACAGGAAAGCCACCAGAACCTACCATGGTTACTCTGAGGGTGAGGTAGTACAAGTGGCTAATGGAAGATGGGGAGAGGAGGACCAGTGGCAGCTCTAAGACTGGACGCAGCATCAGGTTCATTTCATTAGCTTTCTGCCATTACCTCACAGAAGAAATGACCACACGCACCCTAGAGAAGCTCTCCTCAAACCAGTGTGAAGCAGAGCTCTGCCACACAAGGTGACTGTGGTGGATTCATCCTGCGGTGACCAGGAGAATGTGCCCCATGGACCTCCAAATATAGTGAGCACAATGGATGGAGGGCTGCACTTGCTGGTCTTTGCTGTCCTTCAGGGAGATGAGGATATGAGGTAGGCGTGGGGCTCTGCTGTGGACAAGGTTGGCCTGAGGACTCCCAAAGGCCAGGTTAAATTTCAGAGTGCATGGTCATGTAGGATGTTCCACTCCATTCCCCACCCCACTTTCACTCGGGATCAGCCTTGTGTTTCTGCTGGATGGTTCCTTAGCCTTCCTTGGCTGGCTCACCATTGCTGTCACCGTCATTTTCTCTATGAAGGCCTTGCAGGTATAATTCTGTGTTGGCAAATGTTTCTCAGATGTCCTAGAGTAGCCTGATATGTCAGAGTTGCTTGGAGTTTTAGCCAAGCTCCTGGCACATTGTAATGTATTCTATGTTTATAGGTATGTGTGTGTGTGTGTGTGTCTTGTTTAGAAATACATGGCATGTTAAGATGAACATAAGACTTACTTTCTAAGTTTAACCAGCCCACAGCCTAGGAATTAGGTTAATCAAGGCTAATGTCAATTTTCTGGTCTTGCAAGTACATTTTTTTGGAAGGAAGTTTAAGGAACTCTTATGGGTAAAGGTGAGATCAAGACTTAAAATGTTTAAGAACATGAGAGCCATAGAATCTCTATAAAGGGCTCCTTAATTTTTTTCAAATTAACAAGGACAAATACTCTTTAATTTTTCCACAAATTGAATTCACTAATCCTAACAGCGTTATCACCAGCAAGATTTCTACTCAGAGATTGCAATTTTCTGTGACCCCACGTCCTGACCTGTTACTGGATGTCTTGCTACGATACCTCTTGCATCTCTCTTTCCTTTCACTAGTTCTTCATTTCTCCATGGGAATGTGCACATAAGATTACATTTAGAGCAGTGCTTGAGAACAAACAGAAGTTTAAATTCAGCCTTATCCCACAGCCTACTCGTATCCTTAGAGTGTGAGAAACAGTTTAGAAGATTCTGGTTGGCATTATAACATGCTAGTGTAGATAGAGTTCCATCAAACTGCTAACATAGCTGCCTCTCTGAAGGAGCTCTATGACTCCAGATGTTTTCAGGGTCACTTTACAGACTCAGGGTTATCCTAAATTCAACACCAAGTACTATAATCTTGGTGTTCTATTCTTTGAGAACACCTTGATTATAGTGCTCAGTGTCACAATGTGAATCAGTCAAGATTTCTGAAACTACTCCAGATCTCAATTGTATAGAATGAACATGCTACAATCCATAGTGGAAGATGGGTTACTTAGTAACTCGTGGTGGTTATCTGTTTTCATAGTTCTACCCTAAAGACTTTTATTTTCATATTAGTTTGCATCCTGGGATGCATCTTCATTAGTCCCTTCAGCAAAGAATTCCTAAGAACTGACAATGTTCAAACTCCAAAGAAATTAAGCAATAATATTGATGGAAAATAATGGAAATAATCACGGTAGACAGGACATGTCTAAGCTAGAGTGTGTAGCAGTATTTTGGAATTTGTACCTCCATCATTGCAACATTTTCAGACTGGTGAATAATCCGTGAGTACCTCCATTTATTTAACTGGTCTGTAAGGCTGCTGTAATTAGGTCAACTTAGATGCTATGGAATCTGTCTGATATTTCATTGATGCTTACTCCTGATCCCCGCCCCCACCCCCAGCCATATACATTCTTTTCACTGAATTTGGGTTAGAGAAAAAAAAGGTATGGCTTCAGAATGTCAAACTCCTTGGAAAACTTATTTTACTCAGTTAGCTTGTACACCTGCACACTTCCAAGATGGCAGCCTTTGGAAAGGTATATTCCATTATCAAGAGAAAATCCTACCCTGTCGGTGGGCAACAGAAGACCACAGGATCTCCCTGGATCTCAGAGGGTTGCTTGCTTTCCACTGGACTGCATTCAGTTCAAGTTAGTGGGCCTGGTGACTAATTCTGAGCAGATGTCAAGTTGACTTAAATGTCTCAGGCACACAGCGCCAAAAGGACTTAAGACATAAGATAGCTAAATTTTAATGAAGGAAGACATACATGGGGATTTGCAATCTGCAGCATTTCTCAGGGCCTGGACAAATCAACTGTGGCTGTTCTGCTCTCCTAGCACATTTGTCATCCTGGTGACATGGGATTAGTTTAAAGCCTAGGGATTTGCTTTCTGTATTCCAGGCATTTTTCTTATAAAGCAGGTAAATCCAAGTTTCATTGTTCTTTCCAGTGATAGAGGAAATTTATACTGATTGTGAAAGAACATTGACTTCTACCTGCCTATGGTGGGGAGGGCGGTGAAAAAAGTGACATGGCAGTGATTTTGCTAACATTTACTTTATTTACTATCACTAAATTTTCTGACCTATGCTGTCACATCGGCACAGATTCAGATGACCAATTTAATATTAAGATTCAACAACTCAAAAGAAAAAAGAAATAAAATAAGTGACATAAGAGAAAGTATCCTAAGATTCAAGTCGCACACATGCACACACGTAACACACGCAACACACTGATTTTTATAGATGCAGTGAGAGTCATTTGGATATATAAAAATTGAGTTATAACATGAAGGGGGCTAAGAAAATAAATGAAAGCATTCATCAGGTACGTTCTTCTTAAAAACCATATGCACACACCACATATGTGTAAAGTATTTTAAAATGACAGGGTCCTCCCTATATTTGGAGGTCCTTGCATTCTTCTAGAACATTCTTTAAGAGCAACAAACACCTTGCCCTCATTTTCAGTAGAGCTGCTGCTTTTGAGAACCAGGGTGCTTTCCTGCTCCACAGAAGCTTTGGATGGAGGCGGGTCTGCAGGTCTGTGAAGTCACCCTGGCCACATGGCATGCTGCCCTGGGCCATCTGCCTGGGTCCCCCCTTTGGAAGTCAGCCGTGTTACAGTGTTCCTTCCACCTCCCAGCACTCTCGTGACCTTATGTGTCAGTTTCCCTACAAGTTATGTTTTCCTTCTCAGGAAATGATATATTATTTTAAAAAAATATTTATAATAGGATTTTGCATTTCAGAGAATACAGAGAAAAGGAGCAATGGCATGGCACTACCCTTGTGTTTTCAGACACTTTGTGAAGCATCTATCCATTTCAGACTCATAGAAGAGAGTAAGCACAAATATTTTATGACATTTCATACAAGCTTTGGAAAAAGTGCTTTCTTTGTATGTATGTAACAATGCCAAATTAACTGAGAAATTTCAAAATATGAGAGGTAGTTTGTAAAAGGAGAAAATAAGACTAAAACATAATTCTATCATTCTAAAATACTATGATGATTTTAGGGTCTTTTATTTCAATATTTCTTCCTAATAATATACCTTATATAATTAAATTAGACCGAATTTATACCAAATTTAGGACTGAAATAATACTCATTTTATATCACATTCTCTTTTGGATCGTAAGAGCACCAATACGTGGCCATAATAAAATTCTTATAGTGTATTTTAAGATAACTATTTGCAAAAGTTTTAACAGAAATGAATATACAAAGTTGTCTTAATGTCTATGAGACAGCCAAATTAGAATTTTAAAACAATACTATGACAAAATATAAATATCTTCATAATATGAAACCGTCACTAAATGTGTTAATGAATAAGGATAAAAAGACTCTGCTTTAGAAAATGAGCTTTTATTTTTATAAAAAATGAAAAGAAATATCATATGATGAAACATATGCTCTAATTTCCTCAGTAATAAATAACTGACAAACAGCAAGAGAAAGCTGGTCAAGAACAGAAACAGGAATATCAGAGAGAAGTAAATTTGAAATGTGATGAATAAATTCTCATTTACTGAACATTTAAAATTTTATAAAATATTGAATAATATTCTAAAATGTAAGAAACTTAAATGAATTATAGAGTTGTTTCGAAAAGTAAGGACTGCAGCCAGACAACCTCTGTGCAAATCTGAACTCAGAACCTGGCTGGTCTTGTGACCTTGGGCAGTACTTAATCTCTCTGTGCCTCGGTGTAGGTGTCCTGGTCTGGAAAAGGGAGAAAACAACTCATTGGGTAGTAAGTTAAGCTTCCTGAGCAGCCCTGAGCATGCCCGCACGCAGGGAGTACCGCACTCGGAGTCCATTCCTACACCTCGCTCCCTCCACCCTGATGGTGAATACGGAAAAGGCTGGTGGGTCGAGCTCCGCTGGGACTGCCGAAGGGAAGAGCGCCCATGCAGTCAGGAGCTGCGTTAGAAATGCGAGCGTCTTTATTTTCTGAATGGCAATTTACAAACCAGCATTTTCACCTTCAGATCTTCATCTTTAAAAGAATGATCATATATTTACATTTGTAAAAAGACAAAGGAGTTAATGTCCAAGAAGATACTCACTAAGGCATTGTTTGCAGTAGAAAATAAAAAAGGAAAAATTTGAGTATATGCTTTAAAGGGAAAAATTTGAACGTGTTCTGATTTAAAAATTTTGGTGTAGATATACAATGAATCTTTATATGGCCTTTGGAAAACAGGTTTAGGTATAGATACTGGAATGAGATTCTATATTAAGTAGGAAAGACAAGTTGCGAATAGTTCATTGATTTATATTGACATTTATGTTTAAAAATCCATCCATAGATCTATGATTAATTTCTGGAATAGAATTCCCAGAAGAAAAGTGACAGATCATTCAATAAATGTTACCTCTGCTGAGTATTCCTGGATGGGTAGGAAGGGGGGTTTTCTTTTCTTTTTTTTTTCACTTTATATCTTTTTGTGGTGTTAAAATCTTGTATAACTAAAGTGTTACTTTTATAATAAAACTAGAAATTTTCTTACCTTTAAGAACAAGGACATCCAATAAATAAATTATGTCTGTCTCAAACTCTAAGAGGAAGAATGTGAAAGATCGTAATTAACTCATGTGGTTAAATTGAGGACTGGATACTTACTACTTTAGCGTTGCTTTCTGACTTTTTTTTTTTTGGTATTTCTCAATACACATTTAACGGATTTATCAGCAGATTACTGACTACAGGGTCCTCCAAATACTTTGCATCAAATGTGCTTGCACAAGATAAAAGCAGATGGGTTCAGAATCCACAAGAGTGGGACTCTAACTTTTGTATTTTTAACAAGCTCTCCTGCTAAAAATTTCCCACAAACACCTAAGTCCAAGCAAAATAGAGGGCCTGAATGCTAGAACCGTGCTTTCATCCCCTCTGACAGCTATTAGATTTGTGACATGAAGTCTCCTGAAGACTCAGGTTCTTCAAATGTGGGATTAAAATAGTAACACAGTTGCGTTCCTAGGTCTCTTTCAGAGTTCCCAGGAGGTGTAGTTCATGGGCATTTAGTTGTTTCTAAAAAATTAAGTTGCAGCATAGAGCATATTTTTCAAACTTAAACAGCAGCAAAAATGTATCTTTTCTCTCAATCTTACATAAATAATGTTACTTTCATTGGTACTGTTCTTTAGTGAAGCTATTTATTCAGCAATGTGTAGAGTCATAAACTACTCATGCCCTTCAACATGTGCTGAGATTTTAAGTAAATATTTAAATTACAAGATAAAGCTGTATCATATGCATATATGTAATACACATTATGCATATATGTGAATATTGCATATGTATACAAAAATCATTCGCTGTATTATTGATAATGATAAAATATAGGGGGAAATTTTCAGTTTAATATTTCAGGAAAATAAACATGAGAAACCAACCCAAATTGTTCTTATGCAGAATTCTAAGTACAGTAACAAATGCAGTAACATATATGGAAGGTGTTCACAGAGTCAAAGGAGTAAAGGAATTCACCCAAATTCACACATCCATATCCTCAACTGGGTAAAAATGGGCAGATTTTTTTATTTTCAGTTGAAGAAATAGACTAATTATATATGTGAGCCTCAACTTTAAACAGAATTATATAGTTATCTTACATTTAATCCATAGTAATATATTTCAAAGATTTAATCCTAATAGTCATATGTTTCACGTGAAAATCTAGGAAGGATATACCAACAGAGAGACTGGATTATATCATAGCTGTTTAGGAAAATCTCTTCTTGCTAGAAAGGATTTTTGAAAGCAGGAGTAGGAGTCCCAGAGACCCCAGAGGCTGCCACTAAGATTCCTGCCTCTAGTGTGTCCACTCTATAATTCCCTGCCCTGCCACGTGGACAGAACCTCAGAGCATGGTGGAGCCTCACTCCCTCCTGAAGGTAAGTAAAGTCAGACTAACTTAGCAGATGGAGGGAGATGAAAAGAATTCTCCTATTGGCCTCAAATAAGCTATGATATTGTAGGAGGCCGAGACCTTCATGGCCAACACCCAAGGTTGGCTCCTAGGACCTGAGAGCGACCCCTACCAATGGCCAGCAAGGAAATAGGAAACTCAGTCCTTCAGCTCTGGAACCAAATTCTAGGGAACTGTCAGCGTGGGAGACTGGTGAGCCCACAGAGAACAAGCCCCAGTCCCACCTTGCTTCCAGTCAGGTGAGACCCTGAACAGAGAAATCAGCCAGCTCTCACCTGCATGCTGTCCCATGGAAAATGTGAAATAATACACTTGTGCTAAGGTTGTGGTAATGTGTTATGCAGCATGAGGGGCGTGGCATTTCTTATTCTTTGAAGGTCACTCAGGGTCAAGTAGAACATACTTACATTATGAATAAGTATTAATTCAGTGTCTAAGTAAATGTCCAACTCCGATTTTGTAATCTGGATCTTGGATATATTACAATGGAATATAAGGTTCTTCTAGCTAAGTCTTTCCTATGATTCATACTAAAAAAAAAAAATCTATTAAAATCATCACTTAAGTCCAAGGTGAAAAATACAATAAGAAATGAAAATAAACTACTGAAATTCTTTTCCATAAATCACCCGAGAAGTTTTTTTTTGCTTTATTGTGTTATAGTCCTATCAAGCATTTTGGAAAGGAAATGGAGAAAGAAAGAATTATGAAATATGTCTTTGGTTAATGAAATAGAGGAGAATATCCGGTAAATTAAATGACACATTTACAGCAGACGGAACCATATTTGTTTGCAATAATATCTACTTAAAGAAATAAAATGATGTTATTCTTCCTGTTTTCTTGATGACAACTGAACTGTAAACATGAAGTGTTACTTAAATCTTTAAGACTTTTAAATCCTGCCTCCATTACTTTTTAGCATGAGAATACATTTTAACTTCTCCACTCATTTGGTTGGAGAATTTCAACATGATGGAGAAGAAGAAATGACTTTATCTATTGTCATCACAGACCCTCGACTGTCCCACAGTGAACCCCATTCCTTGTAGAGCACCACTTGGTTCAATGCAGGTTCTGCATGTACTTTTCATTCTCTCTGGGTTTAGTCATCTCCTTCTCTGAACCTCTCAAGCTATGTATCCAAGTAGGATCTCTTTGATACATGCACTTTTTAAAAACTCTCTCCCACTTCCCAAGGCTACAGCAATCCTTGAAAAAATGCAGATGTTTGTACATCAGGAAGTCCTCAGATCATCACAGACCCAGGCTGGTCAAGGAAATTCCATTTTCTCCTCATAGATATACCCAGGACCCAAGATTGACTCAGCTGGGATTTCTCTCCTTTGTATCCACTGAACAATTCTCCATGAACAGCACATGTTCTGAAGGGGCCAATTACCTTGTGTCATTCTGTAATTTTCTTACATCATTTGGGTAGGGGGTTTGTGGGTAAGGGAGTTGATGATTCCTGAAAATGTTGACTCAGTCAAAGTGGAAATGAATGTGATTGGTGCCTGTTGCCTCTCACCTTTATGCCTTAGAAGTCGTTCCTGGAAACGGGAACATCAGGCTGCACCTGTTTCCAGCTTGGGTCAGGAACTGCCATGAACCACGATTATCTACAGGCAAATGAGTCAGATGCCTTAAATTTTTATTGAATCGAGAAAGTGGATCTCTGAAGATTTGGCATGTGGTAGTAGAAATTAAGTCATATTTAGGGTTTCCCTGAGTGATGATGGTAGGAAGTGCAGAGAAATTATTAATAAATACTTTGGTTGCAGAGTTGGAGAAGAAATAATGCTGACAGCTAGTCTCTCTATTGATTTGCAAGTTTAAAGGAACCAGAGACGATTGGAAGGACAGAGGTCACAGGACCATATGACAAGTGAATTGCTCAGACTGAAAAAGGCTACAATAATAGAATGGGACCAGTAGTAAAACCAACTTGAGATGCAGCCACTCAAGTCCTAAGTTTGGGAATTCTCTTTTTCTCTGCTCACATAGCTCTTGGTGAAGATTTTGACATAGTTGCAGCATTTTGTTGGTAAATGAAGATGCAGGGATAGAGAACATTGCACCAGGTATCCTAGTAAGTCACTCCATAGGAGCTTAAAGTTAATCAAAAAACCTGTTCTGAGCAACAGAGCTTCAATAGTATCATCATCTGGGACCTATACATGCAGTAATCGTTTTCATTATTTACCTACCATTTTGCTAACGCAACACTGATTTATTACTCAGTTATTGTCAACCAGGAATGGTGCTTATATGTAACTATTTTATTTTTACTATGATAACTTCATCGTTAACTCATTATTAACAGTGTGTGTTTACTACTATATTGTTAAAAACTGTAGTTACTGGTGAATGTTCTAGCCTTCATCACTCTTACACAGATTTGCAACCTGCAGGTACCACTCATTTGTAATTTCCTGCTCTGGCTAAAATAACAAGATCTTGTCACTGTGTGTACCTGAAACCATGTGAGTTCTTTCCCCAGGTTACAAAAAAATAGAATACATACTCTGTAATTTTCATCTCTTGAAGAGGGAGCTCATATTGTTTCTGAAGAATATTCCCTGCTGGGAAAAGATGGCGAAGGGATGTGTAAACGAACCGTTTGATTCTCTGAAAGAACAGCCCAGAGAGAGGAGAAAAGACATTCAAAGAGGATGCCTTTAATACCTATGGGCTCCCCAAGAGAGGACAACTCCCAGCCCCGCAACAATCTCATTAAATTGCTGGCCAGAGTTGCAATTTTTTAAAATGTCTTTTATATTTGTGTTTTTAAATTGGAATACATGTTAACTTTCACAACTGCATTCTTTCAGAAAGGTTTTAAGAAGTCGATTGCTGAGGAGAGTTAATTTAATAATGGGTCGCTGCTCTAGCAGTCAATTTGGTCACCTGTCACCCTGCCAGCAAGACAGAGCATTATTTCAAGTCCAGGAAATAAAAAGGACAGATACAATATGATTAAATTGGCCATTATGAAATTTGGCTAAAACCTGGGAACATACACCTTTACTTTTATATTAAGAGCTAGAGGACTCAGAAAACAAGAACTCATTGCTTTGAATGTAAGCAGCCTGCAAAGGTGGAAATTATTTAACCATTCACTCACATTGAAGAATAATAATTATCTCCCCCAAATTATTTTATCCTCTTCTAACCAATTCCCACATGAAATAATCACTTTAAAAATGGTGTAAGGAAAGGTATGGTGGATGCAAATCAGTGAACATAGCTGTAATTCCTACTTAAGACATCTAAAATTCCTGAGTAAACTACAGCCAGAAAAGGAATTATGAGCAGAGGAAATTCAGGTGACAGATAAAGGGAGAAGACTAGAAAACAAGAGCAAGTGGGTTATGACCTGACTTTCTTATGTAGAAGGCCTTCCTCAAGGGAAAACACCTCCCTTGAATGGGAGCAAGCATTGGACTTGGACTTGGTTCAATATAGAGGAAGAGAGTCAGCTCAGGTGTGTTGAAAATGACTAAAGGCATAAGAGACAATGCAATTTCCAGTAGTGGAAAATGAGTCTAAATGCATTCTTGGGAACTATTGATCCTTTAACTGAATCTCTTCTGATGACTTTATTAGATATGCTATTTGATCATCCTTGAAGACAGATAATGAATGACTAACAGTTTTTAGGATCAGATCATGCAAGACAAGGGATGGAACATATTCTATCAGTGCAAACTAGGATAAGAGATGGAAAAGTGTTGACACTAAGTTCCTCACAAAACCAACATTTCCACCACTGAGGAGCTCTGAAGTTCCCTAGACCCACAGAGAAAGCTTAGTCATCACAAATGTGTGTAGCACAGGGGCTTTTGCTGGAAGGCAAAATATAAGAATACCTTTGTATTCTTGCTGTTTTAAAAATAGTGGTTTCCCACTAACTGTTAACTGCTGTCTATTTTTTCCAAATTGGTTTTAAATGTGAAGACTGGGAATAGATATAATAAAGAAAAAGATTTGAGTAATTCTGGAAATTTTCTAAGGAGAGATTCTTGCTTTTTGGGATCTGCATGTGTTTCCTTTTTTCTTTATCTAAATTCTTTTTGGCATTTTAAAATTAAAGCATAACTTATTTATAATATAACACACAAATTTTAAAAGCACAGTTTGATAAATATTGGTAAATGTAAATACCAGGTAGCTCAAACTGCAATTAAGAAACAGGACAGTTCTCTCACTCCAGAATCATCTTCCTGTGTCTTTATAGTCAATGCCCCAACTTCTCTAGGGGCAAATACTATGGTTTCTTTCTATCAGGGTAGTTTAATCATACAGTACATTTTTTAGCTGCGTTATTTTATTACATAGAATGTTTTCAAGATTTATTCACACTTTGTGTATAAAAATAGTTTGTTCTTTTTATGGTCGAGCAGAAAATTCTAATTGCTTGAGTATGCATTCTTTTGTTGACAGATATCCTGCTGTGTGCGTTTTTAGATCCGACTTTGTCTTGCAGTGGCATGTTTTCATCTCTTGTGTTTTACCTAGAAGAAGTAGTGAAATCTAGCATATGGTGAACATGCTGCATTAACTCACTGTGTTTGAAATCGTCCACGAGTTTTCCAAAGCGCTTGCACTACTCTGCATTTGCTCCAGACCTTGGTGAGAGCTCTCGTTGGTTCCCGTGCTAACAGTTAATATCCTCTGGCTGTTTCTTATATTTCATGCTAGCTGGTGTTAAGAGGCGGGGTTTGAGTTTCCCTGGTGCCTAATGACATCGAGCACGTTTTGTTTTTGAGGACTGCGTAGACGTCCACATATCTTCTTTTGGAATTGTCTGGTCATGTCATCTGACAATTTTCATTGGGTTATTTATTTTATTTAGTTATAGGAGTTCTTTAAACTTTGAATTTTTGGTAGATAGCTGTGTTATGAATATTTCTTTCCAACCTGTGACTTTTTCTTTCTGTTCTTAATTGGTGTATTTTGATGAACAGTTTTTCAATTTGTTCTTTTTCTTATATTATTTTCTATTCCATAACCCACCTGTGGGTTATGGAATAAGGAAAGGTAGGTGGATGCAAATCAGTGAACATAGCTGTAATTCCTACTTAAGACATCTAAAATTTATTTACTCAAGGTTGAAACGTACTTTTCCTATCTAGACTTTCAGTAGCTTTATAGTGTAATTTGTATGTTGAAGTCTATGATCCACTTGAAGTTAATGCTTTGGATAGTGTGAAGTGGGGGTCAAGGTTTATTTTCTTACTTGTTCTAACACAAGACTATTGCAAAGACTTACTTTCCTCATCAAATTGCTTCACTCCCATGACTTCACTCTGTTCTTCTGATCTACGTGCCTTTTTCTGAATACCATGCTGTCAGAATTAATCTAGTTTTATTGGAAGCTTTGCGATTAAGTAGTAAGTGTATACTTTAATATATTACCTTGAAACCAAATAGCGAAAACCCTCATTTTTTTTTTCTTCTGAATTGTTTTGGCTATGCCAGATCTTTTCCAGCTCTATATACATTTTAGAAGCACCTTGTCAGTTTCTAAAACAACAATAAAACCCTCAGGAGTTTCAATCCAGATAGCACCAAAATGATAGTTTAATTTGGGAATTAGCATCTTAGGAATATTGATTACATGCCAAGAACACTGCATCTCTTTTCCTTTACTTAAATCATCTTTAATCTCTCAACATGTTATTTACATTTCATTACAGAGTTCTTACATAATCTTTCCATCAATTTATTTGTTTTGTTTTTGATACTGTCATCCTTTTTAAAAATTTCATTTTCAAATATCTGTTGCTTTTTTATAGAAATACAACTAAATTTTAAAATTGACCTCATATCTCCTGATCCTTAAGAATATCCTTAAGGATACTCTTGGATTCTTTTATTGATCTGAAGAAATTTAGCATATATTTTTGATGATTTGGGAACCAATAAATTCTCCCAGCTTTCGATTATGTAAAGGTTTCTTTTTTTTTTTGCCATTAAAGAATATTTTGGGGGGAATGTTGACCGAAGAGTTGACCCTTTAGATTCCTTCTCACACACTGAAAATCTCATTTTATAGTCTATTGGCTTTCATTATGTCCAATGAGAAGTCAATTACTCTTATTGCTTTTCCTTTTGATGCAATATGCCTTTTTCTCAGTCTACATTCAAGATTTTTAAGTTACTTCAGATTTTCAGCAGTTTGGCCTTGGAGGATATAGGGTTTTTTTTTTCTTTAATTCCTTAAGCTTGCATTATCTCTGCTTCCTGGATATGTGTATTGACATTTCATATCAATAATGGATTAATTTTAACCATCATTTCATAAAGCAATTTTTTTTTGTTACATTCTTTTCTCTTCTTCAGACTCCAATTACAAATAAGTTAGACATTCGATCTTTTCCAACAGTTTGTCTTTCCCTTTACTTTTCGTCTTTTTTTCCCTGTTTGGTTTCTGTGCTTAGTGGTCATTGACTCTTTCTTCTACTATGTTAAAACTATCCAAAATCATCACAAAGGAGAAGGGAGGGAAATCGATTTTACTGCTTTAAATTTCCTTTTTTTTAAATACATTTAATTTGTTTTGGAGTTTTTGTTTCTTTTGGATAATTCTTTTCCTTTTCTTTAATTCCCCATTTCTCCTCCAGATCTATTTTTCTGCAATTTTCTAATATTCTTATTGTAATCTTTTCAGATTTCTTCCTCCTAATCCCAGTATCTGGCTCATCTATTGCTCTCCCTCTATGGAGTATTTTTTCTCTTCAACTGTAGTAGCACTCCTATTCTTTGGATGTCTCTTTCATTATTTAAACTCTGAACGCTTTCATCAAAATGATAAGACATTGAATTAAAGTAATTTTGTTGTTATTAGGAGTTATTATTTTCCCTAGAGAGTTCAAACCTGTTGGGGTAAACGCAATTCTGCACCCAGAAGTCTTGATGCTCCTGAAGGTCAACTAAGAAGGACTCCCAGGGACGCGAGGAGGAGGGAAACTGGTTAATCTCTAGGTGGGACCCAGAGCCGAAGGACTGTGGCTATGAAGTCACGTACTCACAGACCGTCTGGAGAAATCCACGTGCACAGCAGGCCTGCAGTCCCTCCTATACACTTCTCTGCTGGGAGAACCTTGTGGCCCTCCAAGTTGTCCTGGGCTGTCTCTGCCAAGGAGCGCCTGAGTGATAAAATATGCAAACCCTTCTGTTGAGGCTTCCAAGTTCATTCTTGGGGTCAGAAACTAGTAGTACACTGGGGCCTTTTCAGCCCTGGAGTTTAATGAGATTCATTCCTCTCTCATAGGTAAGTGGTACTATGGGATGATTTTTCAGTTCATTGGAGTGTAACACTCATTGGAGTGTCACAGTGAGTCTGGGTGGCCTGTAGCCACAGTTGGATTGTGTTCACCTGTGGTTTGAAAATGGCTTTGGGGAGACTCTGCTCTTCAAGTACTTCCTCTGATCTTGTCAGAGTTGGAGCTGGGAGCGGTTTGGAGGGCAGCTGAAGGCAGGCTCACCCATGGCTGGTAAGGTCACAGAAGACGTTTTGCTTTCCACCTCAGCTCCATGGCCATCTTTCTGAGAAGGTGTTGGGGGGGTTGTCAGGCCAGGAGGTTGGCATTTCTGAAGGTGATTTTCTACCTTCCAATCTGTCCTCATAACACTGCTGGTTCCACCGTGGCTCTTCAAGGCTCTGTTTGGGGCAGGACTGTGCTTCCCACTTATTCCTGCACTGGGTTCTTGACCCCGGTTGCCAGCAGCGCTTGGATTACCCATGAAGGGATCCTCCCTCTTTGGAATTGAGCTCACAAAAGTACCTTTGTGTCCACTGCTTTCTAAAAATTATGGATTTTACTGTATTTCTGTCTTGCTGCTACCATGGGATCAAAGTTTGTGGGTATACTCCTACTTCCTAATTGGAAGTGGAAATCCTATTACTCTTTCTTGAAAACAGCAAACTGAGTTTCATTGACACCTTTCATGTGTAGCTTATAATTTTTGCAATATTTAAGGTTCTACCTACTCAGATTTGCTTCATTCACCTCCCCATTTTGAAGGCTTCTTGGTTAGTGATATGAGCGGCCACTCTGAGTATTGCCTGTGAGCAGAATGCGGCAGTGTTGAGAAACCTGAGTTTGGGTCCAAGTAGTGTTATATAATATAATAACAGAACTTATATAACTTATTATAACTTATATGATTTATTATAACTTATTACATATGTGATACAATGTAACATATCTTATAGCATTACTTATATTTACATACACATATAAACTTTATTCAAAAATAATATGTTAGGCTTAAATTGGAAAATGCTGTGATCCCTTTTTGTCCTCATCTGAAGATGGTGATAATAATGGCTATTTCTTCCTTTACATGTTATGAGAATTAAATTAGTTAATGCTCATGACATACGCATGCTGGGTGCATAATAAGCCCTGGATAATATAGCCTATTGTTGTTCTACATTATCCTAAAGCCTTTCATTTTCTCATACTTGTTACTGTTTTCCCTCTAGGATCATCTAATGAGCACTTCCCCGTGTTCTGGTGGGTGGTCTGCTATTCAAACAGAGCCCTTCTTTGCATATCAAAGGGCACCGACTCCACCTTCCTAACTCAGTCTGACAGACAATCCTGATGAAAGTCAACTGAGGAAATGTTTGCAGCGTCTGAAACCTTTTCACACAGAGCTGCTTTATTTAATTCTGTCATAATTCTGATTTAATGAACCACATGATGATTTCATAAATGAATTAATCAATTCTTCAGAGAATATAATCAATGATTACTAATTTCAGGTGATTATTTTAGAAATCATTGCATTGCTTCAACACCTCACTAAGAAGTGAAGCGGTGAGAGTATTTATTCATAAATGGGAGGAACGCACCATGGGAGAACATCTACGTTTGTACCTCCCACTTGTCTACAAAACAAGGTGCAGAGAAGTGATATTCTTACTTAAAGTAAGTTACTTAAAGTAAGTTAGGAGATTTGTTTTGGTATTTGTTAACTTGCTATATTGTATCCTCATAAGAACTTAACTTTGTCTTTTTAAGGGACTAACACAAAAGAAAACATTTTAAGTTTTTAAATTTTTTTGAATAATGTTTATATGTACATATATAAGTATTGTTATTATATGCAGGTTACTGAGTTATGAAACATGTAGAAAAGAATAATAAATTCCAATTATTAAATCATAAAGTGTTAAACTTGGAATTGACCTAGTCAATTTTGCCAGAAAAAAATGTGGTAAATGGGCCACATAAACAATACATAAATATACGAATATATTTATATGGGTATAATCAGGTATCACTTAAGGATAGGATGAGATCTGAGCAATACATTGTTTAAGCAATTTTATAGTTGTGCAAACACCACAGAGTACTCATGCAAGCCAAGAGGGCCCCAGTGTTACTAGCCAATGTGATCTTATGAGCCACCGATCTAAGGTCCACTGTTGGCCAAAACCTCCTGTGCACTGCATGACTGCACTGAGTTTGAGCTAAGTGCTTATAAGCATGTGTACATGTCAGTACATACATGTGAGTGTGCAGAGAGAGGCATGCTGAAAGACAATGCGAACTTCCACACTTCTCTTTAATAAAAACTCTTTCAAGTATTGAATGGGAAAATGGGGCTTACCTGGAGCGTGTTGAAAGACCCCTGGATTTTAGATAACAGCAAATCCAATGGCTGTTTAGAACGGGGTCGCAATCAGAAGCTGGTGATCAATGTGTGGGGAGTGGGGAGTGTCACCCCTGTTTACCTGGAAATGTACACGGTCAACAATGAAGGAAATCTCACCTTTAAATTAATGGAGAAAATAACAAGGTATGTTACAATGAAATCTAAAAGCTGTTTTATACAATATGTAGTTAAAGGATATCTGTTTCAGTTCTTACAAGTAGTTTGCTTTTCCCTCACCTTTCTGCACTTTGAGACTGGCAGCTGATGGGACTGGGGGCTGATTCTCCGATGACCGTGAGGTAGTAGTAACCCACAGTGATTTTATGTGGGAGATGCTTTGACAAGTTTGGGGACAGGACATGTTCCTCACAGCATGAGACCATGTTCACCATGCAGTGGGCCTGGGAACACCACCACCTGAAGAGGAACTGGGCAGGGGGAAATCCCCAGGCTTGGGCAGGTGAAGGGGCCTGGGCGTCTGGATGGTGCCCCCTGGCCTCAGGAGCTTGAAACACAGGCAGGCTCTAAGTGGCTAAAAGCCTGCTTATTTGGGCATATTTTAAAACAATTGGATTTGTAAAAATGGGTTTGGTGCAGGTAGGATTCTGAGTTAATTGCAGCCTGCAGGGAAGAAATAACAGCCTGGGGCCATCTTAGACTCATTTATATAACACACTTAACAGTATCTCGTCTGGCTAGCGCATACTGGAAACTCTATGCATGAAAACCATTTTCCCAACTCTCAAGTTTCAGTTGAAACATAGCATCTTCTCCCCTTGAGCCCTGGACTAGGTCATAACCACGGCAATAGTTCTCAGGGATTGCATCTTACTCCATGTACCATGCCAAAGGCCGTCCATTTTGTTGTAAATTGCAGAACATTTCTCTTCCCTTTCATGAGGTCAGAGATGGCATATTCTCCTTCCACCTCTCTATCCCCAGTGCCATGAGCAAAGTGGGTAGCCTCGCAGGTGATCAACCAAAACTTAATAACTGAAGTGCCTGGAGCTATTTATCAAATGTTAGGAACTCATGACACCATGATTTTTTCCCTCAAGATATTTGAAAGAATCAAATTTAAAATATATCACACATTTTATAAAATGTCTTGCAATGCAGAATCCATGGGTGAATGCCTCAGAGAAATACTGGGACTTCTTCTAATCATTCCTTTCATTTTAAATTCTAGCAACTCGCAAAGATGTTAGGAGTTGCCTTGGAAGGTAGTAGGATCTCCAAGCTTGAGGTGATCCACCTCTGAACTTGAAGATGTAGAGAAAATTCAAGTATCACATCTTCAAATTCTGCCATTGTAGGACATCCATACCAAACACCTTCCCAATCATCCAAAGCCAGCTGCACATATTTAAAATGGACAATTTGGTAAGTTTTGACACACGAATGTACCACTAATACTATCATGATCATCAATAAAATGAACATAATGATCACCAATAGAGGTTTCCCCCTGCGTAATCCTTCCATCCCCTTCCTCACCACCCCAACCTCCGACACTCACCGATGTGCTTTCAGCCACTCTTTCTTCCACTGTTACAAACATAGGATCATGGTATGTTATTTTTAGTGTGTCTTTCATTCAGCATATGACTTTGAAATTCATCTGCTGTGCCCGTGTCAATAGTAGCTCACTTCTCTATTTCTTAATAGTATTCCTTTTTATGTCCAGGCTACAATTTGCTATCCATTCATTCACTGATAGATACTTGACTTGCTTCCAGCTTGGGGTTATTATAAAAAGAGGCGCTAGGACATGTATGACCGTACTGCTAAGTGGACATAGACTTTCAGTTTGCCTTGGAAAAATCATACCTTATGAAGGCTATGTTTTACCTTTTAAAAAACTTGCAAACTTTTCCTAGAATGGTTGTACCTTTTTATTCCTGTCCCCAGTGTGTGAGATTTCTAGGCCACACATCTTCCCGAACACATATAGGGCCAGTCTTCTCGATGTAGCCATTCAAATAGCTATGTAGTGATATCTCCTTGTGGTTCTAATTTTAAGTTTTCTAATGACAAATAAGGTTTCAGGTGCTTAGTTGCCATTGCTATCATTCTTGGGTAAAGTATCCATTCAAATATTTTTAAAAATTTGTTTTCTTACTTTTGGACTTTGAGACTTCTTAGTCTATTCTAAATACAAGTTTCTGATTAGATACATAAGTTACAGAAATTTTCTCATAGTCTGTGACATTGCTTCTCCTGTCTCAACAGTGTCATCCAAAGAGCAAGCATGCATAATTCCCTTTAGTCCAGCTTACAGGTTTTGTCTTTTATGAATTGGGCTTTTGGTGTCATATGTACAAATTTTTGCCTAACTCAAGATCATGTAGATTTCTATCTGTTTTCATTTAGAAGTTTTACTATTTTAGGTTTTGTTTTTCACTCTGGGTTCTATTTTAAGTTAGTTCTTGTCAATGGTGCAAGGTATAGATTGAAGTTCTTAAAATTTGGGGGGATGAAAGTATGGATCCAAGCTTTCCAAAAGCATTTCTGAAAAGGATTATCCCATCTCCACTGCAATTATCTTTTTTTAAATTTTTTATTTTACATTTTATTTTATTTTATTTTATTTTATTTTATTCTATTTTTTGGAACCAGGGATTGAACTCAGGGACACTCAGCCACTGAGCCACATCCCCAGCCCTATTTTGTATTTTATTTAGAGACAGGGTGTCACTGAGTTGCTTAGGGCCTCGCTAAGTTGCTGAGGCTGGCTTTGAACTCGCGATCCTCCTGACTCAGCCTCCTGAGTCGCTTGGATTACAGGCGTGTGCCACCACGCCCGGCTGCAATTATCTTTGAGTCTTGCAAAAAAACATCATTTGATGGATATGTAAGGGTTCATTTCTGAACTCTATTAATTTATTGACCTACTTTTCTGTTTTAATGCAAATGCCCCATTGTTTTGATTAATGTAGAATTTGTTTATAGTAAGTGCACAGGAATATTAGAATGAATTTATTAATTTCTTCAAAAGAGCCTGCTAGTTTTTTGTTTAAGTTGTTTACTCTATAGGCTTTTGGGATGTAGAACTTGTCATATTAAAATTACTGAATCTTTTGGCCAAAAATACACCTTTCCTTTTATTTAGGACTTCACATCAGCAATGTGGGGTGGTTTCTGCAGTACAGATCTTACACATCTTTTGTTAGATTTAACTCTGGGCATCTTCAATGATATATTTTAATTTCTGACTTTATTGCTGGTGATTAGAAATACAGTAGTTTTGGGTATTTGGAACCTACATCTTCCAGCCTGACTGACACTGTGCTCATTGATTGACCTTTCAAATTTAAAATCACCCACAGGCAGAGGTCATGTCTGGGCTCCTCCATCATGAGTACAACCAGAGAGGGAAGGCTCAAACGCAGGAAGGAGGAACTGGGTCCTGTTTTGATCTCCAACCCGAAGCTCCACCCCACAGGCACACTAATGGCACCTGGCATCTATCAGAACTTCTTTCCCTTGATCAACAGATGGCATTTCTTCTTAAGAAGGAATGAAATGAGCTCCCCCAAGGGGTGAGTCTGTGACCTACCACCCAACATCTTAATTTCTTTCTTGTTTGTAACATTGTTTGAAGACAATTTGCTAAAAGAGCATATTATTATGAATTTGAATTTTAGAATTTGTCTACAGTATTGTTTAACTATTCATTTGCATGAGATCTGTATTCTGATGCTAAAAAGAAGTTTTTCACATGAAAACACTGAATACTCAAATTTCTGTTCTTTAGGCTAAAGATACTTCATTCCCTTCATCCACTTCTCCAAACTCATCCACAATCTTGAACACAAGATAATCTCTAGAATGAAGTTGCCCCCACACAATGTAAGATTAGTGGTAGACCAACATCTTTCATTAATCACTTTCTTGTTAAAAATCATGGGTCTACATATAAAATATTAAAAAAGGTCTTTCTAATGCATTATAAAATGTAAAGCGACTTAGAATAAACTAAATAAATGTTCATTTATTAGAAAATAAGTAGCTGAGGATAAAGAACTATGAAGAGAATTTTTCTATATTTAGTGAGAATTTCATGGCTCATCTTTATTACATTTTTTTTACTCTGTAGTCTTCTATTTTTGTTATACACCCAGATCCCCTTCCTATAGCCAGCCCCACCCAAATCCCCTCCCTGTAGCCCACCCCAATCCCAGATCCCCTCCCTATAGCCCACCCCAATTCCAGATCCCCTCCCTGTAGCCCACCCCAATCCCAGATCCCCTCCCTATAGCCCACCCCCAACCCTTTCCCTCCCTATGTCCCCACCCTAATCCCTTCCCGCGCCCTATAAAAGTTGGCAACAAAGGAACTGGTGTGCGATTTCCCCACACCCTGCTTTTAGGGGTAAGGGAGGTCGTAGCTGGCCAGCTAAAAACAATAATAAAAGGCTTCCTTTGGCTTTACGTGATCAGCTTGGATGACTTTATTTCCTTGGGTACAACATTTTCACTAAATTTGTACTAAGACAATAGTTATTTGTGTTATCTGCTTCAAAGTAAAAAATTCACTTGCAAAAGATCAGCTTCATTTGCAACTTTTTACAGATCTAGTTATGATGTGAAGAATTCATATACTTCCACTTGTGTAAGGATGGCCTTCAGGAATAGACTAAGTGGATCTGCCTACAATGGTCAGTGTCAGAATTGTGAAAGCCGAGTTGCCCGCTCATGTCTTGCTATGATCCCTTGGAAGCGTTACCAGGGGATGACCATTTGCCTGCACCACTCAGAATTCTTTTAGTCTGTTCTGCCTCTGATGACAGATCACAGCAGTGTCTGCCCCGGGGGTTAGGGGGTCTGGCAGCCAGTGTGAGTTAAAGTGAATAGTGTATAGACACAGATGGACTTCCATTAAGGAGAGAAGCTAGAATTCAGATTTCTCAATGCTCCAAGAGGACAACTGAATGTCATCTCAAGGGCAAGACCTCTGCTAATGCTGATCAGTCTTCAGAATACCAAAAGCTTTTAAGGAAATTACAAAAGTGTCTTTTCGTGACTGCTGAGACCAGGCACAGATCTTTCCCATTCATATTCTCTTAGTGAAGAATGACAAATAAGCTTTATTTAATTTCTATTGCAGTAGTAATTATGGCTAGAAATTCCAGGCCTAGAAGAAAAGTAAGAGCATTGGTTTTGATGTTGTTGATTTTTTAAAAAATTCTTTTGTTCAAATTTATCTCTACTATTTATTAGCTGCACAATCTTGGCTCTGATTTTTTATCCTTGTTGAGGTAAGTGCATGATCAGTAAAACCAGTTCCAAAGAATCTCATCTAAAGGTCGCTTATGTGAAATCATTTAAAAAATGCCTGCCTGCAAGCCTCAGGCCAGGTCATCTTTAGGAAGGGCAGAGACCCCAGGGTGCTGTTGCCCACCTCTCAGGAGGAGCAATTCTCCAGCTGTGGGATGGATTTACTTTCAGGGTCCCTTGCTTCTTCAGGGCTGGAAGACATGACTGCCCAGGTAGGTGCATTAGATCTACCCAGCAGGCCCACCTGGAAGGCGGCCTGCACCCAGCTTGGTAGATGCTGACATTCTCCTTCATGTCGTAGGGAGCAAGTGGACTTACAAGACCACAGGGCACCTGATACCTGCACCATCTCCCAGGGGGCACTCCTGCCAGCCTTCATACAGAATATTGTGTCCACAGACCTAACAAATCAGCAGTTATCACTCTCCTGGTCAGTCAGAGACAAAAATGAGTTAATACCTCAAGTGACCCTGCATGTAGCATAAGAGTTATTAAAAGTTAGCTTGAGTCAGGCTCCAGCTGTTTAGAATCCTTACCAGCCATGCCATTGTTGTTGCTTGCTGTGCTTTCGTTGTCTGTGTCTTCTGTTAGGTTCAGATACCTGTGAACTCAATGTTTAGCCATATCTTCCTGCTAAAGTAGTGACTGCATGAAGGACTGGAAGCCATCAGTCATGCTTACTGGACACCATCCAGTGAAATCTCCAAGTATTCCTAAGCTGGCTCCCAATTTCCTTGTTGCTCAAAGGTGGCCCTAAGTTCAGCTGCAGTCGCCTCCTTCTCACCTCCTTCAGGCATGCTTCCTGGGGATGAGGCTTCCGAGATCTATAAAAATCAACTTCTGATCTAAAGATTGATCACTGATGCTTCTTGTCAAAAAGATCATAGTCAAAAAGGGAAATGTGAAAATACAAGGAACTTCATGATGAAAACAATATTGAAAGAGATTCCCCAAATGACATCTGGAGGGCATTGAAGGCAGGACTTATGCAGGAGTCCTGCTGGGCCTGGAATGGAAGCTTTGGTCTTGGCCACACCTTGACCACAGGCACTGGCATGACCTGAATGAGCAGTCCTGTTGCAGAGGTTGGAGATGCACATCTGGAGTCACTCACCTCTGGTCTAGGGACTTCTCCATTTGCTTTGTACCCACTTTTCTTTTTTTCTATCAGTCAGATAGCTCCTGTTCCTTCTTGACACATAAGCTCCCATTTTTCCTTCCCTCCTTGGAATGCCAACGCAGAGCTAAGCCGGTGCCTCTGGTATTGCAAATCCCCAGGTCCCAAATAAAATCCTTTTGCATTTGCAGTTCTTGAGTTTGAAGTGATTAACAGAAGTCATCTGTGGATAAAAGATTTTGTCTTTGTTTCAGATGGAATAAAATCCGGACACTAATTTTCCAAATTCTTATTTAGTCTTTGAAATGGAAATTGTCTGACATAAGCATAACGTAAATGCATATGGATTGTCTTTAATATGGATTAGAGAATATGAGTCAATATCAGATGTGATTATTACTAGCATTCTAATTTGACCTTCTTTCTTCCATTTGTTTCCAAAACATTGCCCAAATTATTTTCTTGTTAATGAATAAAATGTACTGGAACACACATGTAAGTAAAAGATAGCTAAAAAAAATGGATTTTGTTTAGTTCGAAAAAATAAGAAAGTAAATATTGAAAACAAATAGAGACTAAGACACTTTAAGTGAATGAGGCTATGTTTAATAAACTCAATCAAGGTCAAGTTTAACAAGATGATAACCTTAATTTTTATGGATTTGGGCCATAATCCTGAAAGATACAATTCTTAATGCTATAATCCTGAATATCGAAGTTCCAAAAGATAAAAATATCTAAATCATAAAATCCAAAAAGATCTAAATCTTGAAAAAATATAATTCTGGAAAAACATTAAAAAATCTTTAAAAAGATATTTATTTACATTATAAAGGAGGATTTGAGAAACATGAAAACCCAGAAGAGCTATTCATGGGCCACATTACGATTTTATTTTCAACTAAATAGGCAATAATAGCATACGTATTTCTGCAAGCATAAACACGCAGGGACACTCACGGCAGTCGCGTGGTGTAACAGTTAGGAGCAGACAGACTATTCGGAAATGTGTCAAAAGCGAGGTGTATGGATGAACATCTTTGTGTTTGGTAACCGTGTGCACCCAGCCTTACGAGAGCGACCATCTGAAGTACTGTGACTGGCACCTAAGTCTTTTGATAGGGTTGATCAAAACCCGCATGTCACCATCAGGCATGCAGTGACCCAAGGAGCCCAGATCCTGTGCAATCCAGATCTTTCACCACTGGGGTTATACACCAAGGACATCCCTCCTTCTGTTGAGAAGGTGTCATCACTTTATACACATGCTTGGCGCTTGTACCCATGGTCAACACTGAAGATGCACTGCGAGTGGCATTTGTGTCTGTGCCATGCCTTTATGTCGTGCTGTTCGGGTATGTGGGAATCGGTTCTGCATGCCCTCGTGCAGCCACAGATGTGGCAGATGCCTTACTGGGGATGGGACAGACACACCATTGCATTCATTGTTTGTCTCCTACTGTGCACGTAATCATTTTCAAAGCAGTCACTAAGTTTGCTGGAATTTTCAGGCAAGCGGGGCTTTAATTCATTAAAAGTTCCTGAAATTTCATCACCCTCAAAGAATGCCAGTGCAGACTGCTGGGGTCCAGCCCTAGCACAAAGGGTCGTGGTGCTCTCTGGTGAATGGGATGGCGTCGGCGAGGTGGAGAACAAGGCAACACAGACTCAGTGATCTGACGCTAAGTTGTGTTCTGACTTTATTTTTTTTATACACCATTTTTATATGTTAGCATCTAGCTTGAGTACAATATCTTGAGGTCACACAAAAGGAAACTGATGCAAACAACAAGACAATAGGCAAAACATATTAGCAGATTACATATTATCAACTCTTCATAATATTTTTAAGTATTCTTCCATATAATCTTTAACTAGTTCTACTTTCTATATTACTGGTAACATCGTGCACTGAAGTCATTTCTATGAACAACATATAAGCTTACACCATGTGGTTAATTATTAGTTTAACAGGAACAATAGCTCTTGCTAGATTATACCTCCTGCTTTGCCCAGTAAGCATTAGCCTGTCCTGCCCAAGAAAGCTGTTCAGAGCAACTAAGCAAAAACCAGCGTTTTACATATTTTAAATATTCTAAAAAGGGGAGATGAGCCTTCCATGTACCTTTTTCATTATAATATACTTGATGCCAACCAAGGTATATACTGCCAGTGGGAGATAAAGGGGGTCTAAATCTAAGGGACCAGAGGCTGGTTTCCTAGGAGGATACCATAGTTCTCCATTAACCAAGTAAGCATTACCAAATGATGTCTGAATTGTTGGGACTATTTTTCTAGCCTTAACAACTTTGTTTGTGACTTGTTTGTCTGGAGTTAAGGTGGGAACAACATGTCTTTCTGCCCTAGGTCATCTAGGAGTAGTCACCATCCGCAGTGACATTTAGCATAAGTTGCTGGAAATGAGCATAGCATTCTTTCCAAGTTATACTTTTATCACCCCAGAACAAGGGCCTTTCTTGGTTATATCCAGTATGATTAGCTGTTTGATTCTTGTGTTCTAAATCCCCTAAGACCCTAGAATTCCCAGAAATCCAACATAATATTATTCCCAAGCATAGGCAAATTAAACAAGACAACAGGGAACAGTGGCCCCAATTCCCAGGAAGATGAGACCTTGCAAACATCTTTGTAACTCAGTGGAATCCTTGTCAAGCACTGAGGGGAATTGAAGAGGGTGCAGCAGCAGACAAAATTATATTTTTAAATGGAAGCTTTTATCATAGCCATAACTTGTGGCCAAATCATTCATGTGAATTTTTCACTAAGTGCATTGGGTTGAACGGACAAGCAATCTTCTGTGGTAACACCTCAAAAGGTACCTAATTCCACATAATTAAACCCTTGACCACACCTAATTCCACATCTGTGATTATGGTTTGGATGTCCACTTAAAGTTTATTTATTTTTTTCTGCAAAGCCTGCCAAATCCTCCACTAACAGTTTATAAAGCACTTTGCTTTCTGCAGGCACTGGTGCATAAACAGGCAGGAAAGTTCCAGAATGCTCAGGTCCAACAGAGGCATGTATTATATACACTTGCCACAAAGCAGGGGGGTCAATTTTGAAAGAGTCATCTATTAGCCAAAGTGAAACACGTTTTAGTTTTTCTATGTGAAATCTTGTGGTGAATGCAAGAACTTTTTCTTCTTTGACAATCAAATCTCTAACCAATACTAGTTCACCCCTTGAGTTCTGGGATAATAGTTGGCTCTTCATATCAGCCGTGTCTTCAGTTCAGAAGTCTCTGAGCCTATCTTCTTCTTTTCTGATGAGGAGCATTATTCTCTGATGAGGCATGTACTGGGCTATGTGTGAAGGGCGGAAGTAGTACGAGATGGAGTAGATTGACATGGGAGAGTCCTTGCAATTTTTCTTCCACGTTCACTTCTACGATCTTTGAAATATTCATTGCACTTGTCTGTAGAAAGCAGCTGTGTAGTTGTGTTCTACAATCTTCATAAATATAAGCTGGCCCTTTGAAAGTCCTTTTACTGCTTGGCTATTGTAACTAAGTGAATTTCTGTCTTGGTACCATCATTACTAACTAGGTCTTAAACATCTGTCTTTCACCAAAACGTCACCGTGTACAATTATCACAACTTTTTGCAAGAGAACACTTTTATGGATCTCTTCTGTTATTTTTTAAAAGGAATACAGTAAGAAGGAACCATGTTTGACTTCCTCAGTATCCAGCCTGTATTAGGGCTCTCAGAAAGGCAGAACCGACAGGATAAAAGGGTATGCATGGATGAGATGAGATGTACTAGGGGAATTTACTTACACAAATATGGTGGCAGAAAGGCTCCATTCGAGTCCACCACCAAGGTGGGGACTCCAGTTGCTGGTAATGTGGCTCAGTCCATGTCTGAAGGCTTCAGAACAGGGAAACACTTGGTATAAACCTGAGAGCCTGAGGACCTGGGAGCCACCGGTGCACATCCTGGAGTCCTAGCTGTGTCTGCTGTTCTCATGTCCAAGGCGGCACACAGAGAAACCGTCCCAGCTCTCAGGGAGGCCAGTTCACTTCTGCGATGCTCTCTCTGGTCCCCTGCCTGACTGGATGTCTCACGTACTCATCTTCTCTGGAAGCACCTCAGAGACACACTTGTGTGAACCTAGAGACCTGCTTGACCTTCTGCCCCCAGGACCCAGCTAGTCAGCATGCTGCGTGAAAGGGCACCAGCCTCCCCAGAGCCCAGTGTCCTCGCCTCTTCCGTAGGCTTCTTGCTCATCGGGAGCTGCAGTGGCTTTCAGAATTTCACCCTTTGGGATCACGGCATTTGGCGTCATCTCTCAGAATGACGATTGGGTTGAACTTCTACTACACCCTAGATTCTCTGGCCTGCTTATGACAGAGCAGAGGGCTAAGTGACACCTCTAATTTTATGGTGGACGGCTTTCCTTCTTGTCCCCCTCATGAGGCCTGGCTGGTGATTCTGCCCCCAGGGGGAGGGGACCATAGTGCTCCTTACTGAGCCTGGAAAAGGGCAGCTACCCTGGGGTCCCTGTCGTCCCCCAGAGCTTCCACAAGGGGGCGCCCATCCAAACCACACTCAGCAACTTACCTTGAAGGTGCTGTTGGACTTGGTTTTCTGTTAGCTTTGGTGGCTATGTTTCTGGTACAGCCTCTGCCCCTAGTGAGGAGTAACCACTTCCCTTCATCACGCAAAAGGCTATGTCAACATCCGCCTGCCATGTTGAGGATTTCCATGAGCTGTTTGTGCCAGGAATTGCTATTGTTCTCCC
The DNA here is from genome assembly GCA_020662805.1 of Glaucomys volans. Lineage (NCBI taxonomy): Eukaryota > Metazoa > Chordata > Mammalia > Rodentia > Sciuridae > Glaucomys > Glaucomys volans. The sequence goes on along the minus strand of JAJEJO010000145.1, from coordinate 1,222,797 downwards.
CACCAGTGTGAAATCCTACCATCAGCCAAGCATAATGTTTTGCAGTTCAGTATTCCTGGCTTGCCTAGTACCGCTGCAAGGGACTTAAACCTGAGTCAACTCTCTGGCTCCCTCTCTTGCTTTCTGTTGTCTTCATGAATCATTTGTTTACCTTCCAAATATCCTGAAAATGAACCAGAAAGTCTGTGGTACCAAATAGTTTAGAAAATCCATATACCTTGCTTTCTGGACCCTAAATATTCCTTCCCTGATAGAAAAGGGATCCCTGGCTGCTTGGAATCTGCTAAGCAGTGTTGTTTCCTGTGACACTGTCGTAGACTGCTCAGGAAGGCCCGCTTGGCCAGGGCAGTGGGGCTCCCTGGTACCTACCCAAGTAATCCAATGAGTTCTTCCCATAAAGACTTGTTTCATTTGCTTTCAACTTTCAGAGTTGATGGGAATTTGCAAACACATTTTCTGTGCCAAATTTCACATCTCATCTCGGCCTGGATCAGTAGCTCCCTGGTGGGGCTAAAATTTGGTCTGATCATTGGGGTCCAGAGCACTCAGATCCCTGTGACTTCACAACAAGGTGACAATGAGATCCTCCTTTTAATTGCTTTCCTGTCATCAATAGAGAGGCAAAGGCAATAAACCTATTAACAAGGACCAAACCCCAAACCGATGCAGTTCCAACAGGCCACATCTGCCCCAGGCAGAAACCTGGCTGCAGTCCTGGACTAGAGGTGGCTCGACCCCCTCAGACCAGTCATTCGCTGGACACCCGTGGGCAGGCCTGGCTCCTTCTTTCTTGGCCTCGTGGCAGATGAATCACAGGCACCAATTTAGCCCCCGAGGGAACTGGCCTGACCCAGGAAGGCAGCTGTGTCATCTGAACAGAGGGCACCTGTGGCCTGCAGAGGCCAGGACCTGGGGTGATAGTTAGCCAGCTCCGGCTGCCGTAGTAAAATACCATGGAGCAGGGGCTTTTAAAAAGCAGAGGTTTGTTTTCTCACAGTTCTGGAGAGTGGAGGTCTGAGAGGATGGCGTGGGCAGGGTTGTTTTCTCCTGAGGCCTCTCTGCTTGGCTTGGAGGTGCCATCTTCTCCCAGCGTTCCCTGTGGCTGTTCCTCTGTGTGGGTCTGGGTCCTGATTTCTCCTTCTTATGGGGCCACCAGTCAGATTGGATTAGGGACCACCCAGGTGACCTCATTTGTATTTAATTGGCTATTTTTTAAAGATCCTATCTCCAAACATAGTCACCTTCTGAGGTACTGGGGGTTAGAGTTTTAACCCGTAAACTTTAGGGGTGGGAGGACATGGAGTCCTGTAACAGCAGCCCTCCTGACAGATGTTGCTAACCCAGATCTATTGCCTTTCTTGGACAAATCTTTACCATTGAAACGACTGTTAAATGAAAGATGGCGCTCTACTTTCACTCCAGGTGAAAGTCATGGGGCCTTGGGTCAGAGCACCAACTGTGAGCAGGTTGTCTGAGTCAGTGTCACACACACACGAGAGGTGGTCTAGAATCAACATTTCCATAAAGAAGAGTAAAATTATGGCATTTGCAGTTAAATGGATGGAGTTGGCAATATCATGCTAAGTGAAATAAGCCAATCCCAAAAAACCAAAGGCAGAATGTTTTCTTTGATAAGTGGTTGATGATACATAATGGTGGGGGTGGTAAGGGAAAGAATGGAGGAACATTGGATTGTGTAGAGGGAAATGGGGGGGAGGAGGAGGGAAAGATAATGGAATGAGACAAATATCATTACTATGTGTATACGTATAATTATACAAAAAGTGTGACTCTGCTTTGTGTACAACCAGAGAAGTGAAAAGTTGTACCCCATTTGTATACAATGAATAAAAAAATTAAATAAAACAAGCAAACAAAATAATGTCTCCAAAACAGTATGAGTGCTTTGAACCAGTGGCCTCAGCTACCTCAAGGGCACCTGTGTGCAGTCTGCCCTGGCTGTGAGGTCTCACCTCCCAGGTGGATGTCAGCAGCTGGAACACGAGGTCCCCTGCTGACTTCAGGTGGGATGCATTCCCTAAGAGTCAGCCAATGCTCTCAGTTTTAAAATGAGTATCAGTAGCTCATGTAATAATTAAGGCCCGTCATCTGTTTCTAAAAGTTTGGGTGACAGTTCCATCCTCAGGAGTTTCAGGAGGCCGAGCAGAGACAGCAGCCGCCCAGCACCCTGAGGACCCTCAGGACCAGGAGCAGCTGCACAGGCGCCCCTGCATTTGGCAAGGTTCCTCATCAGACTGGCCTGTCCCACAAGTGGAGAAGGTCGTTAGGGTCTCTGGTGGGGTGGATGTATGTGGAGGCACACAGCAATTTGGGGCTCAAGAAAATCTTGATGAAGCGATCAATTCTATGCTGACAATATAGCCAAGAGCGCTTCACCCTCCCACCTCATGCTCATTCCGCACCTTCTTAGCATCCTTTACTAGGTGAGCAGAGACAGAGCTGGGTGGTCCACCATGTTCTCCCCATTCCTCAGCTCTCCCTCCTTCGGAGACCCAGCAATGAACTGTATCAGCAGGATTGAGCTGGTTTGGAAGGCTTTCTTTATACTAATAATTGCACTGGTTTGTAGATAATCTCCTTTCTCAACAAGGAGTCTTCTTTCTCTTCCTCTTCCTCCTATTATTATTCCTCCTCCCCTTCCTCTTCCTCCTCCTCCTCCTTCTTTGGAATTTATTACCTAGTCTGATGACCTCTCCCTTCCTTCAGTTTCTTTCTAAATATAAAGTGGCATGGGGCAGGTTCTTTCTTTATGTCAAGACCCATAATCTGCCCAGTTATGCCTAGCTGTTTCTAATTATAGTATAACAGTTGTATTACCAAAATCAGGCAAAAATTCTGACTACAATAAAATTATTTATATAATTTTTAAAAAATCCCTAATAGTATGTTTCTTAGTTCATTTTCTGTTGCTATAACGAAAAACTTGGGACTGACTAATTTATGAAGAAAGGAGGTTTATGTTGGTCCATGGTTCTGAAAGATGGAAAGTTCAAGATCAGGCAGCCACATCTGGTGAGGGCCACATAGTACTTCAACTCATGGCAGAAAGCATGCATCTGTGGAAGAGAAGCCATCAGGGTCACCTGGTTTCATGACAGTTTGCTCCCAGTTAACTAGAGATTCACTCACTCCTTCAAGAGGGCCTTCATCTAAGTGCCTCCAGATGGGTCCCACCTCCCAAAGCCACTAGGTTCAGGAATCCAGCCTCAGAGTCGGTTTGATGCCAATGAACCACGCTCAAACCACAGCAGGGAGATGGCTTGCTTCTCCACATCCTGGTAGAGGGACGTGTCTGCACACAATGCCACTCATTCTAAATCATCCACTCTTGTTCCATTGGCTCCTCTAAGTGAATAATGGATGACAGAAGCTTATGATCTGTTTCCCTCTTTGTGAAAGCCTTGAGGTCCTTTCGTATTCTAGGATAATAACTAATGACAGTGATGTGCTGCAAAAGTCTGAAGTATTTCCATTTGGGGGAAAGAAATATAGTGCAGAGGGAAGACACAAAGAAAAATGCAGGCACTTAAGAGTCCCTGAAAGCAAAGCTGAGCAGATCTAATAAGAACAACATTCCATTGGAATTTTAAGTTCTGAACTTTTGGTGCTGAACATCTGGAGTACTTTCATAAAAGTTCATTTTCTTTCCTGGCTTTTTATCACCCTGAGAATAATGTAAATGAGCTAATAACTCCCACAGATCAAATGGTTATGCATATGGTTGGACAAGATGGTTACACAAATAAACCTTGACATGAATAAATCTGTTGTCAAGTCGGTGTAAGTGAACATCTGCTGATGGTGTAATGTGTTAATGGAACACACTCAGAATGAATGGCTCACTCAGGCACAGCAAGGAGGACGATGAAACCCTGAAGCCCTAGGCAAGTGACACTGATTTGTCCAAACATGGCAATTAGCCACTCTAGTATTTCCTACTTCACTATCTTGTTAATATTTGCTTCATGCTGAGCAAGAGCTGTTTAATCCATGCTTAGAGTTTGCACCCTTTTTAAGGGCATGGGTACAACATTATAGAGCCTCTCTTTCAGAAGTTTTAGAATCTTATTCAGACAAGAGCTAGGCATCCTAAGAATTGAGCGAACTTACTTGGGAAAGGCAAATAAAAATAGAGACGAATGCTTTTCTGGGTTGGGAATTTCAGAAACTGCAAGATGGTTTTTGAAGAGAAGCTCCACTAATAAGTGAAACTGGGCTAGAAAACCTACAACTGGGTTTTGAAGAATTGAAGGAATGGATTGCAAAGGTGCTAGGAAGATCATCTTCATGAAGGTAATGGTGATTTAGCCAAAAGTCTTATTAAACAACAATTAGGAAATAAGAGTGTACATCATCACTGCAAAGGAAATAAAAAAATAAGTGAACAAAATTTAAAAAAAATCATCCAAAGTCTAAAAAATATGACAGCCAGGAGATAGGGTTTAGAAGTCTTAATCTTAGAGGAAGACAAGGATGAGCTAATGAGGATGCTACATAGGTTCCAGAGAGTCATAGAAACAGGCCTAATCTGAACAGTTGAGTGTAATATGAAGCAGGCGCTGGTAAAGCTTTACGCTGTTTTATGAAAGATAATAAACTCCTGAAAAGCACTTTTTTGCTTGCTATTAAATACTGGTTATGTGTAAGACACCATGTAAACCCTGCGATTATGCACAAGAGACCAAGACACACACCTCCAATAAATTCAAAATCCTCAAGAGTGTGAAGACCAGCATCTGAATATCTACAGCAGAAGTAGGCTACTTTCAGGTTCATAAAAGTGATGAATACTCTGGCAGATAATCATGGAGCTCTGTGTCACTAAGACGTCAAGCAGCCCTTCTGTCACCAGGTTAATGTCACTCCACACATGCATCAAAGGGAATCAGATCCTGGATTTGTTGTGTGAATTCAAGTAAGCTATTGAGAATTTTTGGATATCATTTTCCTATCTGTAAAATAATATTAGTGACTTCTTTACTGAGTGAGGAAATTGAGCTAATTCTTAAAATCACTTCGGGAATAGAGCTGTGTCAGCACCTACTAGTGCCTAACTTTTCAGATGCTACCTCAATATGAATCACACGAGGGAAAGAGGTTGCTTTCTCCACTTCCTTTGAAAGGTTTTTCATGTGAATTCTCAGGCAAACAATTTGCATGAAGATAAAAATTATTTTCACAGAGCTGTTTGAATCTTAACCTTAAGGGATACCTGTACAATGACTGCGATCGGAACCAGTATCAGAAGCTTTGTGGCACCGCTCAGACTTTACCAGGACCAGAGTTATTTATTGCTGCATCGGTCTTTGTTGACTTAATTTGCATAAGTAAAATGCCAGATAAGTTATAGGAACACCTTAGCAGTATAGGAAGAAGGTCAGGGACCTGGTGGTAGGTCACCAGACTCCGCCTCTCTCCCTTAGCTAAGCCGTGTGTCTTGGTATGCCCGTATCAAGGGGGCTGCCAAATTAAAACTCTGTGCTTTTGCATGCTTGATGATACTTGATAAAGGAAAGCAATGTGAGAATTAAATGAAAAGTTAAAATCTTCTGGCCTCATAAGGTGAATTACTATCATAGACTATCTTCGGAAATGCATTTTTAGGGTCGTCTTCTGAATTTGAGATGAAAAGGTTGTAACCACAGCTGTCACAGAGGAGCTGGGCCACACAGCAATGTCACAACAAACATGCAGGGAAAAACGGTGAGAGAGGAATGGAGGAGGACATCCTTCCCAATCATTGAGCATCCGGGAAACAATGAAAACCTTGCCTTACGTATTTTAATATATAGTCAAAGGTGAGTTTCTTTTCTTTTTTTTCTAACAATTTCTGGGTTTAAACATTGCCTTAATTTTTGAACATACAAATAGGGAATCATTGCAAGAGAAGAAAAAGATGAGTCTTAACCATTTATTTATCCAAGAACAGGATAACACCAAAGCCTCCCTTCCTTCCTCCCCTCCCCGCAAAAGATCTGTTCTTCTTTCCAACCCCTGCTTTCCGCAGCTGTTTAAAATTCTACCTCTGGGGACTGAGAGGCCTTTCCTACAGAACAAGATGGTGCAAGAGACTAGGGGTTAGCCAGACAACTCTCAAGTTCAAGGCTGAGGTGACAACCACTACCTTCACAACCTCTGCCAATTGTAACCTTATCATCTGTTCCGTGGTCTTCATACCCAGCGACCAGAATCCTGCTTTAGAAAAAGCTCCAGGGGAAAGGCCAGAGAAACAAACTGAGAAGACAGAGATTCTGCTTCACCATAAATCATCCCTCCTGGCGAAGGGTATTTTCTTCTCTAGCAGTGCTTCATCATCCATTGATGGGAAAACGCTTTCCTCCAAGACCTGGCCCTGTTTGCTTTCCCACTTAATCAGCATTCACAGTACTGGCTCCGCAAAAAAATGGAATTGATTTTGGTGACCACACTCAACTAACTCCGCCAGTTTTTCGGTTGTCGTTGCCAAAGCTTGCAGTATTTATGCACAGGTCTTTCGCCATGAATGAGGTAGGCTTTGTTCCTTTGTGAGCTTTCTGGTATTGGCTACGCTATTGTGACTGCAGTCACATGAACCTCCTGAGCCTTTATCTTCAGAGACTTTGATAAAGTTAATCTCTTGTACAAATTGGACGTGAGCCAGTGTTCGTAAGTCTCTGCAGCAGATCAGCCCTGTTGTGACAGAGCACACAGCAGTATTTTCAACCAGTGCATCTGGATACTTCCCCTTTCTTGGGAGAGTTTTATTAGGACAGCGAAGTGCTCATTTGGAACACTTTACGGTTGGACCATAATGCTCCTTTCAATATCTCACAGCTTGGCTTGTGATTGATAGTATCCATAGATCATAAAACTCAGTAAAATCGAGGTGGGATTTTTAAGTCTCATTTCAGGTAGTGGATTCTCTACTAGAAGCATGAAGGGGAGCATGAGATGAGAAAGTGTGTGATTCCAAGATTTCCTAAGAAGTTTTATCCCAGTGATAAATTTAGAGGTCTAAAAGAGTTGCCTCCAGATTCCTTCACAAGTGTGTTTATCATATGTCGTCAAATTCTGCTCGCTTATCATTCCCCTCTGGAGTCTAATGTCCATTTTTCTTTATTAAAGAATATATTATCCCTTTCCCCTCATTTCATTACACTACTGCCTTTCATATTAAGATATCCCAATGTGCAGAATTCAGTACTTGAAGCAGATCTCCCAAACATAGCCACTAATATTGCCTTTGCTTCTTGAAGGCTAATTGTCCTCCTTTTAATACTCCTGGTTCATGGGTGAGATATTCCCACCCAGAATTTTAACGTGTGTCTCTGGGAGCTAGACTCACTTGATCCCTGTGGGGTGGAATATCATATCCATGTCCTGTTGTCTTCATGTGCTTAGTCACTGGTGTAATCAGCAGAGTGATAGAGTAAACAGGAGAAAAGGGTGACCCTGAAGAAGTTTCCAGATCTCACTAAAGCTGAAGGAGCACAATGACCAAGTATGAAGTGTTGAAAAGTGGGTTCTGTGTTTCTATTTTTATAGCTCATAGTTTTAAGAAGTCCTTGAGTTGCTCCAACTAAGAGCCAGTCTTTAATTCTTTGGTGGACTCATAAGACCCAGCAGTGAGTATGGATCTGGCTTCACTTCAGTTTCCCTCTGATGGACACGTTCACTGGATGTAGGTTTCCCTTAAATTCATAATATAATTCATAATATATTAATTCTCATATTCATAATATAATAATTCATAATTTTTCATCATTGCAGAAAATTATCAAAATATTAACTTGTTATAGCAAATCATGGCTAAAAATTGTCTTATGCATGTGGATGAAGGTGCTCTTATTATAAATTCTTAATTTGTCATGAAAATCAGTTAGATTTTTAAATTACACGGCCACCATTTGCACCAATAGCATAAGCCTCCTTTTGTTTACTTGCACACAAATTGTGTTATATGCAGGTTTTCACATTGGACAAGACAGTAGAGAGGATCCATCTGTCCACATTAACTAAAGCAACTCAAAATGTGCATTTGAAGGATGGTGAGTCAGAGAAGGATTACCAGATCTGGATTTAAGTCTGTTGTTTCTTGCCATTTATGTGTTTTAATCTAATCTTTAAAAGTGAGAAAATTATACCATGCTCAAAAGACTATTGAAGGAAATAGATGATGTGTTATATTTACGAGCAATTGTAAGTAGTAGGAACTATTAGTATATGTATGAATTTTAGCTTTTTCATTTGGTTCTGGTTTTAAGAATAAGATTTTTTATTTTGTGTTCACTCAAGAAAAACCTGAGTGAATAAGGATGATTTGTTTTTACGGTGTATAGATCTGATTTTCACTACATGCATCAATCTTGAACTAGTAGAAATCAGGATTCCAGAATGAATTAGAGACACAAAATGTACAATGTCTGACTCTGGTGAAGGTTCTAGTGGGCATTTGAGTCATTTTCCTATCTTGACTATCACTTCTGAGTTTTGTGTGTGGATTTCAGCATTGTGTTTAATTTGAAGATCATCATGTTTGTAAAAATAACTGGATAAGGCGGCTTGAGGGGTGTAGCCAAGAAACTCCTGCTGGTGGCTGATGAAGACTCTGACATCACTTGACTTCTAGGTTGGGCTTACACACCTCCCAAATTCATTTGTCTTCTCTGTGGTCCTGTCTTTGGTCCTGGCCCACAGTAGTATTGTTGAAAAGTAGACAATTATATATAAAATATAAGTGGTCAATTTAAGAGTGAAAAGCAATTTTTAAACCTTAACATCCTTCAGTGAACATTCATTGTGAACGTTAGTGTCCAGTGTCAGGAAACCAACTCATGAAAGAAAGAGAGAGGTCCTTCTGGAGGCCAGGTGATGTGTTTGGAGATACCTAAGCAGAGGTCTGGGAGATTGACGTTCCTGCATGAAGCCTGGCTCAGCCAAGCTCCTCAGTCACTGGGTCCCTCTTGTTGGGAGGAAGGTTAGTCCAACGTGGCTAGATTGAGTCTGTAGAAGAACCAGGCTTGTGCTTCCTGTCAATCTGCCTCCCAACATCCGTTTATGTTCCTAAAGAAGTTAGTGCTGGCAGAGTCAGAAATACAGGGAGGAACATACTGAACATTCCACCTGCATGGAGCTAGGATTCTGGGAGGTATAGCCCCGTCTGTGTTTTGGGCAATTTTACCGCCAGATGCTAATAGCAGGTTTTCTTGTAAAGGTCGTGACAAGGGGCAGCTTCCCATGTCATTTTGCGGCAGTGTGGCAGAAAGATGCTCTTAGCCAGCTTGAGAGGACACGGCTTACATTCAGTCTGTTTTTCCCCATTTCTTTAGCTTTGGCTAACAGGAAAGGAAGAGCAGAGGGTTTCCCCGGGGGAAAGGAGCGGATATTGAGGGATTCCTTGCCTGTTTTCTGTCTCTGTGCAAGCAAGTTTGCAGCCACACCAGTCATGCCAGAGGGAAAACGCTTTGGGCAGAAAACATCAAGAAATACTTGGTATTGGAGAGAAATATCATTAATTTGTTGTTCAATAATATATACTCAGAGAGTTTGACATGATCCTTTGTTGCACTGCTAAAACTGATCACCTTACAGCTGTTGATACACTTGCAAGACGTGATTGAAATATCCTGGTTGAAACAAACAGATCAACTCTCACAAAACTCTCAGTCTATCAGTGAAATTGGTCTTTGTGTCCTCTAGGCCAGGAGGCCCACTAAAAAATGAATCATTGTCTGTTAGAGTCAATATAAACTAGCTGCATTGTTTATAGCTTCAGTAAACTGAAACTTCTAAAACTGAAATCTTAGCCCTGACTTAGGCTTGACCTGTGGATCATCATCCAGTTGCCTGGACAACCTTTCTGCTTAATGTTAACATCAAGTTTATGGTGTCTAAGGCAGAATTCTGATTGCACCCTAATCTCCCTATCTTGCAGGAATCATTCTTTTCCTTTCCTTCCCTCATGACACACATCTGATCCTTCAAGCCCGTGTGCTGTACCTTCAAGATGCTTTCCCCATCCCACTCCTGATGCCTTTCCACTGACTTGACATCATCCCAATCCCTGCATGTCACTCACTCAGCTTTGGCTGCACCAGTGACCCAAGCAGTCTTCCTAAGCCAACTCTTAGACCAGTGTTCCAGAAGTTCCAAACCCATATGTGTGATAATTACAAATTCTGATAAATGCTCTGAAAAAAACAAATAAAGAGTCAGACTGAGAACAGCGGGATGTCTTTCTCTACCAGGGAGATGTGTCACCTGTCTACCTGCCAAGGGGAGGGCCCAGCAGGGAAGGATGAATAAGGCAACAGCAGGTCCAGAACAGTCTGCAGCCCCAGAGAAATGCATGTGCATTTCAATAGACTCACTAGGGCTGGGCATCCACAGGAGGAGGAGGAGGAGGAGGGAGGAGGAGGAGGAGGAGGAGGCGAGCATTGAATTCAGCATGATGGAGAGAATAGACACAGGAGAGGATAGGTGATAATTCTACTGGTCAAAGTTCTTCTCTGATGTCTCTCCCATGAAGCCAAGTGATCTCCTAAATATAAAGGTATGGGAGGAGACTAAATGTTTTGAAAGAGTGGGATAAAGGGTGAGATGTTGGTCTCAAGAATGGGCCTATCCAGACACCCAGCCAGTGGTGAGTGACTAGTGGAGTTTGGTCTAAAACATGGTCTGTGGTCTGTGGGGAGCTGTTGAAGACAAGCGAAATCAGGCTTGGTTGAACCATCAGACATGGAAATCTAGCTTTCAGGAACTGGCAATCATTAAGAGATTGTTCCAGATGGCCCAAAGCATGTGGTTCCCATGCAGAGTGGCTCACCACCGGAATTTGCAGGGCCTGCTGAGATGACCCAATGGAGCTACATGGCTTGCTTGACTCCACCCAGTCCTGTTTCGCACAGAAAAGGCTCCTCCTGGTCCCCCTTTTACCTGTATGACTATAAATAAAGGACAGGTAGGCTCTTCCATCTTGTTAGAGCCAGATTAGCATGACTCAATTGATCATGCCCCTGATTCAAAAGAGATAATTATCTTGTGTTTTTTTTCTCTTAAATAAATTTCTTAGTGATTAACTTACAGCCAGCCCATCCCTCCGACAGAAATCCTTTCCCTCACCCATGCTGCATGTGCACAAAACTCAAGAACCGTCAACTTCTTTGGGTGAATGTCTCCCACTCCCCATGAGTTGTAAATCTGTAAAAGAAACTTCTGAGAAGGCAGGTGGTGGGTTTTTTCAGGCTTGGCATTTTGACCCTTGAGCATAATGGAAGGAAAGAATGACAAGAAGTATCAGATGTTGAGAGCAGACATTGTCATTATTGGTTTTAGATCATTTAGATGGACTTATTTCCTTTCATTTTTCAATCATTCATGCACACATTACTCCCATGAATATTTATTGGCACTTCTCTGTATACCAGGTGAAATGTTAGAAACCAGAAACTGAGCAAGACAAAACAAATCCCTGTCCTCAAAGCATTTACACTGTAGATTAATATTCCATATTCCAGTGCTAGATTTTTTTGGTTTGCAAGCTCTAGCCACATAGATGTGGTCACTTCTGGTCATTTTGGTCACTTTGTTTCATATTTACAAAGTGGAAGAGAGGAGATAGTCATTGCCCATGACACTTTTGGATTCTAAGTTGTCTGTCAGTCCTCAAACATGGCCAGTCATGTGTTCAGAATCCAGGATCAAAGCTAAGATCTGAACTCTCTCAAGGACGGACCCCCTGTGCATATGTACCTTGAGTGGAGCATTCTGTCTCCCTCTTCCTCTTAGCCTGTGTTTTATTCTCTCTATCTGGTGTTCCCTGATAGCTGAAGATCGTATCTTAGAAATGGTTTTATCTATAATGCCTCAAATAGTGCTTAACACTTAGTAAACATTCAGTGAAGTTTAAATGAACAAGTAAAGGAATGAAAAATGGATGAGCCTATTGTGGAAGGTCAGACAAGGTGACTGGATCCAGAACTTCCTTATTTCAGGTCATGATAACGTGAGTTGCAAATTTCAGGGATGTTAAGAAAGGAGTGGAGTCTGAGGAGGAACTTGCTAGGCAGGCTTTGACACTTGCCAGAGAGGCAAGGAACATGGAGTGGCATTTTGGCACAGGAGACAGCCAGTGCCGAGGTGCAGGGTCAGGAAGCAATACGGTGTGTGGGCGATTCTAGGTGGATTTTGTTGCTGGAGTATTGATCATGAGGTGGATGGTGTGGAAGAGGAGGCGGGAGCAGAACAGAAGACAAGGTGTTTCAAGCAGAAAACTTGTCATTTGAAGCTGCAGCATACCTGCATCCAGATCACCATTGTAGAGACTTCCACTTGAAGAGGCAATGACCTGCTAAGACAACCCGAGGGCAGAGTCAGCCTGGCCCTGGCCTGGTTGACAGCCACCTTCTAGTGCATCCTAGAGGGAAGTCTTGAGGAACTAGCAGACAGGAGTGTTCAAGAAAGAGCAAGCAAGACAACAACTCGATTCTGTTCCTGGTTATACAGGTTTTAATCCAGGTTAACTGTTCAGGAAGTACATGTAATTAAAATATAAAATACATTTTGTTCTCTACTATTCCCTGGTTGCTACAAAGCACATAATACATAATAACACTGAAAGCTTTGAAATTGTTCAAAACAACCCCAAATTCTAACCCAAAATACCTGCAATGGGATAGACCCAGTGGGTTCCCCTGGCTACACCTGGGATGAGTCTGCCAGTTCTCAGCTCTCAGTGAGTTCCTGTGGGCAGCTCATCCCTGAGCTGCTACATGAAGTAGTACAAATACTGAGATAGTGAAGACCAGGTCTTACCTTGAGATCCTCCTGGGCTTACAAGTACTGTCTATCCAAGTGGTTTCCAAAAGCATACTGTCTCTGATTTGAATGTCACTGGGGAAGAGGATACACAGTAAGCCAGCACTGATTGAAATTAAAAACAAAGACATATTACAGAATGGGATCTGCCATGAATCTTTAACATATAAAAACATATTGTTAAGTGGGACAAGCAAAGAAATAAAAAAGCATGGAAAATAATAAAACACATCTCTCCGTACTACACATTGAAATTTTAAATATATTAATATTTTGCCGACATACCTCTGAAATATTTGCTGTTTTTTAAAGGATTGTTACATTTCAGATTGTATTGGTCAAGGTTCTCCCCTAAGCAGAGCCAATATGGTAGGTAGATAAATAAATGATAGATATTGGTGAGATATAAAGAAGATATTTGTTGTGGGAATTGACTCACATGATCATAGATTAAAAATATAAGAATAAAAGTAAAAACACAATGTGTGAGGTGCAGTTGAGGTAAAGTGGAGTCCCCTAGTAGGCAATGGGACCTCAGGTTTACTGTTTACGAGAAGTTTGCAGTTAAATCAGGTATTGAAAGGTCATGGCATGGAGGTGGTCACTGAGGCCGTGGGGAGAGATGCCCCCTCCCATGGAAATTGTGTGGACTGTGAGGGAAGTTGTGGGAGGAGAATCACAGTGAACGTCCCTACTCAAAGTAGAAAGTGTTTTTGGAAAGAAATGGCACAGTTTGGAGTGGAGAATTGGATGTTGGGCCAAGGGAAGTAGCCATTACAAAATCCCTTCATTTGAGAAAAATTGTAACACTGGGCTAAAACTATAAAACCTGGATCACCTTTGATGCAATGGTTTTTTGAAGTTTATTGATTCATTTCCAAATATTGGAGAATTTCTCAAATTGTTATTCATTTTGACTTCAACTGCATGTGGTTATAGTACATACTTTATATCGTTTCAGGATTTTCCAACTCACTGAAACTTGTCCTATGGCCCAACATATCCTGGGGACTGCTCCACCTGCACTGGAGAAGAACATGCTCTGTCTTTGGATGGCATACTCCAGAGCCGTCACTGAGGCCTCTTTGACATGACGCTGTTCAAGTTCCATGTCCCCTCTGTCCATCATGGAACATGGTGGGTTTGTGTCCCATCACTCCTGCCAGGAGGCCTATTCGTCCTTTCTGTTATGTAAGGTTTTCCTCATGTAAGTTCAGATTCTGCTTCTAGGTATGGAGGGTGAATTTTTATCATTGTTAAATTATCAGATGAATCAGCCACTTCATCATTGTGAAGCCTCCCTTGCTTTCTCTAGCAGTGCTTTGCTGTCTGTCTGGCTTGTTTGCGTGCTTATGTGGGGAGGGGTGCTGGAGAGCACTCTGCCAGTGAGCTGTGTCCCCAGCCCTGCTAGCTGTCACCAAGTCCATTTGATCTGATATTAATATCGTCACTCCAGCATTCCTCTGCTTATTGTTTTTATATTATATTTTCTTTCATTCTTTTACTTTGTTTTTATTAATTGAAGTATGCTTCATATGCCATAAAATTTACCCTTTACAAACATACAACTGGAGCTGGGTGTTGCTTGGTGGTAGGGTGCTGGCCTAGCATGCCCTGGCTCAATTCCCATCACTGAGAAAACAAAAATGTGGGGTCTCTCCGCCATGTCCTGCGTGAATGAGAAAAGCGTTAACTGCCAGAGGATGATGTTGGCTATTTCTCAATCAATTACCCATAAACTTATCTACTCAATGAACACAAAAGAGTCAATACTCCTTTTAAATGAGAGGGGGCATGACAGGTTGGGCCACACCAGCTCTGGCCTCTGACGACATGAGAGTAGCCCAATTCTCTTTTACTTATAGACACACAGATAAAGGGGGGCCAAGATGGGGACAGGGGAGCTTCTTCTGAGATGGACAGAATAAGGTGGAGTTAGGGGAGCCATTTTCTTAGGGGGGGAATATTCCAGAAGGAGACAGAACCACTCCCACACAATGCCACATGCTTCCTGGCCATCTGGGACAGACTCGTGGCTGTTAGCTCCTGGAAGCCAGACCTCTGCCTCCCATGACTGATTCTGCTAAATAAGAATGGCTTCCCACACACAAAAATAAAAATAAATGAACATGTATAGGTGAGTGCTTTTAGGATAATCAAAAGGTTATCAACCTTAATGATCTTGTGACTTTAAAACATTTTTGTCATTCCACAGAGAAACCCATTCCCATGCTCAGCCTCTTCCTGTAGTCGTAGCTAATCCGCTTCCACCTCTGTGCATTGGCTGTTCTTGGCATTGCCTACAAAGGTGTCCCACGATTTGGGAATGTTCCTACCTCCTTTCTTTACCTAGCATCACGTGTTGTAGCAGGTGTCAATTCCTTTCTTGCTTTCTTTGCCTGGATAATATTCCACTGCGTGGATTTGCTCCATCTTATTCGTCCCTCTATCAGCTGATGGACCTTGAGCTTCTGTGTGCACAGGTGTTTCCACTTTTCTCTGACACACACCTAAGAATGAGATTACTGCTCACTTCTTTGAGGAGCACCAGACTGCCATCCAAACAGCTGCACCACTGCACAGGCCAGCGCGGCCACGAGGGGCTGATCCTCCACATGCTCGGTGACACTTTCTACTGTTGTTTCAGTACAGCCATCATAAGGGGGGTGTGAAGTGGCGTGGATTGACAGTCCCAATTGCCAATCATGCTGTGTGTCTTTTCCTGTGTTCCTGTCCATCTGTGTATCTTTAAACAACTGTCTCTTTAGATGCTCTAACAATATCAGTGTTGGGTTACTTTTGTTCATATTGCTGAGTTATAATAGTTCCTCATATATTCAGAATTCTAGACCCTTAACTGATATGTGATTTGCAAAGATTTTCTCCCATTCTGTGGGTTGAATTTTCACATTATTGTAGGCACCCTTCAAAGGACAAAATTTTTAATTTTGAGGAGGTTCAATCGACCTATTTCTCTGTTGGGTCTTGTGATTATGGTGTCATGTCTAAGAAGAGGTTGCCTAATGCATTTTTCATGGAGATTTACATATGTTTTCTTCTAGTAACTATAAAGCTTTCCCTCTTATGATTAGGTCTCTGCTCATTTTGAATTAATTTTTGTATATGATGTGACGCAGGGGTCGAAGTTTATGCTTCAGCATGAGAAAACACAGTTGTCCAACCACCATTCACCACTTGATGTGAGAAGCAGTGAAATGATACATTTTAGTGCCTCCTCCTGAAACTTTTGCACCAATTACAAGAAATATTTTGAAGCTATAAAATGCATTATCCAAATGTCACGAGATATTTGTATTTGTCATTTAAAAACCCATGTAACTTATATCACAGACTCTAGCTACAGAGGGCCAGTCTTCTTTGGTTTGCTGATTTTGTATTTTGGGTCTGGCAGTGTATCTCTATGAAGTCATAAATAAATGTTTTAGTAAACATTTCTCTTAATATCAGGTAGGGTAGTATGTAGCATTTAGTATCTTTTGTTGATTTTTCCCATGGTGCATTTCTTTAAGGAACGATTTTTTTTAATGTTGTCTCTTATTTACCCAAAATGCAAAAATAGTTTTTTTGAAAATATTTTTTAATACAAATACTTTTCAAAATAATTTTATTTGTTCTAATTAGTTATCCAAGGTGCATTTTGAAAGAAGTTTTATTATAGAAATAGAAATACATTTTTCTGTTTTACCAAAGAAATTTTAATTAATCTCAAAGGATTCTAAACAAGTGCTGGAGCTAAAGATCACCTAATCCAGGAGGCTCATTAGAATCACTGAATGAAGTTTCCCACTGGAGAACACAGGAGACAGAGTACGCTTCAGCAGAACATGGGAGCAGAGTCCCGGTTCAGAGTGAGGACTTGGAGCCCAACTTCCAAGGCCACTGACCACTCACTCCTGTGGAGTCCACCACTTTCTGTTTTGTACCCCTGTTGTGCCTTAGTTCTTTTTATTTATTTTTTAAAATATTTTTTACAGACTTCATTTTGATTCATTGTACACATATGGGGTACAAATTTTCATTTCTATAGTTGTGCATGATGTACATTCATACCATTATTGTTAATCATACATGTACATAAGGTAATGATGTCTCTCTCATTCCACCATTTTTCATACCTCCACCCACTCCCCATCTCATTTCCCTCTACATAATCTAAAGTTCCTCCTTTAGTTCTTACTTTAAAAAAGTTTTGCAATATTTTATGTTCTCCCTATTGTTTTCTTATCTGCATGTCCATTGGTTTCTCTTGAGGCCTACCAGGAAGGAGTCATGTTTTATAGCTGTTGGTTGTCCTGGGACATAATATAATGCCAAAGAAGAAAGAGAAACTCAATAAATAAGGTCAATATCAGTCATTTTGTTCCCCATCAAAATAAGAGTTGTGCATTTTGCATTGAATCTGTGGCTTCAGCTTTGGACTTGCTTTGCTTCAACTAGAAAACAGGTCCAGGTAATCCTTTTTATAAAAAAGTTAGTGTACAGTATCTACTATGAGCTAACTGAGAATAGAAACCATGTCATATGTATTTCCCAAGTAATTGGGATAAAACATTTTAGAAATTATCATTCAATAAATGTTTGCTAAGTTTTAACTTTGAAATTATAAAGACACTTGTACTATGTGTTAATATAGTCTAATCATTTCAAATAAACTTCATAGTGAAAGGGCAATAGGAATTCAAGTCTTATATTTTGAAAATTTATTTTTCTTTTAAACATCTTTATCATTTTAAGGGCTAAATTGCTCTTATTTATATTTAGAACATATTTTCATGTTTTACAAGCCTTACAAATTTAATTCTGAAAATTATTAAAATATCCATAGCATTTTATTTTCAAAACACTTTATTTTTTTATTATCAGGGCACATGAAAATTCTAAGCAAAAAGTATCTCCAATATAGAGGTGAAGAGAGGTGAAAATAATTTTTGAATAACTTGTCTTTTTGTCAGAATGAGTCAGATATACCTGGACTGTGTCCCAAACTATTACCTAGTCCTGACTTCCTGATCCAACATTCCTGACTCCTGGAAACAAAGCTTATGCTTCTCTGCCAAATGCTTTGGATAAGCTTTTCATGCTTTGGATAAGCTCTTCACACTTTCAGGTGAATCATTCTTCTCCATTTGGCTTGTGTTCCTTCTAAATATATTTTTTGTTGTTTGAATAATGAAATGGGTTTTTTTATTTTTTAATTTGTTTTAATTAGATATACATGACAGTAGAATGCACTTTGATACATCATATATATATATAATAGAATATAATTTCTCATTCTTCTGGTTATGCATGATGTAGAATACCACTGGTTGTAGAGTTATGTAAGTACATTGAGTAATAATGTCTGATTCATTCTACTATCCTTCCTACCTCCATACTCCCCTCCCTTCCCTTCACTCCCCTCTACTTAACCTAAAGTAACTCTGTCCTTCCCTCACCTCTCCCCCCATTGTGAATTAGCATCTACATATCAGAGAAAACACTGGCTTTTGTTTTTTTGGTATTGGCTTATTTCACTTAGCATGATATTCTCCAGTTCCAATGAAATGAGTTTTAAGCTGATGTTCATTAATGATCATTTTAATATAAAATGTGATTTGAGAATAATTGTTTGTGCTGCTTTGTTGATGGCTACAATAATAAGGGAGCTCCTGTTCATAGAGAAGTTATGATACAATTGTATACAACCTTGAAAGACCATTGCATGCAAACTGAGAGGTAATATTTATTATTCAGTTCAAAATTTCCTAACAGCAAGTTACTTTGAATTTAAGTCTGATTTATATAATTTTATGCAGCCTGGCATTTAAAAATCATCTTTGGAGACCCACAAGGGCCTATGACAAGTCACCCTGATAGTCTTCAAAAGCTTTCCCCATTTTTCTGATCTACCCAATCCAAATGATCTGGAACAAACTAAGCAATTTGTAACTATCCCTGGAAAGGATCAATATTAGAACACTTAATAACTTTTGTCAGTGAGTACTTGAACTGTGTTATATGTGACTTACAAAACACAATTATTTAATATTTTTATTTTATTAAGTTTTATGAAATAACTCATATCTTCCATATTTCTTAGCCTAAAGAATAGAGAGTGAAATGGCCTGTTTTTTATGGTAGTCATGGAAAAAATCAATACTAATCTGAGTAGATAATAAAGAAGACTTCAAAACCACTGATTCTTTAGGCATCAATTCATTCACTCATTCATTCATCCTGAAAAGAAGTTTTTACTGAAATCTATCTGTGCTAGGTATTATGACTACTCTACAATAAATCTTACCTGTTTCCTATTTACTTGGCATATGGTGTAGTTAGGTGAAAATCATAGAAAAATGAAATATAGAAATAACAAAATATGGCCAATTTAGTGTAAAATTAATGCCAGACAGTTTTATAGGTTAAGAGTAGTTTGGACACTGAGCCAACCTGGGGTACCAGGGACCTCTGAAAACAGCCTTTATTGTAACAACAAACTCTTTGCTGTAGTTTAGACCTTAAGTGTCCTCCAACGGCCAGCACATGGAAGGGTTGGTCCCTAGAGTGGTGCTACTGGAGAGTGTCAGAATCCTTAAGAGGTAGAGCCTAGAGAGAGGTCTTTAGTTATTGGGGCATGCCCTCAAGGGCATTGTGGGACCCCAGTTCCCTTTTTCTTCTTTCCCCTTCTGCTTCTTAGCCAAGAGGTGATTGTGTTCCTGCCATGATGTCCTGCCTCACCATGGGCCCAAACCAATGGACCAGCTGATCATGGACTGAAATCTTCAACACTGTAAACCTTTTCTCTTCTAGAGTGATTATCTCAGGTATTGTGCTACAGTGATAAGAAGTAACTAACTCACCCTGGAAAGGGTCTATCTATTTAAGTCCATCAGTCCCTCACACCCCTCAGATTATTAACCTCTGGCTTCCATAAAACACAATATAAAAACCTTATGGCAGAAATTCTGTCCATGTCATTATGTAAACTTGAAACCTGGACAAAGTATTTCCTCATGTACCCAATTAGTGAGCCAGTTTAAATTTAAACTCTGACTCCTTTTTCTTTTTAAATTTTTTAATTGGTTCTTTTTAATTATACATGACAGTAGAACCCATTTTGATATAATTATACAGCTGGGAATTTATCTTTTTTTTTCACAATGTAGATTCACACGATTCATATAATCTTACATATACATAGGGTAATACTGTCTGTCTCCATCTACTATCTTTCCTTCCCCCACCCCCTCCCATCCCATTTTCCTCTACACCATCCATACTTCCTCCATTCTTTTCTTATCCCCCCATAACTCCCTCTCCCCATTATGTATCAGCATCCACTGATCAGAGAAAACATTCGGCCTTTGGTTTTTTGGGCTTGGTTTATTTCACTTAGCATGATATTCTCCAACTCCACCCATTTATCAGCAAATACCATAGTCTTATTCTTCTTTATGGCTGAGTAATATTCCATCATGTATATATACCACAGTTTCTTTATCCATTCATCAATTGAAGGGCATCTAGGTTGGTTCCACAATCTAGCTATTGTGAATTGAGCAGCTATGAACCAATCAATAATTTGAAAAGAGAGCCTACAGAGTGGGAAAAAAATCCAGAGCACTGATCTCCAAAATTTACAAAGAACTTAAAAAACTTTACACCAAAAATGCAAAGAACCCAATTAGTAAATTGGTTAAGGAACTGGACAGACTCTTCACAGAAGATGATATACAGGTGATAAACAAATATATGAAAAAGTACTCATCATCTCTAGTAATTAGAGAAATGCAAATTAAAACCAACCTAAGATTTCATCTAACTCCAATTAAAATGGCTGTGATCAGGAATACAAGCAATGATAAGTGTCGGCATGGACGTGGGGAAAAAGGCACACTCGTACATTGCTGGTGGAGTTGCAAATTGGTGCAGCCACTCTGGAAAGCAGTGTGGAGATTCCTCAAAAAACTTGGAATGGACCCACCATTTGACCCAGCTATCCCAGTCCTTGGTTTATACCCAAAGGTCTTAAAATCAGCAAAGTACAGTGATGCAGCCACATCTATGTTCATAGACTCTGACTTCTGTTTTCAGCTTCCAACCTGCTGCCGCTTTGCATTCCAAGCATGGAGAGCCCTCGACAGGCTGGAGTTGTGAGGGAAGACTGCATTCAGGAAACAGGAAGTTGGGTAGCATTCTGGCTGGTGGAGAAGGGCTGGGGCAATCTCGAGGGCACACAGGGCAAAAGGAAAGTCCCCGGGGTGAGGGAGTTAGGACTGCTTTGGTTAGAGCAGATCCTCATCTAGAGAAGGAATAAGAAGACACATTGACTAGGGTCCTCTTGGGATAGATTTTGAAACCTGAAAAGAGTTTGGATTTTATCTTGCAAAAAATTTGTGAGTCTCTGAAGCTCTTTTGAGAACACATGTTATTTTAGGTGGGCTCCAAGAAAGCACAAGTGTTTCCTCTTTATCCAAGCAAAACAGGGTTCTGATATATACTGGTTACTTGAGAAAATGTGTAAAATAAAAATATAAAGGTTCTAAAGAAACCCTGTTATGTATCAATATCAAAACCTATCTTCTCTATTGTATACGTACCTGTCTATGTAGACATACACATATGCGTGTGTAATCAGAGTTGGGGTGCTAAAATTATGTTTACCAATCCACTAATGGTGCTACCTGGCAACTCAAAGACCTGTCTGTAGATCTACTCTCCAGGCATTTAAAGTGATGAGCACACATGTTGTTTTAGGATCTCTCCCACACCTACAGCTTGATATGAAAATAATCTGCTTCTATTGGTGACAGCGTCACCTACATTGCTATTTTGACTGAAGCTTTGTGATGGATTCACAATTAGAAGAAACGATAAATTTTGGTTGCAGGTAAGTAGAAATAACACATGCAAGCTCAGAAATCTCCTAAATTCTAGTGCTTGGGCCTCAGGTTGAAATTCATGTTGTAATAGGTGAACTAGAATGGGTGGGGTTAGAAATGTGGTATGCTTACAGCCTCCTAAGGTAATGATCATGTCTATTTCTTTTGAGAATGCTTTAAAATAAGTACATAGATTTTGGAGAATTAATAAATACAATAACAAACTTTAAAAAATCTTAAAATACATTTATTTCCTTGAAAAAAAATACTTAAAATTTACTAAGTAATAGTTTCATTTCAATGTAGAAAGAAATTTATTACAATTGTGAATAACTTGCTGGATTAGCAGGGAAACAAACGCTGTCATGGTTCTATGAGATACTGTCTAAAATGTGTGATGGCCTGTAAAGAAATGTGTTTGTGCTCTTATCTATTAGAAAATGAAAAAGTCTTGATCCCTAATCAAATTTATTCCACACATTTCTTGAGCATAAAACATGATCAATTTCGTTTTTTATTTATTTTTTATTTGTTCTAATTTGTTATACAAGACAGTAGAATGCATTTATACATTTTGATAGATCATACACAAATGGAGTATAAGCTCTCATTTTTCTGATTGTATCTATTGTAGGATCACATCAGTCATGCTGTCATATGTAGTAATGTCTGCTTTACTCTACTATCATTCCTACCCCCATATCCCATCCCCTCCCTTCACTCCCCTTTACCTAATGTAAAGTAACTCTATTCTTCCCTAGCACCCCACTCCCTTATTGTGAATTAGCATCTGTGTATCAGAGAAAACATTTGGCCTTTGGTTTTATGGGTTTGGGTTATTTTGCTTAGTATGATATTCTCTAACTCTATTCTTTTACCAACAAATGCCATAATTTCATTCTTCTTTAAAGTTGAGTAATATCCATCATAAATATGTGTATACACCATATTTTCTTGATCCACTCATCCGTTGAAGGGCATCTAGGTTGGTTCTCCATGGTTTAGATATGGTTAACGGAGCTGCAATAAGCATTGGTGTAGCTTCATCACTGTAGTATGTTGATTTTAAGTCCTTTGGGTATAAACTGAGGAGTGGGATAACTGGGTCAAATGGTGGTTCCATACCAAGTTTTCTGAGGAATCTTCAATCATACCTCAAATATGCTTATGTTTTGACTTTATTAAGAGTTTACTTCTGTAGGTATCTTGAGGGTAGCATGATTTCTCCTATAATATAATCCATATTATTATAATATTGAGGAAGATTAAGAAAAAATTTGCACATTTTTGTGTAACTGTCAAAATTTCTTTGAGGGAGATCTACATGATGAGAGTAGACTTTTTCTTATTCTAAATGTACAGGATAAAAAACTAAGAAAGGGAAAAATTCTGCTTTTCATTTGAATTGCATACTTTCTAGTGGAAGAACACAGCACTTGCTATATTTAGTGCTATCATTAGGAACCAAATTATTCTCTTTCATTGCTGATTTTGGTGCAAGTCTCCTGGTCACAAGAGAAAGAGATGGTGTCTTGGTCACAGTCTGCTGGAGACTCTTCCCCAACACTGTTTTTGGGTGCTCATTTTGAACATTATCACTATATATCACAGATAAATGTTTTCCTTTACTCATATACAAATGTTGAAAAATGACCCATTTGCCCTTAGAAAAACAATAGTGATATTACTTCAATGTTCAGTCAGTTGAGTTCTTCAGTTTCCAAATTTCTCATGGTAAATATTAGCTGAAGGTACTGAAATTAAAATATAAATATTAAAACATTAACAGTGGTGCCCCTGTGCTTCCCTGGGACTGTGAACAAAGGAAGGTCAGATACCTACTGGGACGGCCTTACACATCAACCAGAGTAAATGCAAAGAGGATAAGAAAGATGTTAGGTAGAACGAAGAGTCTTCAAGATTCCACATGTGAAGCCTAGCAGGAAGGACCTTGGTTAACATCATGGTCACTGTTTTCGTCAGCTTTTTTTGATCCATGTGACCAAAGGACCTGACAAGAACAATGTAGAAGAGAGGAGGTTTTGGGAGGGCTCATGGTTTTGGAGGTCTCTGTTCATAGACAGTCAACCCCTCAGCTCTGGGCCTGAGGAGAGGTGGACCATCATGGTGGAAGGGCATGGTGGAGGAAAGCTGCTCAGGATATGGTAACCAGGGACAAAATATAAACCCCCAAGACATGATCCCAGTGACTCCAGTTCCACCCCACCTGCCTACAGTTACCACTTAGTTAATCCATTCAAGTGAACTAATTCACTGATTAGGTTAAGGCTCTCATAACCCAATCCATTCACCTCTAAACTTCTTGCGTTGTCTCACACAGAGCTTTTGGGGGACACCTCATCTTTAAACAGCAGCAGTTGTAGAAGCTTCACTGCTTCCACTTGATATGCTGCAGGGGTCTTGGAGTTAGACAAGTACACCATCCTCACCCTTAGGATACACAGAGCCTGCTGGGAATGGAACCTGCCCACACAACTGCTGGGCAAGCCTCATCAAATAGCTGCCTGGGATGGAGGGATGCAGATGTGATATGAAGACTCAGAAACATCTGGGGTCCTAGGAGGCCTCAAACAATATGCCTGGGACATAGAGGTCATATATGACTCCAATTTCAAGTCAGGATAAAGCATGAACAAGGAAGGCCAGACGCTGGGGCTACTTTTCTGTGCTCAGTGCTCCCAAGGCCTCAACTGCAGATAAAACAGTAGTAGTGATGTCCTGGGAATGCAATGGGTCCCAGTAGAGTCTTCATCCATCGGTAATATTTTTGCAAGAAGATTCAAGGAGGAGAAGACCCAGCCATGCAGGTGTAGAGTTAAACAGTAGGGTGGGTTTCCTAAGGAAAACCATGAGTACTGCTACCAAAACTCACAACTGGCAGAAGACCTCCTTTGCATCATGAGCATGTGCAGGTACTGGGACATATGCGGGGAGACAAGGCTGGTAGGTGGTCCCAGCAGTGGGTGTCCACCACATTCATGACAAGGCCCTGCTGGCCTGTGCTTTTCTACCCAGTGGCAGAGCACAACTCATGTCTGTCTATCCAGTGGTGCACAGGGTTCTCTCAGGGAGGACTGAGCATACCCATTGGTCTGCTTGAGACCCTAGTAGAGCTAAGCTGTAGACTTGTTGGTTGCTCCTTAATCTGCTTCCCTCGCCCTCTCCTTTCACAAGGGTCAGAGCTGCTGCGGGGTCTGAAGACTTCCTGTCTACTCCTGGTCCTTCCCTTTGCGTTGTCACAGGTATTTTTCCTAGGAACTCTTTTGCACATCTAATTTCATCTCTGCTTCTGGAAAATCCAAAACCAAAGCCAGACCTGATCTTCAGCTGACCCACCTCCTTCTCTTCCTCAATTTCCAATGCCACATGGTCTTACCTCTTCCTGCCATGTTTTCTATGCCATAGTTTCTGTGCTTGAACTTCCTCTGCTCTTCCAAGGTCTTGTCTCCCGCTTTCATCCCAGTCCTCTCCTTTGGCCTCCTGATGATTTGGTTTTGTGTGTACTTATCTGACAATAGCTTAGGAGAACACAGCTGAGTCCTCAAACTGAGCACTCTCTAAGCTTAAAATAGACTCGGAAAAATTCTGTATTTCGTAGCAGGTGTCTGGGTTGATTGTGTACTAAAGACTCTCACCAGGGTCAATTTCATCCTACCTGTGGAAGGCAGTGAACACGCAAATGGGAAGAGATGCGCACAGTTCTCTCCCGCATGCCATGGAGGCTCGGCTTTGACCGAGGGAGCTCACCAGCCTTCTCAACCAGCCCCTGTTCTAGCCTCCATTGCTGGGAACACCCTCTGTGCAAATGCTCTCTCTTCTGTGGCTTCAGGACTGCAAACAGCTGGCTACTGATGGAAGTGTGGATCCAGTTGCCTGGAACTTTCTTCCCCTGCTTCTGTCATGCTCCTGGATATCAAATGTGCATTTTCAGGGCAAGAAGTCCATCAGTTTTATGCAATATACTCTCTTGCTGACTGGAGTAGCAAGAGAAGTTTAGGGGAGGACCCCTCCCCCCCTTTTAAAGGTAGCATACACAAAAACATTGGCAAGCGGATGAGACCACAGTCAGACTGGATCACTCTGATAGGTCTGAACCTGCTAAGGTGCCTCCTTCATTCCACCTTCATGCTTTCTTTTATTCAATCCATTCAGGCTGCATTATAGCTAAGGAATAGCTGTGGACAAGACAAAACCCTTGTCCTGATGAAGGAGGGCTCAGAAACTTGTGTCAAAATAGTAACAAAAAACAACTATTGTAAGAAATCAGATCATTTAAAGCAAAGGTTTCCAGGTGTCAAGTTTCAACCTCATAGAGGGAAGCAAATATTAATTTAAAGTTTTCAGATCATTGGATATTAAGACCACATGAAAAGATTCCGTATGAATCCATAGAGCAGGAAGCACCACATTCTTAGTTTTTAGAATTATTAACTGTGTGATTATGGAGTCTTGCTTGAAAACCACATCATTTTAGATGAATTTTACAACTCTGGAAAAAACAGTTTTTCTTCATTCTAAGATGCCCTTTGCAAATATCATGGTGAGAAAGAAAATAGGAACATGTAGAAACAGAGAGAAAGTCAGTTCATCTGAGGAGCAGAGTAATGCTGGAGGGTCGATTTCTGCCATGGAGGACAGACTGTCACTTGGATGGTGGCTTGAACCTCACTACTAGAGATGAGCAGAAGCATCTCCATGATAAAAATAGGTCAGTTTCCCCATTGCCCTCTAGGAAAAGAATTGAAACAGAGTGCTTAACTTCAGCTTTGCATTGAGGAAGCTACGTTCTAGAAATTACTTGCCTGTCTCCCACATTGCCCAACCTGACTTCAGGAGAACACTTGTCCATCTGGCCTGAAGGTTCTACAAAGCACATTTTCCTTGTCAACCTGCCTTTTCCTAAACAAACATTCCTGAAACATGTTTCCTCCAAACCATGGTGTTGCTGAGACTCTCAAACATTTAATGACTGTTCAGTTCTTCCAATTATCCAGGAACGAAAATTGAGAGTAACACCCCCTCCCCAGCCACCATCAGGTCCAATCAGTGGCCTGCTCCTGTGGGTTTTGTACCTACAACATTTATAAAATCACACCTGTCTTATTGCTCATTACTTTTCTTTTGTAAGAGAAAAGAATAGCCTGGTACTCATGAATGTGAACACTGGAGCACATTCTTGGGTGAAAATTGAGACCAGTGCTCGAATTTGCAGATCAAGAGATGAACATAGATGTAAGAAATCAAGTAACATAATGGGACCCCAATGTTGACTCTTTTGTTCACCATGTTTGTGAGTTTTAGAGATTTAATCTTCTTTATACTACACACAGTGATCATGAAAATAATGACTGATTTGGAAAGCTGTTGGAAAATAAAAGGAGAGAAGGTATGTTAATTGCATCACACTTTTGCTGACATCTAGTAAGAATTTAACAAATGCTAATATTGTTGAACATGAATGTCAGAGTGCTGGGCCAGCTCAAACTGGCTCTCCCCAACTCCTAATTCAATGACTCACATCAGTGGCTTGAAAATGGCCAAAATGGGGATATTTACACCACAGTAATTGGTAAAAAATATCAAACAGATTATTTTTGCTTTATTTTTATTCCTTATAGAGTCGATTGTTAAACATTTACTACTACTCTGCTGAATTGGGTTTATCAGTGTTGTGCTTTGATGTAATTATTCTGAAGTGGTCAAAGATAAAGCAGTGGACAAGTGAGTAATCGGAATAAGATCATTCCTCATACAAATTGGTCAGGAAATGAAATAGGTCTTCAAACAGAAAGTTAGATCTGAAAGAAGATAGATAGATCTCTGAGAGGCTGAACTTTTTGTTTTATGTGGGATATGCTGAGGTGTGTATTTCTGGTGGATGCTAAGAATGTAGGAGCTTCAATGGGACAGCTAGGTCCTCTCAAATTGGTCACAAGTTAAAGATGAGAAGTCATATTTGATACCCCAGATTATCCAAATGTTATCTTCTAGTCTCCAGTAAATTCTCTCTTGATTATTCCAATTTCGTATGTGTTGTGCTCTTGCGCACATGCAGAAGGGAGCTTCTTTGTCCACTTTGAGGTCACAAGCAGACTGGGGGGAGCAATGGCCTCACACGGACAGCCTAGCTGTGAAAGTGGTAATCACAGAGTCCCCAAAGGGGAGTAAATGTGAGGAGGAAATTTGGGCTTGCTTGTCCTTCTATCCTGATGAGATCCTCTTCCAAACAGCAACTTCAGTAATCTTGTTTTTACTAAGTATTTTTTCTCATCTTATGGGCACTTGAGTTCATTCTGTTGTTTCATCTTGTTTGTGTTGCTACTGTTTTCTCCTAAAACTATTTCCAGCCTCTAATATCTCTTCTAATTTTTCCTCTGTCAACAGGGGAGAGGAGAGGGAGGGAGAGAAATGGCCCATTAACTTGTGCTATCGAGACCATTTTGAATCCACTTGTCCTTTGGCCTTCGTGATCTTGCCAGTGTGGCCCTCCCCTGTCTTTTCGGATTTGTCTCCTGCTTTGCTTTCTCAGGTACTGTGCATGAGCCTAAGCCGAGTCATTTGCAGCACACTCTTGGATCTTTGGTGCCCCGTGCAGTCTGCTAGGGCTGTTTTCTCTATTGCCATCGGTGCTTCTCACAGTCATCTAAACTTTGTACCACCCATTTCATGGTCCATTCGTTCCTTTCATCATTTTTTTTACAATGAAAAACACTCTAACTGATCTCTGAAGAAGCTTAACACTTTGCACAAATTCTTGGCAACTATTGCATTTGGTCTTGTAGTTATTAGGGGACTGATCATATTTAGCATTTGAACAAAAGACAGGGTGGAGTAATAATATGAGCTCTGGGCACCAGGGAGGAAGTCAGGACGAGGAATAGCACAGTGGCCCTACAGAATGAAAGAAATGATAAGCAATGGAGTGAACCTGACCCCAGAAGGGAGGGGGCATTGGTGGGGGAGGCGAATACTCTGCTCTGAGTACATGGAGTGCTCAGATGGGAGCCTAGTAATGGTGGCTACTAACATGTCTAAATGGAGCTGAGGTGGAATAGGCAGCTGGTAACACTAAAGAATCCGATTAAAGACAACCCTCAAGAAGTGCAGTATCATCAGAAAATGACTCAGGGCACAACTTTTGCCCTTAAAGGGAAAAGAAGAGTCAGGCAAAATATTTGGGTGGAAATCAAAGTTCAGTCCACATTTCCTGTGTGTTTGTGCAGGCCTGACAGCGGAGGAGGAGAATGAAAGAGCTTTCACCCAGGCAAGCAAGCCTGGCTCTGGCTCTCAGTGGAGCCCAGCTGTGCTGAGCCAGAGCTGAGAGGCTAATTCAAACAACACCAGAACAAAGGGAAGAGTGGGATTAGGCCTGAAGCTCCAGTGTGTTCCCTGTCTGTCCGATGCACCAAGTCCCACAAGCCTGAGCTGTCCAGGGTGATTTGGAACAATGCAGCCAGGACTTGGAGCATGCCTCCAGGGCCTGAGGCTTTCTGAGTGCAGATTCTGTGGGATGGGGCTGTAAGACCTGATGCTTATTTTTAGCTGTGTTTTGAACCCAAAGAGAGCAGGAATTTGCTCGTTATCATGTCTACTGCTTGAGGCGCCTAAAGCAAGACCTTGCTTATGGAAAGTTCTAAAAACAGTAGGATTAGATATAGTATGGGGTATTATGGAAGAACGTCTCTGTAGAACAGAGGAGCCCAACAACTGGTTCTCTGCCTGTTTTTCCTGTCTTCAAAATGAGAATAATAACACTTTTATACTAAAGTGTTATATGGATGAAATAGGATGATATGTGGAGCAAAAATTTGAAAACCTAGTAACTAACCAGAACTCAAATAAGCTTGAAATTGTTGTTTAAGTTTTACGATTAACATCCTCATTATTGTCATTTTGTTGTTGTTGTTGTTGTTGGCACTGGTTTTAAAAAGCTAGTCAAGTTACCATATAGGTGGGATGTCTCTAATTCTATTTCTGTTCCACAGATGGAGAGTAAGATTTCTAGCCATCATGCATACTAGATCTGCACTTTGACCAAAATTGAATTATCAACCCTCTGAGTTGTTCTTACCAGGACATCTCTATGGATTGTAAAAGATTCCAATTGTTTATGCTTGTTTTCAACAGACTCTCAAATATAATGTTAAATATATATTGCTAACACATGGCATTTACATAGTGTGGGATTTTTTCAATTAAAGAAAAAAATAACATTTAATAAGGTCATATTGCATATATATCCCTAATAAACAGAGTAAAATCAAATGCCAAAATCAATATTTCATCGTGTAGCTAAGTTTGCTAGGGCTGACATTCTCAGAATTTAATTTAGAAGAAACATCTGCATTTATGGCTATTCCATCTCATAAGATCACAAATACTGACAGGGAAGCAAGCCAGCTTCCCAGAGAACAGTCAGGGAGTATGGTGGCACTGTTCCCGAGCGTGGCATCTATGTGACAAAGGCTACACTGAAAACTGAGCCTCACCTGTGGACTAGGGTGGTCATCAGAACCTGAAGTTTCCACTTATCTTTGAGTGACTGCTCGCTCCCAAGCAAATAACCAAGTTATAAAATTTATATCCTCAGAATATTAGCAGAGTCCTTTAATTTATACACAGACCAGGAGCTGGAAAAAACTGTCAGCATATTGCAAAATGTACACAAGCCACTGAGTTAAAAACACTTACAGGAAAGTACATTCTGGTTAATTGTGTTACTTAATTTCAGAACTCAACAAAGACCCTGGATACCCCTCTGCAACTGTCCCCAGAATTGGTAGTTCATTTGGGATAATCCACTCAGGCAAAATTTGCTCAGGGGTTTAGCCCCAGACATAGGCATTTCTTGAGTCCCCGGGGAAGCTTCTTGATAGTAGGTCCTGTCAAAGTTGGCATAGCCATTGTCGTCTCCTCTAATGGGAAGCTATGAATGAAATGCTTTATTCATAATTTTGCTAACAGATAAAACTGACTATGAATGGATGATGATGTGTTTTTGGATACAGAAATATACAAGGCATTGTGCTGAATGCTTTTCACACATCATCTTATTTATTGGAATCCTTACAGTCCCTTATTTGGTGAGTCATATCAGAACCAATTTAACAAATGTCATTGGGTAACCTATACACAGTGCACTCCTGATGGACAGAGGTTTGGAGGTGAAGAGCATGTGAGTTCTGTGTCTGCACCGTGCACCTGCTGGGGTAAGCTGCACCCTCAGTTTTGGGTTCAATGCTCCTGCTCACATATTGTGAAGATACTGAAGCTCTTAGTCGTAAGATGAATTATCCCAGCTTGCACTGCGTGTGTGGCTTCCAGTGTGCCCCCCGCCCACTTCAGAAAGTTCACTTGGTTGCAGATAGCAGGAATGGGGGACGGTTTCAATTTTTAAGATCCTTTGGGGTGCATGGAGCTGGTACATTTCAAAACCCAGTGTCCTGTCCCACAGTCCTCCACTGCCCCTCCTCCCATGAATGAGTTAGCTTTTCTCTTTGACGTATGCTTGATTTTAATGTGCTCTTAATGCTGCACCATTAAGTGTTGATCTTGCTCACTGGGAAGATATTGTTTTTCTTATTCCATGCTTAATTTGTGCTGAGAATTGATTTTGTTAATCCTGACTCTAAATTTTTTTTCAGATGTAAATATTGAAATAAACACATTATTCCCCTTTTGCTTTATTCTGGTAAGTCTGATGATTTTTAAACTCAAATTGTCTTTGCCTTAGAGATATCACCCTCAGATGATTCAGTTCACATCTCCTAGCTACAAAGATGTGACCCTGCAATGACGATGCCACTGTTGTGCCTTTGAGAGCTCACAATAGTTTCATAATATAAAAGCACTAGTCCATGATTGCTCCAAAAATTTGTTTTCTCCCCAATTCGGAATCCAATCATTGTTTTTTCTGTGTCTTTTTCAATGTAGGGAAGTCTTTTCCTCCCTGCGCCCCCCCCCTTTTTGTTTTCCTTTTTTGACCTGCCCTGAGAGAGGAAATCTAACGCTCAAGCTCACTCATCATGTAGGCTGATGTCCAGTCTGGACACAGCTCTGGTCCCTAACCATTCAGGCATAGAACTTTGCTTTCCTTTCGGTTCTCTTCTTCACAGATAGTTTTGCAATCCTGGCTCAAAGCCATGTGCAAGTCATTTTGAGAAAGAAGTTAATTCAAAAGTCTCATGACTCGTCAGGACATTTGAACTGCAATTCCCAAAGCTTTAACTCAGTGCCCACAGGCTTATGAGACCACTGGCTTCATTCCTGACCACCAAGATTGGGGGCCCTGTTAACTGATGAAGCCTCAGGGAGTTCCCATCCTTCTTTGGGATTCGCCAAATAATTTTTTAAAATATTATGCATCTTATTCAACTTTCATTGTGTTTGTCCAGAGAAAGTTTGCCTGAGTGATCACTGTAGCCTGCCATTTTTGTGTAGAGTTCTTTTTTCAGTTTCTTTAAACATAACTTATGAATAACAAGTGGCTACACTCTGGTCAGACATTATTTTTAAATGAAAAAAGAACTCATCTATTGGGCAATGAAAACAGCTAATAAACACATTCTTCACTGTGAAGGACAGCAGAGAGGTTATGGAAAGCAGAGTGTTTAGTTCTCTTTGATTTACATTAAGAAATTTAAGCTGTAGTTGGATTTAGTGCTTAAGGTTTCCATATTGGTGTATGTGAGCACACACTTGAACTGGTGTGGTTAAATTCTGTCCAACCCAATTCTCGTGAATTTGAAATAATTTTTTATTATATTGGGATTTTTTTCCCAAATTTTGGAAACCTCCACTTAATGAACAGGTTGCTATAGAGAAGTTGTCCTGAGTTATACATTTTAATACGCACATCCTATCACTGACTTGTTTTTTTTTTTTTTTTTTTTGAGGAAAGTAGCAATCTTAGCAGCGATTTATTGGGGTAGAAACTTAGCCGAGGTTTTCATTAGGTCATTGTCCCATGTGAACACTGCTGTGGTTGTGGTAGGACTTTGCTCCAGGGGTTCACGTGCTGGAAGCTTGGTCTCTGTGTGCTGATGTTGAGGTGTGGAACCTGAAAGAGGTGAGGCAGAGTAGAAGCTCATCAGGCCATGGCTCCACCTCATGCCTGGGTTAATGGCACTCTCTTGCTTTCTTGCATCACACGTCTGCTTGTGGCCCTTTCTCTGTGGTGTTCCAGGGTGCTGATGCCATGCTGCTTGTGCCCTCTGTCAACCAAAATCTTGGGGGAGTGGTGAATAAAATTCTTTACTTTATAAGCTAACCTGCTTTAGGTCTTTTGTTGTAGCATCAGAAAATGAACTACGACATATGCAGATAATTTCAGATGTGTCAAATGAATTATCGTTACAGTTTTATGTAATTCCAAACACTACCTTTTATTAAAAGCAGTTTTAGCAAATATTTTAAGTTTCTTCTACTTTTAAATCCACTGCCTTCTACATAAAAGTTGGATAGGGGAATGAAAACCGTATTCTGAGATCAATAAAATAAAACAATGTGTTTTAGGGGCATGGGGAAAACAGATCATATCCAAAGCATTGAGTACATGAAGGGGAATTTCGTTGCTATAACTCTGAAGAGTAATTTTGGAAAAGAATATGGCAAGACATATATAAAAAGATTATTCGAAGGGAACAGAGAAAGCTAAAAATAAAATTAAAAAGTGGAGTAGCTAACGTAAATAGTACATGAACAATGAAAAAGTGATAAATAACTTCCAGTGCAGGACACCTAATGTGTCAAAGAGAAGTAAATAAATATAAAGGTCAGGGATGCCAGGAGTGACGAGGACCTGAGGCTTTGCTAGGTGAAGCAGCTGCTCCTTGCCTGACTGCAGTGGCTCCCAGGTGGAGCCTCCCTGCTCAGAGCAGGAGGAGGAGTTGTGGGAGCAGAAGAGTCCCCAGTGCTTACTCAAGCTCCGAGGTAAGAAAAGGGACAGAGGCATCCCACCCGCCCCACACCACACTGCTCTAAAATTTTATTCCAAAAATCAAGACCCCCCAAGCTGTCATAACAATCTCTTCTGCAGTTTGGAGAAAGCAGCTTGAAACTAGACCTTTCATTCTTTTGAGGTTATTTTAAGGTAGAAAGTTCATTACCGTCAGGAAGAGACAGCTATTTAAGCCCATAGCAAAAGTTACACACTTTACAAATATTTTTTCCAGAGACTTTAAAATGGTATGGAATGATTCCAACCTATCAAATTTAGATTTCACTTAAAGAAGTAAACCATAGACATTTAAAATAAATTCAGAACATGGTCAGATTCCCTTTTTGTACTCTATAGAAGTGACTGGACATGTACCCATTAATTAGTAAGACTATTAATAAAATAGAATTGCTTTATGAATGATTAATGTTAAAATCATGTAATATATCATTACATTACATAGTTAATGTGAATGATGTGTAGATTAATGTTTAAGAGATTAAATTAGAATATTTAGAACACAAAATTAATATTGTGTCACATCCATAATATTAAACACTCTCCATTCCTTCCTTGAAAGTATTGTTGTCACACAGCTGCTTTAAATTCTCATGACGTACCTTTTACGTTTTAAGTTAAAATTTGCCTCCTCCTAACTTAGTGAGAGATCAACTATACTTTGATTCAAAATAATGAATTTGAAGTTTGATCCAATTTTAAAAATACAATTTATTTAAAATTAAGTCCAATTGAAAGCAATTATTTCTAATATATATCTTGAAATTGCTTTAAATTTCAGCAGAAGATGTTTTGCCATGGTGTGGAAGAAAAATGTATGGTGATAAGTGGTCTTTCTTTTTCACAATTGCTAAGAGAAAATGTTTCAATAAACAAAATTACATGGCTTTAAGTGCAGGTGAAGATTCATGGTCAAACTCCCTGTCCCTTTCCCATCCATGAGGTCCCTCATGCATTCAGTCTGTATTTACTGAACAGACCCGATGTGCTATGAACTTCATTCATCAGGCTTTGAACATGCAAAAGTCAGAGTCATGGTCAAATTTGGGCAGACAGGTGCTGGAGAAGTTTGTGGCATTGTGGTAGGTCTATAATCCTGACTGGACCAACTGGATGCATGACATGAAGGCAGAGGAGTCTCTAACTCAGCCAAGGAGTCAAAGAAGCTTTTGCAGAATAAGTGGTTCCTCTACTGGGGGGACTAAAATACCTCCTCCTGCAGTGGGTATCTGTGTGTAGGGGACGATATCCTCTCCCACAATGAATGTGTGTACACACGAGTGTACAGGCTTAAACATCTTCTACATCACATGAGCATTTTTAAGGCACTTCATTATAATTCCAAACTAAAAACCTAGAAGCAAAACTCATCTGGGATAAACAAAGTAAGTGTGCAGTATTGATGATGAATTCACCACCAGCACTGCCCCTTTTCAACACCAGCATGTAGCCTAACTACTCAGATATTCTGAGTTCCTATAATTAAATGTTAATAGTAAAAAAATTGGTGAGAACTTAATAGCATGATTAATTATCCATCACTCCTCATTATTACAACCACTGGGTTTATGACACTCTTTGCATTTGGCTTGTGCGGTTTGTTGTTGTTGATGTTGTCATTGTTTTCTCTCTGACAATTAATTTAACAGTGGATTTGCTTGGAAACTTTGGCAATGTGCTTTTGGTTGATCGTGTTACATGGTGGAAAGAAGCATAACTGAATCTGGACCTTGAGCTGGGCCATTTCTGCATCCTAAAGCAAGATGCCCGAGAACCTGCTGGGTGGGTAATGGGCTGTGAAGGATGAAATGTAAATGAGACCCGATGATGTGATGCTTTCACTCTTGTTGGTCTAAATGACTTGACATATAATTGTGTCAATTTGTTCGTTAAACAAGTTTCCCTGACAACTGGTCTGCATACCATGCCAGGTGGATGGGCAAAGCACGGATGTTTGGCAACCCAATTAGGATCCTTGATTTGCCTGAACCGCATTGTGGGGCTGGTGGCAAAAACAGGGAGCAAATGGCTTGATCCCACCTTTTCTTTTTTTTGTTTGATTTTGAGCACATGAAAAAGAAGACTTCAAAGGTGCGACCTCACCAGGGCTGTCTGGCTTTCCTCACAGGTGCGGAAGCAACCTACCCTGAGACAGGCTGCCCACAGTTGACAGTAAAGTACCCCAACAGCTGCCCTAAAAGCAATTCCCTTTGATGACTTCTTGTCAAAAATCAGATTTTATCTTTTATTAACTCAATTCAGGAATGTTAAGTGTTCTGAGAAGCTCACTAATGAAAATAAATGGCTAAAAAATGTTTGTTTGCAATTCTTCCTTTTGCTGGCCCAGGAAGGTCAGGCCTCTCCTTCACATTTTCACGGCTGGGTGTTGGTCTCTACCAGGAAGGCTGCAATCAGAACAGATGGCTGGTGGCTGGATTGGTATAAGACATTATAATAATATTGAGCTGATGCATGGAGGCTGCCGTTCCTATGAGAGTTCTGCATCCACTGATGAACATAAATTTCCCCAGACTTGCTAATGATTATACAAGTGGTTTCTCAGCTGTAGAGAGTCCATTGCTTAGTGATATTGAAGTAAAGAATGTTGCAACTTGTGCTGGGTCACAAAGCTAACTGACGGCATCCAGCAGGTGAGGTTGCCAGGACTCTTGACTATTAGGTTTTTCTAAAGGCCAAACTTAAGACATACTAAAAGTGCATTCTTTAAAAAGTTTACCATGAGCATCAGAAACAAAATTTGGACAGAAATGCTTGCCTTAATGAAACAGTGCATCCTACTACCATGAAATAGTCTAATTAGAAGCCTGTTAAATGACTCACATTCCATACATGCTCACTCATTTTGGTAAATTCAACTCAAGTCTGAAGTGACTGTGCATCTCATGCTGTAAAAGACCTTTGCTCAGTAATGTGGAAACATTCAGGAGTGAACTGTATGTTCTGTAAATGTCAGTGATGCCCGTTGCCTTGATCTGCAGCACCACTTTCTCTACATTGGAAACGGGGTTCCAGTTCTCCTTCCCACCCTCCATTCCATACCCACACCCACACCTCCAAAGCCATGGGCAACCTCCCTTGTCAGCTTTGGCCGTCATTTGTACTGGGTGTAATCCTGCACCCTTTAGCACTGCTCCAGGAAGCCCCAAAGAATGAGAGGAAGCTGGGGAATGAAAGGAAGCTTCTTTAACATCCTAGTTAATCCCTTTTAATTATAATTTTCTCCTTTACTCCTCATTTCTCTTTATCTAGAAAAACACTGAAACATTTACTTTTAACAACTTGGTACTTTTTTACAGTATTCAGAAGTAAATTGACTTTTTCTTTTCACATAGATATTATAGCGATCGTGTACTATGTGGCAGTACAGAATTTTGAGTTTCTTGGTCCTTTCCTTTTCCTCTATTGGGAGCTGTTGGTCTCTTCTTCCCTCAGAGCCTTCTGTTCCTACTCCAGGCCTCTACTTTCCCTGCCCCTTTTCATGGACTGCAAGCTGAAAGGTGGTAACCCAACATGCTCTGGGTATGTCGGCAGCGTGGGCACCTGTGAGGGTGTTCAGGGCACAGGGAGGCGGCTCTGCAGACTTCAGGGATGTTTTGGGTCTGGAAACCAAGTGTGGACTGGGTTGTAGAAAACCTGGGCAGATGAACGGAACCTCTGGAGCCTGTCTACCTCCTCTTAGCTACTGCTGTCTCTGTCGTAATTCAGACATGGTTCCCCTGGGAAAAGAAACTCTAGGTTGGTCTTTTCTGGGACCTTAGTGCAAAAAGCTTGGGTCAGATTTTTAGGCGGTAGGACAGTTGTCCTTGGAGTGTGCATGTGACTCAGGCTGGGTTGTCTCTAATCTCTTTTCAGAATTAGAAGCCCATCTTGGTAGACTAAGATTCAGAAGCCTGGGGCAGGCTGAACAGGGGAAAGGCCTCAGGTGGAAAGTGTGGTCAGGTGTTGTAGAGAACGTGTTTCGGTAGTGAGAGGCTACAGAGCCTGAGTCTGGTCTGAAGGAGCTGTCTGTCCCTGGATATTCCTACACAGAGCCCTATTTTGCTACTAGAAGACTCAGTTTCTCAGTTAGTTGGGGATTCTGCTATGGTTTTCCCAGACCATTCCTGGGGCAGGAATCATGGAGTATTTGTCAGTAGAAGTCAAACATTGCATCCTTCTGTCACCTGGTTAGCAGTAGAAGCAGGGGTGGCCTGTGGCCCAGGCTGGCTGGAGCAGTCCCCTCTCCATGTCACCCAGCTACCCTGCTGTGTGCATTTAATAATACCTTGGTCAGCAGTGGATCACACGTGTGACAGTGGTCCCATAAGAGTCCAATGGCGCTGAACAATTCCTGTGGACTAGAGACTTTGTAGCCATGGCAACAGCACAGTGCATTACAGTTGTGTGCAGGGTGATGCTGTGTACTTGAAGCCACCTCACTGACAGCCGTGTGACAGTGTGACACACACAGTCATGCCTGGTGTGCAACATCTGATAATGGCAAATGGCTACGTCTCGGGTTGATGTATTTGCCACACGACTTTTGTCATTATTTTAGGATGCTCTCTTTTCAGTTATGTAGAAATGTTTACTGTAAAACAGCACGCCAGGAGACGTCGGCACAGCCTCACAGGGTCTTGTGTCACTGTGTCTCTTGATTGCATAAGGAGGCCACGTTCAGTGATTGACCTGTGCCATCCAGGCTTGCATGACATTTGCACCGTTTTGAGGGCACCTGATGACTCGGTTCTCTGAAAGCGTCCCCACTGCTAATGGATGCCCCCCTGTGCTCACTCCTCTGCTGAAAGTGAGTGACTTCCTGGGCTTGACTTCCCCTCCTCAGTTACATGCTTGTATGAAATTAACCTCCATTTCAAATTCATTAATGAGCTCAAAGAATATCACCCAAAGCATCTCCTTGGAAAGTCACAGGACTGACTGCAGGTGACAAAAGTGTGGCCATGCTAGTGATCCTTATTCAGTGTGATGAAGCCCATGGCCACCTCCGTTCTGCCTCTGGTACTTACACCCCTGTGTTGGGTACTAGTTTTATTAAGAGATCCTGGCAATCATTCAGATTTTCCAATCTTCTTTGATAACAGACGTCATTGTAAGCATTATTGTCTGTTTTGTGAGAATTGAGAATGCTATGACTGTGGTTCCCTAAACATGCTTCAGGTGCCCTTTAACCCTGATGTGGACAAGTTTGGTGAAGCACCGTTTATGCTTGGTCAAGTCGGGGGTTTGTGGAAGGGCCATGATCTTCTGGGTGCTTCCAGATGGTTCTTGGTTGCTTGCTCTTTCAGGTATCCAAGAGAACCCCAATATTGGCTGGCTCTGCAAGGGCTCTGAGCAGAAAGTGGAAACTCCACTGTGCAGAGAGCAGGTGCAGAAAGACAGTGTTCTGGAGAACCTTCCAGGCTGGGGCATCTTGTGTGTCAGAGCTTGCCTTGGTGTGGTCTCAAGGCAAGTGGTTTGCTTCCACAGCCAGACTGACGTCAGGAAACATGTCAGACACACTTCCCAGCAAGCGTGGAGGTGGGCCAGTGGGAAAGCTGTGAGCTGGCTTGTGCCAGAGCAGACAGCTCGGTAGACCTCGAAATACCATGCCCATCACCAGTGTGTGAGCACCAAGGTTCGAGGATGGGTCTCCCAAGGTCATCTTCCCTCTCTGTAGTGGAATGGCCCTCATTCCTCCTCTCTG
The DNA here is from genome assembly GCA_020662805.1 of Glaucomys volans. Lineage (NCBI taxonomy): Eukaryota > Metazoa > Chordata > Mammalia > Rodentia > Sciuridae > Glaucomys > Glaucomys volans. The sequence goes on along the minus strand of JAJEJO010000145.1, from coordinate 1,183,415 downwards.
TGGACCATTCACAGCCTCTGGACTTTCCACCCTGTTTCTGTTTCTCTCATTCTGGTCTAAACACAGTTGCTAGATAACAGTTAAGACAACTAGGTCCTAGAGCAGGGGGCCCAGAACTAACACGTGTGGTTTGCAATCATGGCAAAGACTGTGTCTTCACTGGGGAAAACTGGATATTTTTCAAGGGGATGAAGGTAAAGATGGAAGAGAATGGAACTTAGGGAGGCTTTGTTCCTGGACTCCCCACAGGGCCTGTGCTTGGAAGCAGGATGCTGCTCTGCAGGTGTCTGGCTCTGTCTCATCAGGCTCATCTCTTCAGGGCTCCAAGTCCTTTCTCCCCAAATGTTCACAGCAGGGAGCAGAAGCCCAGCCAGAGGGCACTGGTGTCCCCCCCGCCCCCCAGGGAGCAGGCAGGAGTCCACTCTCCGTAGAAACTTGGTCATTCCTGTTCCCGACAGAGCTCTACATTTCACTGACTCGCTGCCCTCCTTCCTGGGCTGGACACTCCTGTCAGGAGCTGGGTGCTCCTCCTTTCCTTCCAGTTACCCAGAGCTCAGGTCCTCCTCAGCATCCCTCAGCCTCTCCTGGGCTTGGATCTGGACTTTCACTGCCACTGCTCCTTGCTGACAGTTGCAGGGTGGGGTTTCACCCAGCTACCGTGGACAAGTGACCCTCAGATCAGTGTAACACTAACCCTCTGGCTCCCACCCCATCAATGTTGCTAGATCATTCAGGACTAAGCCTTACTTGAGAAACCACACTGCTTGCCAAATCACAGTGCTTCCCAGTGTTCCTGGACCCTGGGCCAGCCCCTGTGCCAGTCATGGGCATAATGGTCCAGGAGAGGATTCAACATCTTTTCCAAGGTTTTTCATACACAAACCAGTGCTATCTCTCTTGCAGATTTAGTGTTTATGTGAAATGTCTTTAAAACCAGAAAAGAATATTAAGTGAGAAAAAAATACTAAGTGTACTAAAAATAATAATGTTTTTAATTATATATTTCATTGACTAATTCAGATTTCTTATAAACAGCTTTAGTTGAGCTGTCTCTAAAATACGAAGTGTATCTAACAATGTCTATTTCATATTTCTCTAATAGTCTGTGACCCTCTGCCAGACTTCACGCTGCTACACGCACAGGTATTTGTTTTTCTCAAGATCCGGTGAGAGCCCTGGCTTCGGGGTTAACTTAATCCTCCTGGCTACACAAACTCTCCTGTTTTGATGAAGTCCACTTCCTAAATCATTTTGTTGTAGTTCATTGTGCCAGTTTCATGAAGTTGAAGTGCCAATTGCTTTTAGAATGAGTTACTTTTGTCTTAGTTATTTTTGAAAAACTACAATTACAATTAAACCATTTTATTAAATGACACACCCCCAAAGAAGGCAAAATGCATATCTTATTTATCTTTTATTTTCATATTGATGCACATTAACTTCTCTAACTGGCACATTAATAAAGAGCACCAAGAAAGTTGACCATTCAGGAAAAAGATTCTGGACGGAGTGAAATGCAAGAATTTTAAAAGAGGGATTGGGATGTAAATCAGGAGTGAGGGACCCAGAGGACACTGTAGATTGGAAGGACGTGTTGGGCCAGAGAAGAGAGTAGTTGGTAATGTTCAAGGGGTTTGTGGTTGCGACAGAGATGTGAACCCTTGTGTGGCAGGGGATAAAAATTTACCTTGAAGCTGGGCACAGTGGCGCATGCCTGTAATCCCAGTGGCTAGGGAGGCTGAGGCAGGAGGATCACCAGTTCAAAGCCAGCCTTAGCAGCTCAGTGAGACCCTGTCTCTAAATAAAGTACAGCATAGTGCTGGGGATGTGGTTCAATGGCTTAATGCTCCTGAGTTCAATTCCTGGTACCGCCTCCTACAGAAAAAATTTACCTCCAGAAGTTTCTGTGGTGAACTAGGACAATCTACTGGATAATGTAAGCTATGAAAGAGAAATGATCATAAATTCATCCGTACAGAAAAGTTACACATCTCAAATTCTAAAACTGTATACTTTGCATATTGTTCAAAACTTTGAAAGAGAAACCAATGCAATAATAAAAGTACTGGAGGAAATACAAGTGAGTGATAATACGACTTTTCTAGGTGAGACACACTGAACTAAAATCATAAGAGAAAAGATTTATATATTGGACAATAAGAATTTTAGAAACTCCCATTAGGCAAAATTGCAAAAAGCAAAGAGTAAGCGAAAAAGGCTGTTACTTATACATGAATAAAGGTTTCATATATCCAAACATGCTGCACTTTACTCCCAGGCCTTGAGTCCTTTGCTCTGTCCATGGAACATTTCCTGTCCTTCTGACCTGGCTGACTCTCACTTTCAATCTCCACAGGTCTGACTTCCGGGTTCCTGAGAGCCTCGCTTTCTGATCTCTCTTGACAGATGCCTTCTGTTTCAGAGAGTCCGTCACCAGCCCTCATGACCACTAGAATGTCTGTAGCGTCTTCTCTTGGGCACTCCAGGCTCTCGGGGAAGAGGGCCCTGCTTCACGGTTTTGCTGGGGCACACCCAGCTTCAGACCTACATTGCCTAGCACATAGTAGGTCCTCAGTGAGTGCTATTCGCTATTCAAATGAATGATGATTTTTAGAGCTCATTATGAACTATTAGAGGAAGGACATGAACCAGCAATTTGCCAAGAAAAGCATACGAAATCTCTAAAGGGATAACTTCTGCTACTTTGAAAATAATCAAAGAAATATGAATTAAATAATGTATATACACACCTTCCCTATCTATCTATCTGTCATCTGTCTATGTATGTATGCATGTGTTCTTTGTCAGCATTTTAAAGAAAAGTAATAAAATCAATTGCTTGTGAGGGCAAGATGGAACATACCTCATATACTACTTCCTGTAGGAATTTCAATTAGTCCAGATTCACTGTAAAAACTGAATACTGTTTATCCACAAATTTATTTCAAGAAAGCAATTTGTTTAATTGGACAGGATGCATCTGAAGTTGCTGACATTTTTTTTCCAGTAAAAGCTGTAAATAAACTAAATGATTATCAGTGGGAGATTATTTTTTAAATACGGCACAACCTTCCAATTATTACAATGTTACCATGCCAGAGCTATGAAACTAGATGCTATTCCCAGAGTCATTGCAGTAAAAATCCTATCAGGTTCAACCGAAAAATTGTGCGGCTATGTATGATAGTGGCATTCTATTTTTTTTCAAAAATACATGAAAGTATGTAAGTATTTAAATGTCCACAGAAAAAATTCTGGAAGAAAATACCCCAGATATTAGGGTTACTTTGGTCTTGGCAGTTTTTAGCATGCCATACTAGTTATCCATGGATCTATGCTTTTCCCCCAACCAACTACTTTTGTCTGAGTTATAAGGAGGATAACTGAAGAAGAATGGGTGATAGAAAGCTAATTAGATTAACAGAGGGAGAGGAAGAGGGAGAGAGAGGTGTTAAGACAGGGTGGCACAGATTTCTTATTTTGGTTTCTCTCCCCTTGAGAGAGAAACTTACTTGCAGGTGTTTGCTTCTGAATGTCATTCTCAGGAGGAGGGAGGGGGGTTGGGAAGTCTGCCATGTCAACCTGACCTTCACCTCTGGTGACTGGTGCTTGATCCCATGCATCTTTAAGGAAGACTAATTGTGTCTTCACGTGACAGACGGAAGGCCTGAGCTGCTTGGTTCCTGCAAGCACACATGTACCTGTGGGCCCAGGAACTTCCGAGTCCAGCTCTGCCAGGTGGCTGACTGGGAACTTGGGAGGAAATAAGGAGAGAAACACAAGTAGTCACTGTAATCGTTAATTCTGGAGTGAACATTGCAGCAAAATGAGGCTTAGAACATTCCTCGTAGAATACCAACTACCCTGTGGGACAGCCCTGCCCGAGTCCGCAGTGGGCTCAGCTGCGGTTCTGTTTCTGAGCACTGAGGAATGAGGAAAGCCAGAGTCTGTCTTTCCTGAGTTTCTGTACTGACTACTCAGAGCCCTGAATAGACTGCAGCCTCTTTCAGAAATGGATGCTAAGGCCCACAAGACCCTGGTTGTGGGCCCTGGCGTATAGGGATCTCAAAGTAAGGTAAGCACAGGAGGGTCTCACTAAGTGCATCTCCATCGATTAGGGATTCATTTGTATTCAGGGAATATTTTAAAATCCAGAACTCCCCCAGTAATTATTTTATAACTGAGACGAAGTGTGCTGATTTTGTTGTAAGGAGGATTAAATGGAGAAGATGTTTGAGGGCTAGATGATGACTCCTGGGTGAACACTAGCCTGGTGTGAATGATGCCTCCCCCTCCCTCGCCATGCTGCCCCTTTTCGTACGGAAGAAAATACAGTCTGCAATCGTTATTTTTAGGATTGTGCTTAAGAAGGTACTATGAAGAGTTTTATATTTTTAAATCAAGGTTTTGAAGAGATAACTTCAGCCCTCACGGGTTCTGCTGTGAAGTGCCTCTTCCGTATTGATTGTGTCTTTATTGACCAGCACTCTTACTGGCCTGTAAAAACCATGGGTAAGATGGACGGGAGATGGCGTAGTAAGTGGCCAACTCTCACCTACACATGCAGAGGAATGAGGCTCAGGGTTGAGAATGGATGTCTCTTACCAGATCCAAGTTTCTACTATTAGGGAGTTCACATCACTGAAATTTTTATTAAATTAGAAATGTTCAAAAAACGTGACCGATTGCCTTTTCCAAATGAGGAACAATGTGAAGGTAAGTGCTTTTCCTCCTTTCTTTAATCAAGCCAGTCATTCATTTCAAATATTTCATATTGCATTTAGCATAATTCCATTAGTAGAGACCTGCTCCAGAGGCAGGGTGGAGAGCCGGAACAGTGCCCAGCACTGCTTAGCCTCACGGTGGGGCCTCCCAGGGCAGCTGGAGAAGCCCTCCAGGCACCAGGTCTCCCACCTCCCACAGGGCTTTGGGGTGCAAGAAGAGGAAGAAACTGCTTTAAGCATTTTTTTGCCTAAAGGAAGAGCATTTGAAATAAAGGGTATTTGCTTCTGCCACTTAAATTTTTCTCATGTTCTGCAACCTATCACAATTTTAATCAGAGAAACTGGGAAAAATTTTATCTATTAGATCATTCAATTGGCCCCCCAAATATTTTGTCTTTCTCCTAACAATCTAGAATATTCATCCTAGGGAAACACCACTGGTCCTCTATCTTTCTCCTCTAATTTCATTTCTAACCTGTCCTTTTCCTGACCCTTTCAGCCCTTACTACTTGCAGATTCTTCCCCTATCAGTCACGGATGTGAAACCCGAAGTCTGAGAGTTGGTTGTTTTGGATTGACCTTCTGCACTCAGTTCTGATGGACCAGAACACGCTGAAACGGAGTCACTCAGGCTAACAGTCACAGAATCAAACTGGGACTTTGAGGAAGCACACAGATCCCCAAACAGACCATTGCTTCCAGAAAACAGGAGATTCCAGGCTAGGGAGTCAAGGTGAGAAGGAAGTCTCTGGTTCCTGCTAGCAAGTGTAGCCTAGAGCCACCCACTGCTAATCAGTCAGCTTTTTTTTTTTTTTTTTTCTTTTTTCTATTGTTTGTTTTCCTTTTTCTCATCTTCTAATACCCACTGTTCTGGTATTTGGTTGGGGTCTCTCATTCTACTTGGTAGAACAGAGGATGCCTCGATTCATGGATTGCAAATAAATCCAATAGATCTATAATGAAGCCGGTGTTATCTGCATGTGGTGAACAAGTTACTGACGCACCGTCGCCCTTCCTGACATCCCTACCCTCGCCTTGATGCCTCCACGGCTTGTGCATGATCCAAGCCAACCTTCCCCTTTGCAGTTAAGTGAGAGAACTATGTCCAACACGTCGCTGATGCACATGGCCATGGCACTTGGTCCAGCAGAACATGCCGTGCGGGTGGTTTGCTTGATCCAGCTAAGGTCTGAATGGTTACCTCTGCTTCCTACCTCGTCGTTGACCCTCTGTCTTCCCAGTGAAAATTCATCTCAGTAACCAGAGCACGGAGGAAACAAAGCGATGTGTGGAACAGATCTGAGCCAAACTTGACACCGAGAGGCAAAGCCAGCTCATCTGAAGGCTCAAGCCAAGCAGCCTCAGACAGACCTGTGGGACATGCTTATGCCAGTGACTTTAAGGGTGTTTGTAATGAAGCATTGTCATGGTGATGGATGAACAAACGCCTTCCATTTACCAACTCAGATGAACAGAAACAACACACTTTTCTCCCGTACCCTCACTTACATAAAATCGCTGTTTTACCCATAACATTTTTAAAATCATCAACTCTTCTAGGAGAGCTGTGGCTATTCAGGGGTGCAAGCTGACACAGCTTGAGGTGATGCCTCAAATGAGTTCCCCTCCTCCCAGCACTCCGGGGTGTATTCAAAAGGAATTTTCCCCAGGCCCATACTGGTACCTAAATGTGATTCCTGTTGCAAGGTGTCCTCAGTGGCAGGGTCAAGAGATCTATGACATTTGAACAGACAAAAAGAAAATTAAGCAAATCAATAACAAAACAAATTGCTACATCTCATCCAAGGAATTAAAGCTCTTCATAAACCATTGATGCACTTATGGAGAGCAATAAGGAGTCAGACCATAAAGCTAAACCCCATGGGGAACAATAACTACCTTTAACAAAGGAAGAAACAAAGAAATTCTGCAGGTCTGCCCACCACGGAGGATTATGCAGAGTGAAGCAAAGTTACAATGGTAAACAGCAGTGAGGACTCCAAAAGGCATAAGACTGAATGAAAGACGAGTGAGATGGAATGGGGTCCATAACACTCCAACACTGATGAAAGTCAGAACATGCACAAACATGAGCATGCATGTAGACATCATCAAACCTTTAGAAACATCAGAATGGTTCTCTTTGAGCACAGCAGCAAGTGAGTGAAGCTGGAGACATGAACCAACACAACAATGAATGGGCACAAGGAGCTCTGTGCAGGTCAAAGGTGACTGTGCACCATGGACCAAGAGCATCACTGGATCTAATCTCTGCACTGAGTTTAAAAATAAAATGTCAGAAAGTCTTTCCCCTAACACTGCAAATACCATCATCTTACTTTTTCTGATCATTATTAAAGCGATTGATTTGTTATTTGACATATTTGAATTTTATAGGGCAAGATAGTTTAAAATTTTGATTTAGCTTTATTTTCTTTCTAAATAATTAGTTCTCTGAGAGTCTTTAATTGAATAGGGCTCAGTTTTTTTTTTTTTTTTTTACTGATCTGGGGTACCTCTGTAAACACATATTAAACAATTCTACACATGCTGGGACATGTTTGGCGTCTGCTTCCTCTTTCATTGAACTGTTTTCCTTATTTGTGCAGGTATCCCAGTACACAACACTGCAGCTTCCTGGGATTGTGAGGTCTCCCTGAGAGGTTCGATGGGTCCCCCGCAGAGCTGAGCCACACCTTGGAGAAGTGGCGCCATGCTGTGAGTGGTGTGTGAGCCACACCTTGGAGGAGAAGTGGCGCCATGCTGTGAGTGGCAGCCATGCCAGCTGAGGCCTTCTCACTGCAAACCAAGGTGGCAGTAGAACTTTTCTGAGGTTCTACTTTTATAAACTTTGTGACTCCTCTTCAATATTTTAGTGTGTTATTTTCTTTTGGGTTGTTAAAGTCGGACAAATTATTACTCTCTATTGGTGGCAGCAATGATGGTGGTTTTACTTTTATGGTCTGAATATCTCTTGATCACTGCGCATTGGTTAATGGTTCATTGGGATCTTTTATTGCTTGGATGAGAGAGGATGAGTCCATTTTGCTATTGAGTTGTTTGATTGCCTATTTGTCTATTTGAGTTCAAATCAATACAGAATTTCTATGCCCATTAGGAAGGAGAAAAGTTCCTTAATACCTGAAGGGGTAAATTTTCGTGTTTCTGTATTTATTCTGGACTGAAACAGTAGGATTGAAGTCAGGAGCATTCCCTCCATCTGTGTGTAGAGATGTCTGAGGTAGCATGGCCTTTACCCTTGGTCTTGAGTATGTGTGTCCTCCTCTCAAGAGTGTTACAGATTTAAAAGGGAAAGACATGGCTGGGGAGTACACATGCATGCTGGTAGGGAGCTTCCCCAGACCAGGACTCTGCATTAGATGGGGCAGGCATTCCGGCCCCTGCATAATCCCTTCCAGTGTAAATTACTGGGTCATGGTGAAATGATCATACCATGGTGAGGGTACAGCATTTTATCCAGGCAGCTTAATGGATATATCCCAGTTATTGTTGTTATTTTTAATAGCATCAATGTCACCAATTGGGGCAGTGAGTTCTAAAGTGACTTTTACATGCATTGTATTTCCCATTTCTAACAGTATCTGAAACCTTTATTCTCAGAGACACAAAAGAATTCATGTGGAATTGCTGAGAATAATGGTGAATGGTCATATTTTTGAAACATATTATTTTCCCAATAGAAAGAAGAGAAAATCATGAGGAACTTGGAAGTTTCTTAAATATTTCAGGATTTGCCCAGTGGTCACCTGGAGCACCGAATGCAAACACACACACACACACACACACACACCACACACAACACACATGCACACACACACACTCAGAGCATTTCACACCAAGAAACTAACAAATGATGATTTATCTGTCAGGTTTTAGTGAGAGCTCAGAGACTATTATGGTTTGGGTTTGATGAGTCTTTCAAAATCTCAAGTCAGATGATGCAGGAATGTTGAGGGCATGGCTGGAGGAGGTGGCTCCCTGGGGGTGTACCCTGGGGATTATATCTTGTCCACCTGGCTTCTCCTTTCTCGTGTAGAGGCCTCCATGAGCTGACCACTTTCCTCCACCATGATGCACCCCCTCATCCCAAGCCCAGAGTGATGGGGCTGCCCACCATGGCCTGAGCCTCTGACACTGTGAGCCCAGATTAACTTTTCTTCTTCTAAACGGTTCTGGTCAGGTCTGTAGATCACAGTGATGCAAAGCTGGCCAAAATAGAGATGAACAAGGACATTTACATCACCAAACAGAAACAAGTTAAAATTTAATTTTAGAAATATCTGTTTCCTTACCTCTTAGATGCTAGAAATAACAAAAAGTGAAAAATAAATTCTCCTTATTATTATTTGTTTTAATTCAGAAGAAATTTTCTAGCTTTCCAAAGAAGCTCCAGGACTCTCTAGTCCTACCTCACCCCAAAGCTAGAGGGCCTCCTGCAGTGTGGGCAGTCTTTTCCGCATTCCCCTCTCTCCTTGTGGGGGACTCTGATGGCAAAGCAGAGTTGGTCCCTGCATGAGTGATGAGCACTGTGTTCCAACACCCAGAACAAATGAGAGGCTTGGCTTAAGGAACAACTCTCTTTTTCATTATATCAAGGCAGTGTGATATTTATATTTCTGCTTCTTTTCCCTTCTGTGTGTTAGCTTCATTTTTCCTTTTTTAAAAAAGTTCACTGTTATTTCAGAAGTGTTTCATAAAATCGGTAGCTAAATTTTCTCATGTAAATAAATTTCAGCAATATTTCAATTTATACTTCCATTTCTTCTTGTTTTCTTTTGTGTTTATTTGTTCCCTCATTTTACTTTTACACACAGCCTATTCCAGACATGTTTTGTATAATCAGACTTTTCATTGGACATACTTACATAAATTAATTTGAGTGCTATTAATTTACCAAGGTAGTGATTATCTCGTAGCTGTTGGGCTTCTTGGACTTTGAAGATCATACTTTTTTTCTGCATATGTTTACACACATTGTAAACTTTCCCTTTGTCGCCGAACTTAGGAATCACTTCAAATTCTACGATTACCACTCCTTCCATCAGGCCTCAGGTTCCCTAGGGACGAGGGCTGACTTCAGGTCTGGGTGGGGGACACCACCAGCCTGTGTTTCTCACCTTTTCCAGGCAGGGAAAGGCAGCGCAGCTTGAGCCCCGTAAGAAACAGGGCAGGCCTCCCAACAGGCATTTTCCAGATGTCTACATTTCCTCCTTGGAAAGTGAGCCTCGCACTAGCTGCTCATGAGGTTCTGCGGCTGTTCACACTGAGTGAGATAATATGGGTAAAGTTCTCGGCATAGTGTCTAGCGCAGACCAAGGAGAAAAATTATGTCAGCAATTCTATTATTATTGCAGATGGCTTCTGTGTCCTCAGAGCCTCGGTTCCTGGGCTCCCTTGTGGGGAGCCTCCTAAGCAGGCAGTGACTTCCTTGCTTCTGCTCTCCAGATCGCCCCTGTGGAGGAGGGTTTGCCTGAGGAGACTGCAGAGGGGGACTCACATCTGGGGAATTCAGACACAGCAAGATGACTGATGAGTCCTCATCTTGTCTTGGAATTTCCCAAGCGAAAGGCAGCATGATATGGAGGAGAGGGCGGAATATTTGGGGATTTGCTTTGCTATTTTGTCACCCTGTATGACTTCGGGACATGATTTAACTCCAGGCAGCCCACCCAGCCTCCTCATTGCAATGGTAATAAGGATAGCTGCCTCCTAAGCTATCCTGGAGTCCTGAAGGATGCTTTCATAACCAGAAAGCACTCTCCAAATGTCAATTGTTGAACCCAATCACATAAAGCCACTCGGGGATGCCGGACTTAATGCTGTCAATGAAAGCTAAAGCTACATTTTTGGAAAAGTCTGGTGACTGGGTAAAAACATTTTTCACATCACATTTGCCCCCTCATCAAATAACTTCTTGGATGTTTATTTTCCTTTTTAAATAGAAACTTCCCCTCTATCTAATTATGCAGCATTCTACAGTTTCATCAGCTATCAGCAAAATCAAGCTGTCCTCATTTGACTGGGAATATCATAGAAATGATAAACTGAACAGCTTCGAATAGCACAAACCCCAGGGTACAGTCTAACCCCCAAAGTTGAGACTCTTCACCACTATCTGCAGATTGCACATGTTAATATTTAAGAGCTGATTAAAATCACATATGTGCAAGTCTGTCATTCTGTATTATATTACACTTGTTAAATCCTCATTAGCATGTTATCTTCATCTCAGCAGAGCAAAAGAATAAAATAAATTTAAAATATGCCTTTAAAACCGCCTTCAACACTGACATACAAAACAAAGATCTATCAACTTTCTACATTTTGAACATGACTTGTATGATTTGAGCATAATTTATTCTTCTGCTATCTTAATATTTGCCACTTTGTAGACACTCCTCTTTAGGAAAATATGTTTATCAAGAATAACATTTAAAAATGTCAACAAGTTCACTTTCCTGCTGTTTTTAATATTCTTCACAAAAAGCATAATGTACTCTCTTCAAAAAATGTCAGGCGCACACTCACAAATATTATCTTCTCCACGCTTTGAATAAGTGATCCAAACACAGACCTTCTGAACACCTGCGGACCGAGGTGTCGGCCTCTCCAGCAGGGCTTCTGTCGTTTTCCAGATGCAGAGCTCTTCTGCAAAGGGCTTGCGGGGTCCCCCTGAGGTGTGTCTCAGTTAGCCTTGTCCAAGTCTGCCCAGGCTACTGTACCAAAACACCATCAAGGAAGCTGTTTACGGTAAATTATTTCTCAAAGCCCTGGAAGCTGAAGTCCAAGATCAAGGCGCTGACAGAGTCGGTGTCTGGAGAAGGCTGGGCTCCGGAATATAGATGGCATCTTCTCCTGAGTCCTCACATGGAGGAGGGGGAATGGTCTCTCAGGGGTGTCGGGAAGTAAGGGAAAGGATGAAATCTCCAACACAGGTCAGCATGCAATGATGATTTTATTCTTATCCCTTGTTACATATGATTTTAGCCTTTTATACCCCTACAGACAAAGAAGGCAAAAAGCCAACAGCAATGAATTCCCAGGCAAAGCAGGCAAATCACCAACAGCAATGGCTAGGGCCCATGTACAACAGCCAGAGAACCACTCCTTGAACTGTATCTTAATCAACCGAGGCTCAAACATTTCAAGCTCTGTCCTTTCTCAGGGCCAGAGAAACACATTCTTACTTGTAAGCAATGTTCTCTCTATCTGTTTCTGACCTCTTGGCAGAAAATCCTGTTTGCAGGCAATTTCCACCAAGGACCACAAAGCGTCTTGTATGCAAGAATACCTGCAGTCATAAGTTTTGCTTTTCTACACAGTGGTCTCTTATGAGGGTGCTAACCCTGTTCCTAAGGGTTCTGCCTTGTCACCTGCCAAAGAGCCCACTGCCAGATGACATGCCTTGGTCATTATATTGTCACATGTGAATCTGGGGAGGGAGTTGGGAGGTGCGAGCATCCTAACCATAGTAGGCCCAGAAGCCATTCAGACTGCAAACGCCTATTTAATTTCAATCTGCAATTGTAATGTGGTCATGGGCAAGCTCTCAGGTTTGTTCTGTGTCTGTCTGTCCCCAGTCCTAAGTCATCTAATAGCTGAGATCAGACTGAGAGCAGACAGAAGGCCCTGAAGACCCATCTGTCCTGAAAACAGTGCCTCTGACTTCAAGGCACCCTTCTGAGGGGCTGCAGAGAAGAGCTGGCGGTGCTTAGTGATTAAAAACTCCTGATTCCTTTGGAACTGCTTTGAAGGTGGTGAATGATGTTACCTACTTTCGCAAGTGTGAGTCAGGGTTCCCAGCCCCTAATCAAAGCACATCCCTTCTTTTGGCCATTGAACAAAGGCTTTGCACTTTAAACTGAGTTGGAGGAGGTTGCCTCTGTGTTTGAGCCCTTGCACAGTGAACTGCAGCCTACCTTAGTGGCTGCACGACTGAGGGCCTCAGGTAGGAGCAGACTAACAAAGAGCAGAGCCTCCCTCAACCACAGGAGCTGAGCTCCCATAAATCACAGCCAGTAGATTCAAATAAGCAAAAGGCAGGACTGGGACCACTTAAGCTGCCTCTGGGCTTCACTTCTGTTTTCTGTTCCTACCTGCTTCCTGGCCATGTTGTCTGCTGCTGTTCTTTGAAGCTGTTCTGAATTTGAGGGCTGCCCAATTAACAGATGGTTCTTTGCTCAATCCAACTCTGTTAAACTTGACTTCCCTGAAGTTTTTTCCTCTACTAGATGGCCAACCATCGAGGGATCTGCAGCAAAGCTCCAGGATCCCCAGGGGCACCAGGTGAGCAGACCAGGACATCAGCCAGGGTCCTTGGTACCTGATCAGTCTTTGCACAGCTGTGGTCATGAGTGAGCTCTCCCTTGGATTCAGAGCTCCATAGACTTGCATTTCAAAATCTCTCAAGTTTATTTGAGTCTTTGACTCTGGGCTTGAAAGTCAGGACAGAGACAGGCCTGTGTTCCATAGGGAGGCCTCAGGTGTCTGATGGGCAGACAGAAACTGGAGTGAGTACAACAGGTAGATTGGTTACTAGGAGACAGGGAATCATGGTTCAGCTGGATTCAAGGGGTCTAAATTCCCCCATCTGGACCTCCTGCCAACTTCATGTGTAGGAACTGTGAACCCAGAACCTGTGCTTTCCTGGGAAAATGTATGAATCTTACTAAAAATAATTTAGAGTTATAGTGGCCAAACTGGGAAAACTTAAAAAATGTAAGGAATCTCAGATACCTCAGAAGCAATTGGATGTGTTTTTGATTGGCATGCAGATGCTTTTAAGAAATTAAAATCTAAAATAAAAAAACAAAACAAAAATAGCTTAGCAACTTATTGATGATGATCCCCAATGAGGGCTCACAGCCCAGCATGCAGAGAAGCCAATACCGTGGGCCTGGTTTTCATAGAGATGAAGAGTTTTATGGTGGGGTCAACCAGCCAGGAGGTCAGGTGGTGAATAAAAACATCTGCAACCTGCTGGTATTGCAGAGAGTTTCTCAAAAGGGAGAGGGGGAAGGTGCTTGCTGACTGGGTGCAAGTGGGGAAGTTTAGGGTTCTCTTAAAGAGACAAGGCTTTCTCTTTGGGACCAGTTGTGTTCTGTGTGGGAGGTTTTGAGCTTTGATGTTAAAAGGTTATTGACCACAGCGTCCTCAGTGGTGGAAGGCAGGCATGGCTTCTCCAAGCCTTTCTGATCCTTGTATTCTTCTCGTGGGTCTCCAGGTGTGTTCTCAGGCTATTGACAAAACAGAACATTTAAACACAGACATTCTGCAGCAAAAGGTGGTCCTTATTCACTCACTGTCTTGACCTGAACATGGACTATGATCAATGGGCCTCCAATGCTGCAGAGCTGGCCAGAACTTCCATTTGCTGGATTGTGAGTGTTTTGGTCTTCAGTGGCTTCTGTAAGGGAGAGCATCTCCATCGTCCAGCACCATGCTGAGAGTCCTGGTGGCCAGGCCCTGTGGCCCTACATCCTCTCACCTCTTAACTGCTTACATGCAGGCACTAGTCACGCTTCATCAAGATCATTAAGAACAAAAAGAATTGTTCAGCTGGTGTGCAGTGATGGCCTTCTCAGGCCTTGAGACCAAATAAGTCCATTTACAATGAGACTGAATGGCACCAATGCCCAGAATTTGGTCAATTTCTCAAAATTGATAGACAAATTAAAAGGAGGAAATTATTCAACAAAACTAAATTTGGCCTGCGCATGCTTCCACACCTGGGTCCTCCCATCAGTGAACTGCACTAGCTTAGCAGGTAAGCTAACCGAAAACTGCTTTGGGGTGGACTCTTCTAACAACCAAATCTGAGTCAATGGGGGCCACTGGGCTTCCTCGCTGATCACAGGCGGCCCAGTGATTCAAATAAGGCAAAACTCGGAGCTGTGACCAGTAAGCTGTCTCTGAGCCTCACTTAGGATTTCTGTCCACAAATGCTACCTGGCCACGTTGTGCACCAGAGCTCTTTGAACGCGTTTTAGGGGTCTTGTTTCGTGAATCCTTCTTTGCTCAGTCAAAGTCTTGCTAATTTAACTTGTCTCGGGTCCTTTCCTCCAATGCAGCAGACTTCCATTTTGCAGAGACAGGACTTGACAATTGACAAGATGGTGCTTTTGCTAATCCCATATTCATGCAGGACTCATGACTCATCTGGCAGCTCGTCCAGCCTGCTGGGTGGAGGCAACAGCTGCTTTGCTTTAAGCATCATTAGGGAACAGTTTTTCTTTAAAGAGGATGTGCAGAGAATAATTCTTCTGCTTTCAATGTAGGTGGGTTTTAAGGTTCAGAAGACTAAATTTAGTGAGGACTATGCACTTCACTGTAGATTATAAGCTGTGACACTCAACACCCTTGACCCCCAAGAAATGCAGTGTGGAGCTGAGGAGAGTGAGGAGTTCTGGGTTCTGATTTCACTTTGGTTGCTCTGCACTGCAGGATGCCTTGAGGATCTGGGATTTAGTGAGGCACATGCCTGCTTTCCAGGTCACTGTGAGCCTCCTTCAAAGGCGAGCGGATGTTTCCCCATGGATGCCACACACGTTATTTTGTTTTATCAATGTCCATGGCTTTTATCTCAGGTCTGGGATTCCCCACTCTTCCGTGCAGTGCTGCTCATAATGGGATTCCTTTTACTGGCCATTTTGTTCTGTCCCAACTCTCAGCCAAGGGTGTTCTGAGCAACGGATCAGAACCCAGAGAAGGAGGCTTTATTTTCATAAAGAATACTCTGAATCATGCCAAATTTAGGGTGAGTTACTGAGTAAGCAGATGACTTAAACCATGCTGCATTATGAAGTTCCCTTGATTTCAGGATTATTTTTGAATCTTGAAAGAATATCTTCTGTATGGCTCTTTAAGACAAAGGGAAGTAATTTAGTTGAAGCCGAATTATTTTATTTATTGCAACAGCAAAAACACATTCCTCTTTTTCTGTCTCTAAGTGCATTATTGCTAACACTTGGGGGCTTTGGAATATCCAGAATTTCTACCCTTCGGTCTGCAGAGTCGGTGATTTCTGCCACTCTGGGCAGTGGTCCACATGTGGTCAGGTCACACCGGCTGTGATGTACTTTTCATGAGCCTTGTGCCACTGGGGCACTTGCATTGGGGACTTACTTTTTTCATAAGTTCTCTCCCCTCTGTGTTCCCAGATTGTGACAGACGTGTAATCAAGTGTCATGCACATCTTGCCCAAGAACCAGGCGTGGGTCCTTTCCTTCTCTTTGAACAGAGCAATGGAATGAGAGGGCTGGGGACATCAGGATTTTCAAATCGGGATGTTTTCCAAATGGATCTTTAATCACTGCCCTCCCCATTCTCCCTCTCAGCTGTGACTTTGCCCAACGCGTGTTCTCTCTGCTTCCTCCAATCACGTATCGCTTTCTGGAAAAAAAAAAAATTCACTTCAACCAAACTTTTAGTTTTGACAGAAGAGGATGAAAATTTCCAGAAAGAGTACAGAAGGCCTTTGCCTAGGTCACTGTCACGGAGCTTTCCCCCTGTGTTCTCTTCTAGAGTTTTTGTGTCTGTAAATCATTAAGATACTTGGACTTGACCTTTGCCGATAGGGAGAGATAGGTCTCATGTCATTCTGGTGTAGGTGGAGATCCACTTTCCCCAGCACACTTTATTGATGACGATGTTCTTTACCCATTGTGTTCTTCTCACCGTTCTTGAAAATCAGTTGGCTATAAACGTATGGATTTATTTCTGGGCTCTCTATTCTACACCATTGGTCAACATGGCTGTTTTTGTGCCAGTACCTTTAAGTTGTGGTTACTATATGTGTTAGGTTTTTGTTGCTGTGACTAAAAGACCTGATAGAACAACTTAGAGAAGGGAAAGTTTATTTTGGTTCATAGTGTCAGGAGTTCAGTCTGTGGTCCACTGGCTCCATCACTCTGAGCCTGAGATGAGGCAGAACATCATGGCAGGAGGATGTGGTGGGGGGCAGAGAGAGAGGAGGAGGAGGAGCCAGGGGGACTAGATGGGATTCTCAAGGGCACACCCCCAGTAACCTGCCCCCTGTAGCCCTATGCCTCACCTGCCCATAGTTATCACCAGTCAGTCCTTTCAAATTATTAATCCATCAAATGGATCAATTCACTGATTATCATTTCACCCCCTGGGCCAGCTCATATCCAAAACATTACATTGTAGCTTTGCAAAGGACACGAGCGCAAGCAGCCTGATTCTTCCAGCTTTGTTCCTTTTTTTACTTAAGATTGCATTGATTCTTTAGAGCCTTTTGTGGTCTCACACAGATTTTTGGACAGTTTGATTCTGTTTCTGTGGTGTCATTGGTATTTAGACCACATTGAATCTCTAGGTAACTTTGGTAACATGGACTTCTTAATATTTTTTCTTTCAATTCATAAATATGGGATATCCTTTCATTTGTCTTTTTCAATTTCTTTTACCAATGTATCATAGTTTTCAGTGCAGCAATCTTTCATCTCCTGGGCTAAATTGATCCCTAGGTATTGTATTGTAGCTATTAAAAATGGGCTTATTTCCTTTTTCAGAGAGCGCAATGTTGGTGTAAAGCAATGCCACTGATTCCTGCATGCTGAGTTGCATTCTGCTACTTTGCTGAATTCACTTATTAAATCTGGAAGTTTTTGGTGCAGGTGTTATGGTTGCACGTAAGATCACATCATCTGCAATAGGGACAATTTGACTTCTTCCTTTCCAATTTGGAGAACTTCTATTTCTTTCTCTTGCTTCATTGTTCTGGCTGAGTTGAAAATGCTCCAGTGTGTTGTTGAAAAGAAGTGGTGAGAGTGGACATTCTTGGCTCGCTCCAGATCTTAATGAAATGCTTTCAGTTTTTCCCCATTTAGTACAATGTTAGCTTTGGTTCGCTGTGTGTGGCCTTTACTGTGTTGACAATTATTTTTCTAGACCTAATTTGTTCAGAGTTTTTATCAGGAAAGTACATTGTGCTTTGTCAAATGCTTTTCCTTTTTCTATAGAGATGATCATATGGATTTTTTAATTTTTAATTTTTTATTTGATTTGTTCTAATTAGTTGTGCATGACAGTAGAATGCATCTATACATTTTGATAGATCATACATAAATGGAGCGTAATCTCATTTTTCTGATTATACATGTTGTAGGATCATATCGGTCATGTAGTCATACATGTACATGAGGTGATAATGTCTGTTTCACTCTACTGTCATTCCTTCCCCCATATCTCTTCCCCCCTTCACTCCCCTCTACCTAATATAAAGTAACTCTATTTTTCCCTATGCCCCCACTATTGTGAATTAGTATCCACTGATCAGAGAAAACATTTGGTCTTTAGTTTTTTGGGCTTGGCTTATTTCACTTAGCATGATGTTCTCTAAGTCCATTCATTTACTAGCAAATGCTAGAATTTCATTCTTCAAAGCTTAGTAATATTCCATGCTATATATAAATATATATTCTATATAAATATATCCTGCATATAAATCCTGTATATAAATAAACATATTTATATATATAAATATCCTGTATATAAATATATATACATATATATACATATATTTTTATCCATTCACCTATTGAAGAATACGTAGGTTGGTTCCATAGTTTAGCTATTGTCAATTGAGCTGCTGTAAACAATGATGTGGCTCTGCCACTCTAGTGTGTTGATTTTAAGTCTTTTGGGTATAAAGAAAGCAGTGGGATAACTGGGTCAAATGGTGGTTCCATTCCAAGTTTTCTGAGGAATCTCTATACTGCTTTCCATAATGGTTGCACTAATTTGCACTCCCACCAGCAATGTATAAGTAAGTATACGTTTTCCCCACATCCTCCCCAACATTTATTGTTGCTTGTATTCTTGATAAAGGCCATTCTGATGGGAGTGAGATTAAACCTTAGAGTTTTGTTCTTTGTTCTGCTAATGTGATTAACAGAGTTTGCTGATCTGTACACCTTGAAACTTCACTGTGGTCCTGAATGAGTCCCACTTGATCATGGTGGATGATCTTTTTTATATGCTATTGGATTGGGTTTCCTAACAATTTGTTGAGTATTTTTGCCTCTATATTCATCAGAGGTGCTGTTCAGAAGTCTTCCTAATTTGTTATGTTTTTGTCTGGTTTTGGTATTAGTGTAAGTGTTGGCCTCACAGAATGAATTCAGAGGTGTTGCCTCCTCCTTGATTTTTGGAATCATTTGAGAAGCATTATTATCAGTTCTTTATTCAATATTATGTGGAATTCAGCAGTGAGCCATCCATTCTTGGCCTTTACTTTGATAAACGATTTTTTAAATTGATTTAGCTTCTTACTTCTTGTTGATCTTTTCAGATTTCCTATTTCTTCACAATTCCATCTTGACAGGTTGTTTGTGTCCAGGAATTTACCGGTTCCTTTTAGGTTATGCAGTCCTTTGGCTTGTCATTATTCTTAACAGTCTCCAAGGGTTCTTTGTACTTCTTTGGTATCAGTGGTAATGCCTTCCTTTTCATCTCTGATTTATTTGAGTCTTCTCTTTTTTTTGTTAACCTACCCAAAGCATCATTTATTTTGTTTGTCCTTTCAAACACCAGCTTTTTCCCTCATCACCCTTTTATGTTATTTTTCTAATCTCGATTCATTTATTTCTGCTCTGAACTTTCTTATCTCCTTCCTTCTACTAAGTGTGACTTGTGTTTGGTCTTGAATTTCTAGTTTCTCGAGTTGTGGCATCAGATTGTTTATTTGCGACCTTCTTTATTGACGTAGGCAGTGACTGCTAGGAGCTTCCCTCCAGGGACACTCCTGTACGTCCCTCTTTGGCATGATGTGCTTGCATTCCTGTTTGTTTCAAGGAATTTTAAAATAGCATTTTAATTTCTCCAGTGCCCCATGGATGTTCTGTAGTGTGCTGTTTAACTTCCATGTATTAGTAAGATGTCCTGATTCTTTCTTGTTATCAATGTCTAGTTTTTGTCCAAAATGGTCAGGGAAGACACTTTAAATTCATCAAGGCTTGTTTTGTGACCTAACACATGATCTGTCCCACAGACTGCTCTGTGGGCCCCTGAGAATGGTGTATGTCATGAGTACTGGATGGAATGTTCTGTAAAGGTCTGTTAGATCCACTGGGTCCAGAGTGCAGCTTAATTCTGATTGTTTTGTTGTTGTTCTTGATTTTCTGTCTAATAATGTGTCAATTCCCAATAGTGGGATGTTAAGTCCCCTCCTATTATTGTATTGCCATCTACCTCTCTAAAGAGATCTATTCATACTTGATTTAATCTTGGTATATACATATTTTTAGTTAGTTATATCCTCTTGCTGAATTGTCCCCTTTATATAATGACCTTCTTTGTCTCTTTCTAAAGTTTTTAAATTGAAGAATAGTTTATCTCAGTATAGTTTATCTAAGTTAAGCTCACTTTGGGTCTTTATTTGCATATAATATTTATTTTTAATTAATCAATTAATTAATTAATTTTTGTTACCAGGGGTTGAACCCAGGGGCACTTATATTCTGAGCCACATCCCAAGACTTTAAAAAAATTTCTTTTTTGAGATGGGGTCTTGCTAAGTTGCTGAGGCTGGCTTTGAACTTGTGATCCTTCTGACTCAGCCTCCCAAGCCTTTGGGATTACAGGTGTGTACCACTTTGCTCAGTGATTTCTTATATTTTCGGTACTAGATAGTAAAAGCATCTCTCTGGTATGGCCCAGGCTTAGGCATGATGCTAACTATATTTCTCCCCCTTGGGGCATTGCTACCTTCAGTGTCCCCTAATCTCCAGCAGTCCACTGACCACTCCACCTGGTGACTCACAGGTGCTTCCATCCCAACATGCTACAAACTGACCTTATGATCTTTCCCAACTGGCTCTTCCTCTGGTCTTTCGCTGACGTCTTCTCCCACCACTGACTCTCTACACTTGCCTCCCTCCTCTCTTTGCTAGGGTCACTGTCACCTGGCCACACTGGCTTCTTCACTGTTTATTTCACACAAAACACTCACAGATGCAATGGAGGCCCTTGCTGCTGGCTGTTTGGAGCCAATGCCCAGGCACTGCATGACCTCTTTACCTCCCTCTCCAGGTTTTTTAAGTTCACACTTCCCAGGATGAGCTTTTGAAAATGGTGCCCTCTCTTCCTCCCCAGCTAGTCTGTTCATTTTCATCCATAGTGTTGTCTCCATCTGCCATAACGCCTTCCTGATTTATCTGTTTATCAACTATGTCTTTGCAATGCAACTCAGCTGTACATTCCCTGAGAATGGACATTTTTTGTGTCTCATGGTCACAACTGTGTCCCCTGCCTCAGGAATAGTGGTTGTTGTCTTTTAGGCTCTTCATAAATATTTATTGCATAAAATCATAAAAAAATAAAAATAGCATTGTGTTTAGAATGGTCATTTATGTTCAGAGAATTGAGCTTACAAATTTAATAAGAGGTGACCCTTTATGAATGCTATTATCCAAATCCTTGTAAAGGAAAGTCCTTCATTAGGCATGAGTAGTTGTTTTCTCCCAGCTAAAGAGATTAGGACCATGTACAAAGGTGTCACTTAGAACCAGGGGGGCAAATGTCTGGCCTCACCTGGCAACATCGATTGTTAACTCAATCAGATCATAAATCAATCCAATCTCTGGTCATTGTGCTGGCAGCCATTCGGAGGAATTCTAGGCACAGGGACAGTGAACCTGATTGTGACTCGCTGTGAGAGCAAGGAAAGGGGAAGTTTGGTTGTATTGTTTTTTATATCAGATTACATTCTCTCTAAAGATCACATCTGATGTAAAAGCCATTCTGAATAAGCTTTAGAGACAGTATAAAACCCCAGTGCCACTCTGTCACAATGACATTATGGTGACTTTCCTGATGAACTATTTTATAGCAGTTTTGAACTGAGATGAACAACAAAAAATGGTGAAAATTGATCACCCTTGTCAGAAAAATAAAATCAAAACCCAGATTGTCTGCTTTTAAGTGATAATCAAAGGTCAGCACAATGTATCATCACTATTATATGACAAAATTTTTATGAGATGACAAAAATGGTCAGAGGAGCTTTTGTTCCTTAAGGGCAACTGGTTGCCTATAATTTCAAACACAGGAAGGGTACTAGGATAGTGGTTCCATCTATTTTAGTGGACCCAGTCTATAACACTAAGTAGAAACTTCTAGAATAGAGGTCAAACTTGATTTCATTCACTGACTCTATTTTCTCTTCCCTATATCCTAAGTGTCACTGAAATTAAATGTGCACAGGACACTTGAGGAACATCTGGGCAAGTCAGCTTGAACACTAATAATTCATTCCATTCTTGGTACTAGTTAGAGAAAACAGAGGGAAGCTTTCCTGGTTTTCAAAGGAGGCCTTTTACCCTTGCTCCCAGGTGGATATAGGTTGACCATGTGCAGGAACTTCTGTAGTGAGCCACTGCACCCACTACTCTAATAGTGGACCAACCACGATGATCTCATACCCAGTCCAGTCTCCTTCCCTCTACAGTGACTATCCAGCAAACCCATTCCTCTCAGATTTGTGAAGGATCTATGTTGGCATACCCAGCTCATTTTCATCTTCTCTCCTTTTATGATTTTATTTATTTTTGGAGGTTAAGTCTCTGATAGTGATACAATTCCACTTGGGAAAAATAGGTTGAGTCAAGCAAAACAAAACAAAAACAACAACAAAAATAATGTTTACTCATCTTGCTTTTTCTCAAATAGCCTGGTTCTGCTGGAAGATGACATTTATTCTACACTCTTAATTAGTAAATTTTTCTAGACAATTAACATTCCTTTTATTGCACACCTTAAATTTATCTTCTCCATTCTTGAGAAAAAAAATAACCATTTGCGGTTCACTTGGCTAGGCTTTGCTCTAATTTTTTAGCACAGGCATTCTTTTTGTTTGTTTGTTTGTTTGTTTTCCATACTATTAAACCTATAAGGTTCAACTTGTTATTCCCAATTTACAGATTAGAAAATGGAGGTCAAGTGGTTAATCATGCAAAAAAGAATAGAAGGTAGAAGGTCTTAAATCCTTGCAAGTTTTTCTTTTGATATGATCTCCACCTTTTCTCTGTCCCTAATATGACTCTTACCCATCTGTCTTTTTATTGGAGCTTTATGTTTTCTTTTTCTTGTCATATTACACTTCCCACAGATGCTAAACACATCTTTCCAATGTGAATCTGAGAGTGCCACTCCCTTCCTTCAATGCCTGTGGTAGTTTCTCTTTATCTATATTGCCAATTTTCCAACTGTTACAGTACACAAGTGCTTCAGCCACCAGTGCTCCATTACAGTTTTAGTTTATAGCAACCATAATGTTCTATCTTCTTAAAAAGACCAAATATATCTGAACAAAATTCAGATGGCTGCTCATGATACCTTCATAAAAGGAACACTGAGACCCCAACAATACAAATATGCAGGTTGTGCTCTCAGTAAACTTGGATTTGTGCAAAGAACTCTTTATATCATCAGCAAAATGTAAATCTGTTCTCTGTTCTGTTTTCCAAAGTTTTTAATGCTCTAAAACACAAACAAACAAAACAATAAAACTAATTTTCATTGGTACTGGGGTATCTTTGTTAAATATTTTTACAGCTGACATGAGCCCAAGTACAGGACCCAACCACAGTCCTGCTGCAGACTGTGCACTTGATTTGGTTTCTCTGAGTTATGAGTTCTCTGGTATCTATGGACATAGTCCACTTTTTAGAGGTAGCTGAAGTCTTTTGTTTTAACACTCACTTTGCTACCATAGAAGGTGTCAAAATGAAAATGAAGGTGAGTCTTGGACTGAATTATCATATATAAAACCATCTATTAGTAGAAATTTAAAAAGTACTATCAGTACTATTTCTTCTGATAACTTGAAGTTCCAGCTCTCTGTCCTTGCATTTTGCACAAATTTTCCAGGTGATGTGGTAGTATTTTTGTAGCAAAATTCAACTAAAACTCTGGTCAGGCAGAGGAAAAATGTCTCTGATTCTTTGCTACAGACAGATCCACTTCTGAGTCCTAAGCCTTGAGGGGTCCTTGCTCCAGAATGTGGAAGATGCTGGGCTCAACAGACTCTTGGTTGGGTGGGATTCTTAAAATTCTGTAGTCAATGGACACCTACTGGATATTTTAAGATTCATTATGCTAATTAACATAATCTAAGTTGTTAAAATAGCCTTAAGAATAATGACATTTAGCTTAAAAAATAGCTGTACTTAGGAATAATTATATCTGGATGTTTACTTATGAAGAGCAGACTTTTGTGTAGTAAATAATACTGGAGTTGTCAGTTAACCATTTCCAAAGTAAAGACTAAAATTAAACTTAAGCATAATCTTAAGCCTCACTCAAATGAGTGGGGTCTAAAAATTCAGTTGTGTTACTTAAAGGTGATCTTGAGACATGGGGCTTGAAGGATGTGGGAACACTGCCTCAGTCCTCAAAAAGTAAGAGATTTTTATCCACTAACATGGCGTCATAGTCAGGTCAAATGAGGAGATGATCAAAAATTGATTCAGAATTAAATGTGTCTTTCTGGATTATTTTTGGTATATACTAAGCTATGTGAAGTTATTTCAAATTGAATTGCAACCTGTATAATGTGAAACTCCTGCCAAGAGTCTCCTGAAGTTAGCCAATCACCGCAGATTCCAAAACAAATAACATGACCCAGTGGTCTTTACTCAGAACAGTGACTTATTTCCTTATCTCTATGTATTTTAAACCTTTACCTTTTCAAAGATGTTTGACTGGGAAAATTAGAAAAGAAACTTAGAACATTAATAAGAAAGTGAAAACAGAGTGGGAAATATTTTCTTACTTAAAAATGTTAAATATCCATTAAACAAAACTTAGAGAAATATTAGCAACCTTTCTTCATGTGCACACGTAATGTTACTTGGTCAGAAGTGGTAAGCAAATGCCCTTGATGCAAATCTAACTGTTGTCAACTAGTGGGAAACTTGGGGACACAGCACTGCGGGAGAGCTGGGAGCATGGACCCCGAGGGAGCCTGCCGGGGCCTCAGATCTGGCTTTGCTCTTTATTTTCTGCATGATTCTGGGTGTGTTGCTTCACCTCACTGTCACTCAGTTCCCTTGTGTAAAATTAGGACAATACTCGTACTTATCACCTGAGGAGCTGGGGGGAATGAAGAATTGACTGTTGTGGACTATCAGCATTGGCTGGTCCCCAGTGAGCGTTCGGGATTGTGATTATTTCTCTATGTGTAAACTCTGTGACCTGCTTTGTTACTTACCTACTGCATTGAGCCCCTGGGGAATGTTCAAATCTCATTTGGGCGGGTTTGAGGAGTGACCCCCCCAAAACTCAGTGCATGTCGGTAAAACCCACTGCATTGTGAGAATGATGGTGTCCCACCAAGGCAGGTGTTTCTCTGCCTCGATGCCACTCCATTGAGCAGGCCATAGGAAGGGTCATGGAATGGTCACCTGGAGAGGTATCAACCAGGTCCCTCTACCTCTTGTCCTTCAGATTCCCCAGGAAGCTGTGAAGGGGACAGAGGATGAGGCCGTGCCATTCACAGAACATACTGTGTCCATTCCCTTCTGGGTTTCTGGTGTGGGCAGGGCCCGTGCCCAGCTAACAAGACGTTCATGCCCATCAGTGGGTTGGGAGGCACCAGGGGCAGCAGCCAAACTGTCCCCAGTGGAAACCATGCTCTGCAGGGCACTGACTGCGTCCTGGTCTGTGGGGGTAAAGGTAGAGATGCCTTCCTCCTGATTTTAGAACATTAGGGTTGTCTTGGTTCCTGTTCTGTGTATTTTTCAAGCTGTGATTTGTATCCCCTTAATGATACTATGAGCTTCATGTCTTTTAATAATTTTTACCTTTTGCTTAAATACCTGGATTTGGATTCTCTTATTTGTTAATAAAAAATTTTGAACTCAGAATAAACATATTGTTTCCCAAAGAAAACCAACACCTCTCACCCTCACTGCCATTAATAAATGTGAAGCAAGTAAAGTTTATTGATGGAAGGAAATCATATCCTGAGCCTTCCCAGGGATCTGGCCTGAGGGCTTCTCCCTGGTCAACTTATTAATATTCGTATTAGTTATTAGTCTTGCATTCCATCTCTCTCCCTGGGTTCCAAACTAAAGCCTCTCTTGATAATTCTATTTATAAAAGTTGAATGATCATTTGCACAACTTTTACCTCTATGAGTCAAGACTATATATATGTATGAATATATACATATATGTGTATGTATATATATTTATAATGTGAATTGAAATTTAACTTAGAAATAAATGACATACTGAGAGTGTTGTTTGGGGGTTCATTGCAGTGGTCTTGAGCACCTAATGCCTGACTGTATAAGTGGAGATCAACAACTTTAGCTCATATAATTTAACTCATGATGGACTAGTTTTTCATGTTTTATATATTAAATTTCAAGGTAGTTATTATTTGGATAAAGGGTTATTTTACTTCAAAAGATTGAAAAGTTCTGCTCTGCAGAAGATGCTTCTAACCATTTTGCCTACGTGCCAAGGCCTTGATGCTTTGGGCTACACCAGCCTCTGCAGCCTGTTTCTTTCTGTGCAAAGACTCACTTCCGATGTTGTCCTGCTTCTTCCCTCCCCCACCATGTGCTGTTTGTGCATCCCAGGTCCCTTCCGCCTGCGGTGCTCCCAGCCATTTCTCCTCCCCATAGACATCCTGGTGCCTGGTTAGGAGCCCTGCAAAGGCCCCTGGTTGCCACACAGCCTTGGGTCTTCCTTAAGCTCTGGGTTTAGGGTCTCTGTTGCTTGTTTCCACCCCCTTGGAAAACAGCTTCTCAAAGACAGGGAAACACAGTGCTTCTCCCCTGGCTGGGAGGCAATGATGGTAATGCACAGCACCTAAAAACACCTACAATTTCAGATTTCTCCCATAGTCCCTCCTGCCTGAGACATTTCTGTGTGCTCTCTTTGCCGAGAGAGAGAGAGAGAGAGAGAGAGAGAGAGAGAGAGAGAAGGGAGGATTATCCTTTACATTCTCCTACTTTAAACCTGCTTTTCCTGTTTCCGTCTTCCCCCTTGGAAATTCCAAGTTGAGCATTTCCTGTGGATTTTTACTGCCTCTATGAATGCTGAGCCTTCGTACTGCAGATCAAACCACAGAGCCACTGGGATTCTCTCTCTCCTCTGTGAACTTGGGGGTTTTGCTGTGGATATTGTTTGTGTATTTATTTGGGTGTTGTGCTTCTTTGCTTGTGTGTATCTGTATATGGGGAAGTTTACCCCATTTAACGTTTTATTAGGAATTCAAAAATTCTCCTGGGATATGCAGGCACGAGTGCATGTCCTGAATGCATAGGTGTGTGGGTGCTCCAGGCATTTCTTCTGCTCTTGCAATGCTATGGTTTGGAGCTCAAAAGCTCACACGTGAGACAATATAAGAAGGTTCAGAGGAGAAATGACTGGGTTGCGAGAATCTTAACGTGATCGGTGAATTAACCCCTGATGGGATTAACTGAGTGGTAACTGGAGACAGGTGGGGTGTGGCTGGAGGAAGTGGTTCATTGGGGCATGGCTCTAGGGTGTATATTTTGTATCTGGAGAGTGGAGACTCCCTCTCTCTTTGCTTTCTGATCACTGTGATGTGAGCTGCTTCCCTCCAACACACTCTCCCGCCATGACATTCAGCCTCACTTGAGCCCGAGGAATGGAGCCGGTCTTCTATGGGCTAAGACCTCTGAAACTGAGCCCTCAAATAAACTCTTCCTCCTCTATAGTCGTGCTGGTGCGGTCATTTAGTCGCAGCAGTGAAACAGCTGACTAAAACAGGCAATTTCTCATATATAGTTTGTTTGACTACTGATTTTCATCCTTTTTCTCTCTATATGCCCTTGAACAGGTATTGACTTGCCTGGATTTGCCAAGCATATATTCAACCTTTTCTCTTTGTGTTTTATCCTCTCCTTTCCCCCCAATTTTAATAGGGTCGGATTCACAATTTGGTTTCTGAATATAGGCTTTTGTTACTGAGCTATTACTTTGCCTTTTTTTTTTTCCGATGCTGCCATTTGAACCCAGGGCCTTGTGCTTGCAAAGCAAGCACTCTACCAACTGAGCCATATCCCCAACCCCCCTGAGATATTACTTTGTACCATTAGGCCTTCTGTTTCCAAGAGCACTTTTTGCTGCATGGTCACCTCACTTTCTTCACCAGTTGCTCTTGTGTTTATCACTACAATTCGCTTGACCCCAATGGAGAATATTAATTAGATAATTTTAAGCCCTCTCTTATTTCTTTCCTCAATTCCTCTTTCTTTGGTGATTTTGATCTCATTTTGGAGTTTGAAGGTACCATCTCAGTGTGGTGCTAATGGAAGGGTAGCTCCTGCTGCTGGGATTTGGGCCCAGTGACAGTTCTCCTGCAGGTCTCCTGACCAGAGATTCTTACCTGAGCACTCTGTCCCCACCTGGCTCAACCCTCCCAAGGTGGCAGGTGTGCCCGGGAGCATTCTGCTGTCAGCTATTTAGCCTTCATGTCATTGAAAGAGATCCTGAAGAGTTAACCTGGTGGTCATTTTCTTCTTCCTATTCACTTCTATGAAGTTTAGTTCATTGACACTAAACTGTTGATCAACTCGATCCCTCTGCTTTGTGAAATGATAACTTTGTCTAGGTAGAACTTGCATAACTTAGAATTATAAAAATTAATTTCTATAAATAAGAGCACTAAGTTGTACTAAGTTGTATTTCTTCAGATTCATGATTTCTTGAAGTTTCATTAATACTCTTGGGTAAGTAACCTACTCTTTGTAACTATTGATATTTCAAGTCCCTTCTTTTTATGACTTATTAAAAATGATCTTATCTTGAGTTTTGTACAGGGTGAGAGATAGGGGTTTAATTTCATTTTATTGCATATGGATTTCCAGTTTTCCCAGCACCATTTGTTGAAGAGGCTGTCTTTTCTCCATTGTATGTTTTTGGCTCCTTTGTCAAATATGAGATACCTGTATTTATGTGGGTTTGTCTCTGTGTCCTCTATTCTGTACCATTGGTCTACCTGCCTATTTTGGTACCAATACCATGCTGTTTTTGTTACTAATGCTCTGTAATATAGTTGAAGGTCTGGTATTGTGAAACCCCCTGCTTCGCTCTTCTTGCTAAGGATTGCTTTAGCAATTCTGGGTCTCTTATTCCTCCAAATGAATTTCATGATTGCTTTCTCTATTTCTATGAGGTCCGTCATTGGGATTAGACCCTGCACCTAATAGAAGAAAAAGTAGGTCCAAATCTTCATTATATTGGCCTAGGACCAGACTTCTTTAACATGACCACCAAAGCACAAGAAATAAAAGCAGGAATCAATAACTGGGATAGATTCAAACTAAAAAGGTTTTTCTCAGCAAAGGAAACAATCAGCAATGTGAAGAGAGAGCCTAAAGAGTGGGAGAAAATCTTTGCCACACACACTTCAGATAGAGCACTAATCTCCAGAATCTATAATGAACTCAAAAAACTTTACAGCAAGAATAAAAATAACCCAATCAATAAATGGACTAAGGAAATGAGCAGACACTTCACAGAAGAGGATCTACAGGCAATCAATAGATATATGAAAAAATGTTCAACACCTCTAGTAATAAGAGAAATGCACATCAAAACTACCTTAAGATATCATCTCACCCCAATTAGAATGTCTATTATCAAGAATACAAGCAACAATAGGTGTTGGCGAGGATCTGGGGAAAAAGATACGCTCATTCATTGCTGGTGAGGTTGCAAATTGGTGCAGCCACTCTGGAAAGCAGTGTGGAGATTCATCAGAAAACTTGGAACGGATCCACCATTTGACCCAGCTATCCCACTCCTTGGCCTATACCCAAAGGACATAAAATCAGCATGCTATGGTGATACAGCCACATCAATGTTTATAGCAGCCCAATTCACTATAGCTAGATTGTGGAACCAGCCTAGATGCCCTTCAATAGATGAATGGATAAAGAAACTGTGGTACACATACACAATGGAATATTATTCAGCCATGAAAAATAATAAGGTTATGACATTTGCAGGTAAATGGATGGAATTGGAGAAGATAATGTTAAATGAAATAAGCCAATCCCAAAAAACAAAAGGCTGAATGATTTCTCTTATAAGTGGTTGATGACCCATAGCTGGGGTGGGGGGAGGTCCAAGAAGAATGAAGAAGGGATGGATTGTATAGAGGAAACTGAGGGGTGGGGAGAGGGCGGGGAAGGAAAGATAATAGACTGAGACAAACATCTTTACCCTATGTATATGTATGAATAGGCAAATTCTACTTCGTGTACAACCAGAGAAATGATAGTTGTACTCCATTTGTGTACAATGAACTTAAATTAAAAAAAAATGATCTTATCTGCATGGCCACTTATAATTTCACTGACATTTCCAATCTTATTGTAGTATTAAACTAATCCTGACTGAGATTTAGTTGAAATTGCATAGAATTATTTGATTGACGGATTTAACATTTAAAAATTATTTTTTGAAATATCCCAAGAAGTTTGATGATTATTTTGAATGAGGTATTTTCTCCATTATGCACTTCTTCTAGTGAAAATTGGTACCAAAGAAACATTCAATGTTTCATGAAATCATTTGCAAATACTCATGTTATACATTTTTTCCTTTTTTCTAATTGGCCTTCTGGTAACTTAATTATTCTTTTTTTATTTAAATTAGACATATTTCATCTGGTAAACATATAATACACTTACCCATTTCTTAAAAATATTTAGCTTTATTTGCTTTTGGTAATGAAAAGCTGTAAATATAGTTGAACCTTCTTTATAACTCTCTTCAATCTTTTTCTCTCCCTTTCATTCCCAGGAGAAACTAAATTTTGAAATAATTGTCTGTCCTTCCCATTACGTGGTTTAATGATTGTGTCACCTGTTGATTGGCCACAAACAATGCACAGCATTATTTTAAATGGGTAGAAACTTGCATAAATGATAAATACCACATATATACACTCCTGAAAATTGTGTTAATACTAAATTGTTTTTAAAAGTTTTTCATATGACCATTCTCACACTATAGTGTGGAGAAAGAGACCCCAATTCTTGAAGAGAGTTGCAGCAAACATTGTGACCATTTTAAAACAAATGCTATAACGAAGAGAAATAGAAACAACTTTAAAATTATTCAGATTTTAATACATAATTCCACTGTATAAAACTGTATTAATAATTGCATAAAATTTCCCCATCTGTCTTGTCTGCATTTTATTCACCATTCTTTAATCATTTTGTATCTACTTGACAAATTTAGGGGCTTTTGTAGTCATAAATAACATTGCCACAAGTTTCCCTATAAATAAATTCTGTGCATATTTCTCATTAATTCCTCATGATACATTGATGAATAGGAAATATCTTCAAAATGCAGTTTCTTTTAATTTTTTTCTTAAATCCTCTATAAAAATTTTCAGTGTCCTCTGTAGAAGTCCTGGTACTGTTCTCTATCACCAGCAGAGAATGGTGCTCCTTCCTTCCTTCCTTCCTTCCTTCCTTCCTTCCTTCCTTCCTTCCT
>JAJEJO010000145.1:1120698-1152054 GCA_020662805.1 Glaucomys volans | reverse complement strand
GTATTTGGGGGATACACTGTGGTAAATTTGGAACACACACACAAGGTGTGATGATCACATTCGGGTAATTAGTATTTCCATCTCTTCAAGCATTTCTAATTTGTACGTATTGGGAAAACTCCCTATTTTATGGCTATTTTGAGGCATATGATAACATGTTGTAGACAAAGTTGCCCTTCTGGGCTGCAGAACACTGAGTCACTTCTGCCCATCCAGGTGTGTCCTGGCACTTGGTGTCCCACCTCACTCTGCCCCTTCTTCCCTTGCTCTTCCCAGTCCCCAGAAACTACCATTTTTCTGTGTTGGTTTATTCTGTTCTAATCAGACACACTAGTACTAATGGGATCCAGCTTTGCTTCTCAGGTTGGATGTCCTGATTACTCTTGGCTGAGTAGAAAATAAGAGATCACTTTAGAAGAAAATGTCAAAGGCAAAATATAAACTTACATATCTTTTTCTTACATATCTTTTATGTACTCAATTTCAGTGGTATAAAAAACTTATCTGGACATTTTGAATCATAATTCAGAGTGTGTAATTAAAAATATTTGTTTTGTTTAAATAAGTCTCAGATCTCAGGGAAAGTCAGACACATTCAGATAGGAACGCAGAGAGTACAGTTTGGACTCCTGACTCCACATGGCAACCAATTGTTCCTGGGCTTCAGAGAGGCCATTGAGGAACCAAATTCATCAATTAATTCATATAAATTAAAATTCAAACAAAATTTATTTCAAGTAAATTAAAATGGTACAAGAACTCTTTGGTGATTTCTTGAACAAATGAATCCTTCAGTATAAATTAAAAAGGTATTTTATATTACATTAAATTGTTGTAAGGATTAAAATGTTATGAACATTCATAGAGCCTCTGTTGGAACGGTCCGTAGATATGTGATGGTCGTGGTGGTGGTGACTTCTGTTACCAGGAAGCTGGCACTGGCCCTTTGGCTTTGTGCATTGGAGCTGTCTGTGTGGATCTAAATGTGGCATTACTGAGGGTCTCATTCAGGTGAACTCAAATCTGCACCTGTGACATCCACACAAGCCATATGCTTTAGCCCTTAAGAGTTTCTTTGTGATATTTGGAAGAAGGAAGATCATGTGCATTTTGAAATAACTTTTACAACTTATATACATGCTTCATAATCAAACAGGGGTATTTTAGTTCTCCATATGTAATTTCATGGGTTTAAAAAGATGTGCTTGGAAAATAACTTAGATATTATAGGAGCCAGAAGAAACCGAAGCCATAAAAAGAAGGAATTCCCATTGTTGTAAAAAATTGTCCAGGAAATGACCAGATTTGTCACAGTTACTTGGAAGCAAGGCTTGTCTGTTTTTCTGACACTGTTTGAGCCATTGTGAACTCAGGTTCTATCAGGGTAATGCCTCTTGGACACACGATGGGGATTGAGAGACTGAATATGCAAATGGTAACAACCACGCCATATTTAAAAACAGAACTCTGCCATCATTCCACCCCACATTATGCATCATCATTCACTTATCAGAGAGACCATTCGGGCCTTTGGACTTTTGGGATTAGCTAATCTCACTTAGCATAATAGTCTCCAACATCATCCATTTACCTACAAATGCCATAATTTTATTCTTCTTTATGGCTGAGTAATATTCCATTGTGTATATATACCACAGTTTCTTTATCCATTCATCTATTGAAGGACATCTAGGTTGGTTCCACAATCTAGCTATTGTAAATTGAGCAGCTATGAACATTGATGTGGCTGCATCACTGTAGTAATCTGATATTAAGTCCTTTGGGTAAAGGCCAAGGAGTGGGATAGCTGGGTCAAATGGTGGATCCATTCCAAGTTTTCTAAGGAACCTCCACACTGCATTTGTGTTCAATGAATCAAAAAATTAAATAAAAAAAATGCATAACCCCAGATTGAAGGCTGATATAAATGGGCCATTTAAAACCAAAAAAAATAAAATTAAATTAAAAAAATGAATAAATAAAAACAGAACTCTGGCCCGTAATCTGAAGCAACCAGTCCAGGAAGCCAGACCACAACCTTTGGAGCCATCAGCTAAAAATGTAAGTGATCAAAAGCTGCTGCTTTCATAACTTTGGGCCCTTCTTTCACTTGTGACTGACCAATGACATCCCAGTTTGCTCCCCTAACCAAACACATAGGATGCCCTGCTTCCAATACTCCCACCTACGGTTTCTCCTGCAGCCAACAAACTCCAATTGGGGGTTCCTGAAGACTTCCTGTTTTGTTTTATCTGCTGTGAAGCTTTCTCACTTGTCTCCTGGTCTTTGAGTTTCTGCCAAGTGCAGGTGATGGGGTTGACCCTTCTGCTGTGACAAGCTTTGAAGAAACAGTCTTTCCTTGCTCCCACTTGAGTGGGCTTTGTTTATGTCCACAGAAGGACCCGTATTTCATATAAAGGATCAAACAAAACCTTTTCATATGAAGGATTCATATATTGATTCAAAGCACAAGATTTCGAATGGTGGGTAATAGTGGAGATTTGTATATGCCACATCAACGAGATACCATGAGGGAATCGGTCTCTGAGGTCAAGGATGCCTTGGCTATTTTATCAGTCACCTTTCAAATGCATTAAATGCCTTTGTAGTAACCGAAATGGCAGGTTTATTAGCTGCTAAACTTTCATCCATTACAGTAATAATCTCCATCACTTCTTATATGTGAGGCATGGGCTGTGATCATTTTAACTTTAGAAGTTAATGTTTAATGGGCATTTTCAATAGCTGGCCTTGTTTATTTTGTGCTTTGGTTTTAGAAAGCTTTTGAAGAAAGAGCAAACTGAAAACTAGGTGCCTTCCTAGACATCAAAGGCCTCCTTTGGCTGCACTCAGGAAGAGAAATGTTTAAAATTTCTCCTTAACTAGCAAGGTGACAAGCTAACTCACTGCACACATAAACACGCGGAGCGCGAAAGTGTACTGCACTCTTGGTGCTTAAGCATTTCACTAGGTTCATTTCACATTGAAGGAATGTTCCATAAAATGGCAATGAAAATTCAAAGTCCATCATGAATGTTAAAAATTTGCCAAATTATCCAGTGATTTTAAAATGCCAAGATTACAACATTCTAACAAATGTCAGCTTTCATCCTGAACCCTGCTGTTTGGAATATTTTTTGTCATTATCTTTGGTCTGAAGGTGAAATTCTTGGTGAAATTATTCAATTGTTGGGACTGATTGAATATAGATATTAAAACAACTAAGCCTAATGAATCTTAACAAATATTACTTGAATTAGATTTAATATAAAGTATTAAAATCATGAGCTTATATGAGAAATTTCAACACGGAAGTTTTATTTAATTATAAAGACACTTTAGGCAATACCAATTTTCTCAGTAGAATTTTGTGTGTTGGCTTAGCCTGATAAAGTCATCATTCTGTATCTTTGTAAAGAGAGTGCATTTTCTTTGATCCAAGAGTTATTAAACACTGTTCCTTTATTTCTAAGTAGATAATATTATGTTGGTCTGCTATTTATAGTCTAGTTTCACCCTCATTAGTTAATGAGAACAATGTGACAGGTATTTCTTCTTTTCTCTAATGTGCATTTATTATATGTGTGTATAAAATGTGTGTGCATATATACATATGTGCACATATATGTGAAATTTTGATTTCATTCAAATGTTTTCATTCTTTTTATTATTTATCCTAGATCATCTGTTTCTTTTGATTTCTTTTCTCTGTTCTTTAAGGACAGGAAATCTCTGAGCGAGCTGGTTTCCTTTCGACAGGAGCTCTCTTGTGATGATTGTGCTCTCCATCTGGGCCTCACCTCACTCAGGCTCCTCTGCTTGGACACAAGTCTCAGCTCTCCTTTGGTGGACTTTGCCTCTACCCTATTCTCCGTGATGGACCCCTTTAGAACATGGACTCCCCAGTGCCTCCCCCGGCCTGCAAGGGCACCCTGGCACTCTCTTTCCTCCCCTTCCCTGACCTGTGCCCAGAGCGCTCATTGGGATGGCCAGCTGCCTTCAGTCCCAATAGACTCATCATTTCCTTTTCAACATCAAGACCTTCTTTTATATTTTAAGAATTTGTGTTTATTCCATCTCATTGAGCATCCTCACGATCACTGCATTGTATTTCAGGTGTGTGCACCTGAACTGCGCATCTCCCGCCCCTCACTCCTCTCCTTCCCTTCCTTCTGATGAAGCTGTTCTTAGATGATGAGCAAGAAGGAAGCCTTTCCTGCAGTTGGGCCGTCCACACTTGCGTCTGTCCTTTCTCCTGGGTCAGGATTTTGGGTAGGAATGCAATAGTCAGGCTACAGTTCTTCTCAATATCCTGCAGGTGGTTTTCTTCTTTCCTCTTCTTGGTGTGGCAAGTAAGTCACCTGTGACTGATCTGATTCCCTTTCCTTTCTGGCTGACTTGTTAATTTCCTCTGGGAGCTGGCAAACACTTCTTTTTTTTTTTTTTATCAGAAGTTCTGCAATTTCTCCAAGTATTTTTTTTTTTTAAACCATTGACTTTGCCTGGATTGTTCATTGAAGAGTATCATCTAAAGGCTTAGCTGTTCCTTCAGTTCAAGTGAAGAAGAATATTTTATTTTGTTATTTCTGACCCTCTCTCTGTTTCTAGTCCTCCCTCTGGAACTTTTACAATTCACATCAGTTTCTTTCCCTCCCCCCTCCAGTCCCCATGTTCCCTGCCTAGCTCTTCATTCTTTTGACTCAGGACTTTAAAATACTTCTTAGAGTTTGTCATCTAGGCCTCCAATCACATCTTAATAGCGTCTACTATTTTTCAACACCTAATTTGAATTTAGTGTCGTGTTTTCATGAGTTCTTTTGTCCTGCACTTAAAACACTCTCAGTGCTCAATATTGTTCTTGTTCTGGTCTGTAACTTCCAAATTTTAATTGTTTCATGTGCTTTATCTAAGCTTTTTCCCTCTCCCTTTCCCTGCTTTCTGGGACATATTGTACATACTGCTATTGTTCTTTCTTGGTGACTGATGTTCAGATGTGTCTTCTTGGGCACTTCTGGTGGAAGCAGCCATATTGGTGACAGATTAAATGGAAATCTTTGCTCCAGGACCAGTAGTGGAGCAGCATGGAGCACAGGAAACCACGATGCTCTCCAGTTCTGTTCCATCCCTGATCTGTAGAGAGGATGCAGTAAGCCAGTGAATCTGGTACTGTGTGATCCACCTAATAAGATACATTTAGTACTTGTGAAGTAGTTCAGAGGAAGCAGACAGAGGTTAGAATTTTAGTTCTCCTTCTCTCAGTGTTTTTATATAATTGTACTAAAATATCATTGGCAAAATGTGTAAATAAATGTGTGGAAAATATCCAATATCAAACACTCTGTCTTAATCATCATTTTCCCCCAGATCTCAGTGCAGAGAACTCCTCTGATTGATGAGGGTTGGGATGCATAAGAATAGAACCCAGTGGTTATAGGATGAAGCTTCCCTCTACATCTAGTCTAACGCTCTGATGAGAGGTGGACCCCAGGAAACTGCATCTGTAACAAGCACCCAGGTGCCTCTGAGGCCGGACATTTAAAACCACACTTGGAGACCCATTGTTCAAATGCTTCCATGAGTATATTTGAAATAATTCATCTAAGGAAGCTTTGTTGTTTATAATATAGTACTCTTTAAGATGTAGGCACATTATTTTTCTCTTAAAAGAGGTTTTAACGCATGCTTTCTGTATCTATGAAGATATAACTTTGACTCAAATCCCCAAGTGAGACATGAGAAGTGACTGGGGTTGAGATCACCTAGGTAACAGTAGATACATGGGGATACACGGAAGGCAGCTCCTGGAGCCAGATGCAGGTGAGTGGGCCAGGGTGGAAGAGGGAGAAATGGGGAGTGGCTGCTCATGATTTTGGAGGTGAGATGTTCTAAAATTAGACACTGATGGGAAACTACCTGAATATACTAAAACCACTGAATATTGCACTTTAAAAGGTAAATTTCATAGCGTGTGAGCTATATCTCCATAAAGCTATCATGAAAAAAGGAAAAGAGCAAGTCCAGTACATTATATAAAGTCTGAGAGGTAAACTGAAAGGCAAGATGGACCATGTGTGCTCACGTCTGGCTCCTGTTAGTCCCAGGGCAGGGGGCTTTGTGGGAGGCATCCATGGACAACGGCCAAGGAAGCTTTATACTCCAGTCTGAGGGTGGAGCTTTGCTGTGCGATTTCTCCATCAGTAGAGCGTGAACATTAAATGAGATTATACACAATGCAAGCAGATTTACACAGGTAAATCAAATGTGTGCAAGTGTGTGCTCACACACAGGATGTGATCTGTGTTGATCCCATGGCCCTGTACAGATAGACATATGGAAACAGGAAACTGCTCTCTCCAACTACCAGCTTTTGTGTGTAAAAGTAAAGACTGAATGTAGTTTCTTAAAACCAACAATGTTTTCCATTGTCTACCTGGTTTCTGTCTAGTCATTTTAAAAGGTCAGCATCAGTCTTCCTCCTCTGTGTATCCTTAGCACAAAATCCAAGATTCGGGAGCCTGTAGCTCTTCTTGACAGTGAGTGGCAGAAGGAGCAGAAAGGAGGGGGCTTTCAGCAAGCCTGCAGAATGGGGAGCAGTCTCCTTCTGTTGACAGGCAGTGTCGTTGACACGGAGCCTGTGCATGCATGTGAAGGCGAGACGCTTTCTTTTTTTTTTTTTTTTTTTTAATCTTTCTTTACTTGCATGCACAATTAAAAATAAAAAGGCAAAAAAATTATCTAGCTGAAACTAATGAGAAATTTGTTATTTTTTTGCATATTTTATTGAAGAACAAATATGTAACTTTAAATGTGAAAGTAGATGACTTTAATATCTTTAAAATAATAAGAAAAAATAATATCGCATCAGGTAGGCCTACAGCTTCAGTCCTCCTGGGTGTACCAGAATCCATGAATTCCTAAAAGTCTCCTTCGCCATGCCTGAGCCCTGGTTACTAACTGAGCTCCTGTTTAAGAAGTGCTCACTGCATTGAAGGACACAGAGAAGCCAGGAGTCCTATTTCTAGTACCCATGATGAATGGAAATCTTTAAGGTGATAGTTGGAAATGACCAAAATTTGGTAACTGGATGTACAGTTGCCGGTGATTTCAGTGGTTTGGTAAATAAAGTGGGTGGGCTCTGGAAAGCTGATCGGCTGGCTCTGAGTCTGCACATTGATATGGAGTCTCACGTCCTTCCTTTGTCCCTGGGGAGACAGCCTTGTATTTTGTGACGTGATGCTATTTTTGCACTTTGAAATCTACATTGCAGTAAAATTAGTTTTTTTATTCTTTATTTTTGAGTACATATGTTTGGATAAATAGAAGCATTTGTATAGTGTGCTAAGCCACAGCAGAGAACACTGAAAAGGGAAAAAGTTCTCCCCTACCCTTGATAACTGTACCATATGCCATTATGGGACAAATACCAGGAAACAATGGTAATCTGAATTGTAGCTAGAGTTCCTTACATCTGCAGTCCGACCTCTTTTGAATGTTGTATTGATGTGTATTCTGTAATCCTCTTTGTGACATTGCAAAATAAATGTGAATATTGTCTTTTTATGTTCATAGAAAGTGAGTTTCTAAGAACTTCTCAGCACTCACCAGTGTGGAGTGGTCATGCAGACCCAGGACCATTTGTCTCTAGTGACTTCTCTCCTTACACAGTGATTCATTAAAGACTCATCCCATTAAACAGACCTGACTGAGATCTCACTCTGGGCCAGGCGTGCTGCCAGGTGCTGAGGTTCTGGGCAGGACTGCCCATCTTTCTGGAGTTTGGTTCAGCTCAGTCCTCTTCTTTCTGGACTTCCATGCCCTCCAGCTTCAGGGGCAACCTGTCAGAAGACACAGGTGAGAACTAGCCCCAAGGCAGGTCTGGAGACTACAGCAGTGGTCTGCACCTCTGTCGTCTGTTACAGGCTGCAGACACCGGCAGCGTTGGCGGCACAGACGCAGGGTCTTCTGGAGTGCCCTGTCTATGGCAGCTCTCAGAGGCGAGGACGGGGGCAGAGGAGGCTGGTGCATCCTAGGTGATCCTCCTGCTGCAAGCCACCTCCTGTTCTTCCACCCATTGGTGGAGGCTGTTCTTCTCTTTTTAGATCTTTCTTTTCCATGCCTAATGGAATAAAAATTAAAAGCAGCAGCTCTGTGCCCCATACTTCAGTTTTCTCTCCTCCCTCTGACTCTGGGATGGATCCTCCCCACAGATAGCATTGCATGGCTGGTGGTAAATCATCTTCAATTTAGGCACAGTCCTGTGGACAGCGCACTTTCAACCAAGCTAAGTACACTGTCACACACCACAATAGCACTGCTGGGTGCTGTAGGTACTTAGAACACAGTATTTCCAATTATTCCCTCCTATTCTTGTCATTTTGCTATGATTTATTTCACTTATCCTTGTCTTGATCATTATTTTGAACAAATTGTTATTTACTATCTCAATTAAGAATGTGAAAAATAAGCTATTTTATTCACCTGACATTCTTTTTCTATTTTCCGAAATTTATATTGCTGACTTAAGTAATTTTCCTTCTTGCAGAATTTCTTTTAACATCAACAGGGCTGGTTTCCTTGCAGTGAACTCACTTTTTGTTTTTCTTCGAAAGTCCCTCATTCTCTTTGTTTGGCAGGACGATCTCATGTGGGAGATCCTCCTGGGTTGGTGGAGTTTCTATTTCACGCACGCCCTCTGGTGCATGGTTTCCGAAGCAGTTCTGGCCCTTTTCTCTGCAGGCAAGGGGTCTTTCCCCTCCTGCTTCTCTAAGAACTTTCTTTTTGGATTGGCTTTTCCACAGTTTGAAGGTGGCATGCTTCTGAGTGGACTCTTTTTCTTATTTTGGTGATTGTCCCCAGTTGGTGTTTTCTGATCTTCCAGAATACACGAACTGACACACGCCCTGCTTTGGAGGGTGGTCAGGCCTTCGGTATTTCTTCTGTCCTTCTTCCTTGTCCTTCTGGGAGCCCCATGACATGGGTGCCACGTCGTCTGCAGTCACCTCGGGATTCTTGGGGGTTCTGTTTCCGCTGTTCCTTGGTCTGCATGCAGGTTTCTGCAGCAGCCCCTGAGGCAGTCGGGGTGCCTGGGTTCTCTCCATGAGCCCCTCAATGTGGCCTTCCTTTCTGCCACTGGGTCCCCTGTGGCTAGCGTGTCCCTTCAGCTCTGGCTCAGCATCTCCTTCTCTCTGCCGTCATTACTCGTCTGCTCTCGTCTCTTTTTTCCATGAGGGGTCCCATTGTATTTTAAGTGTCTATTTGCTAATTCCAGCTTTGGCATCTGTCTGAAGTCTGATTCAGACACTCTTCAGATTGTGGTTTTTTCTTTTCTTTCCTTGCCTTTTAGCATGTCTTATAATTTTGTTAAAAGGCAAGTGTGGTGTGTGGAATGAGGTAGGTAGATTTTCATCAGGAGAGTTTGTTATTTAGCTAGGCATGGGACTCTGGTTAACATTTGCAGTAGCTGTGGGTTTTGAGGTCCTCAGTCTCCTCCAGGCCCTTGTCTTTGTTTCTGTGTTGTCTGAGTTTCCTTGAATCTTGCTCTAACAGTCTGCCTTGGCTCCCCAGCTGCTGTAGGGTAAGTCTGGGGCACCTGGCAATTGCTCCTTTTCCTAGGTAAGCAATGACTCTGTGAAGTCATCTTCTCTCTCTCCTCTCTCTCTCTCTCTCTCTTTGGACTGGGAATTGAACTCAGGGACACTCAGCCACTGAGTCACATCCCCAGCCCTATTTTGTATTTTTTAATTTAGAGACAGGGTCTTACTGAGTTGCTTAGCACCTTGCTTTTGCTGAAGCTGGATCTGAACTTGCGATCCTCCTGCCTCAGCCTCCGGCTGAAGTCATCTTTTCACTGGTGATCAGGCCTGGGTCAAGGAAAACATGTTGGGTGTATTTCCAAATGACTGCTTTCACCTCCTCCTGTCAGAGCCACATAGAGATGCTTTTTAGGTGTTTACCATGAGAGTATGATGAGGCTCCTACAGCCTATAGGAATTTTTACTTCTTGTACAATCTCCAGAAATTAATCAAAACTTCCATTTACCTTTAATCTCAGCAGCTTGGGAGGCTGAGACAGGAGGATCACAAGTTTGAGGCCAACTTCAGCAATTTAGTAAAGCTCAAAGCTACTTAGTGAGGCCCTGGCTCAAAATAAAAAATAAAAGAACCTGGGATGTGGCTCAGAGGTGAAGCACCACTGATTTCAATCCCCAATACAAAAATGAAACCAAAACTAAAACAACAAGAAAACAAAAAGATGAAACACCTTCAATTTAAACTCCAGTGGATTATGCTACAGGTATGCTGGGCTGGGCTGTGATTCTGTGTTTTTTACCTGTTTGTCCAGAATTTGGGGTGGCAAATTATCCTGTGACCTCAATTCTCTGATGAGTCTAAGCGAAGTCATTGATTTTCATTCATTAGGCTTTTTCTTGCTGTAAAGACAGGAGTGGTGTATTCCAATCTTGTTATGTGACTGTCCTGAAACCAGTAGTGTCCAGAAGACAGTTTTAAAACCCAGCCTGTTTGGGTTGGCTCAACCACAAAATGTTTTTCTCTCCCCCTTTGCTGAATAAATTCACAGAGACCGTGCATTTAATTACAAATGCTCACATTTGTAATTAAGCAGTTCCCTAAGCAACATTTTTAATATTCACCTGGATTCACTGGAAATTGGACTTAATGTTTAATTTTTAAATTGTCATGAGATAACCCCAAGCTAAAAAATGTGGGATAAGTAGAAAAGCTATTACCAAAGACCAAATTTTGCCCCTGCCTTGCTGAGTAGCCCAGCACTAGACTTGGATAATTCCTCTGCATTTGGTCCATGGTAACTCCTGTCTCTCTCAAGTCCAGTACCCATCTGCTCCTCCACCTTTGAGTCAGAATGTCAGGAATGGTATTTCTTTTGAGCTCCATGGCTGCTATCTTCTGTGCTATGTGGCAGGACACACACAGCCCTTGTCTAGACATATCTGGTGTGGTCTAGAAGGTGTAGTTTACTTGGAAATCCTGCACACATACAGAAATGAGTGGAGTTGTTCTTTGATCACGTTCAGTCCGTGTGCAGGCTGGGAGACACCCCGTCCCTGCCTGAAGTGGCGAGCGGGGCTGTCTCGGGTCTCACATTTGTTGATAGGCAGGTAAGGAATATATGAAGTGACAGAATGTGGTTATTTGTGGGAAGTACTTGGATTTTGAAATGTGTGGTCTAATCACAAGTGGCACTTAGCACACTGTGGACAAGGGGTACTCGGGAGACAGGGCTCTTAGTTATTACACTTCAGAAAACTGAGGGTAGGAAATGCTTTGAGAAAGTGCCACCAGGTGAGCACCAGTCTGACTCACTGGCTGCCCTGGAGAGGCGTGCAGTGACTGCCCCTCTGCCCCCACGTGGTGACACTCCAGAGGCTTCTGAAGCCTGTGGGCAGGTGCTGGGTGCACAGGCTGGACTTCCTTCACAATGGATGGGAGACCCTTTTGGAATAAATGCACATAAAGCTTTTACCATTTTTCTAATCTCCTCAGTAAAAGTCTAACTCCAGAAATACTATTTTGTAACTATAGTTTAAACAGTTTCTATAAAAGGTGATAAAAGTAATTTTAAAGAAAACAATTATGAGGTGTTATTGGGTGGAACCAAAATTGTCCAGAGAACTACTTGATAATGTTTGAGAATTGTTCTGACCTTAAATTATACCTACAAAAGATGCAGAATATATTTACTGAAGATCTTGGTTCCCTTCCTTCTCCCTCCCCTTCATCAAAGGGAGCAAATCCTGGAGTCCATTTTCATATGATGGGTCAGAGGGGTCCCAGGTTGTCTGTTAGCAAGAGGCACCTGGCATTCAGGTAAGACGTGAAGGTGGGAATAGAGTGGGAGGGGGCTATGGATATCTTATTTTTACATGGCACCTGGTTAGATGAACCATTCTCAATATGGAACCACATCACCACACGGGATGTGTGAAACAGGAAAGGGGAGTCCCTGGTTGGGGTACTTCCATCATAAGCTTATGTTCTGAATAACCTTTGCAAATTCCAGTGAATTTCACAGAGGAAGGGTCCTCTGGCGTCCATCAATTCTTCAAGTGCCCCAGTTAATCTAGAATATTACCTTGAGCTATCTTTCCAGAACGAAAATTATTTATTATTATTTTTTCATTCTACAAATCCTAATCTATAGCTTTAAGCTTCTAACCTGAGGTTTCCTCTCACATGCAAAACAAAACAAAAATAAACAA
The DNA here is from genome assembly GCA_020662805.1 of Glaucomys volans. Classification (NCBI taxonomy): domain Eukaryota; kingdom Metazoa; phylum Chordata; class Mammalia; order Rodentia; family Sciuridae; genus Glaucomys; species Glaucomys volans. Next base: position 1,139,815 of record JAJEJO010000145.1, on the reverse strand, counting down.
AACCCTCTAACCATGCTAACCACATAGCAGGGCTTCCATAGATAGTGATTTGTTTGTCATTAGTATGAAATCTGAGGTTGCATATGGAAAACTGAAGTTTTTGCCTTAGCAGTACTTTAGCAGTATGCCTTTGATTTTGCATGTTTTACAACTGCCTCTGTCCTTCCACATAGTAATTACTCAAAGTTATATTCTGAATAGGAATAAATGATTTCTTCAGCTGAGAAAATTCTAGTTTGGTTAGTTAAGTAAATTTAATGTTTGCAAGAAGTTTTCTTCCCTTACAAACAATGGGACCATTATGTATAGAATTTTATTCTGATGGCAAAGGTCATACTAGAATTTGCCACTAAACTAACTTTATTATGTTTTTTCCCTTTTAAATTTCTTGGCTAAATGTATTCATTGTCCCAGTGACCAGACCCCACCTCCAGTTCTGGTTCTCATGCTATTTCTACCACATCAGTAGAGACGTGGACTCCTCAAAGTCACCCTTGTGGTCGGAATCCACTTCTTTAGAGCTCCTATTCATGTTGGTAATTGACCTCTTCCTATGACTTTTGAATGTTAATGGCATCTGGAGTGGTGAATCCTGTCCATCAGGTTTTCATTTACATGCCCAGATCCATCTTAGGAATTTTTATCTATAGCAGTTATTCCCTTATGGCATGCACATCTGAAATGCTAAGACCTGGACGTTAAAATTACTCCTTGATTGATGGGCTGCGAGTGGATGTTGTGTTAGCAGGTGTGAAACAATATTAGTTTTGTGTATCTCCAGCAGACCTCTTGGACGACCAGGTGCAATGTCAATGAGCAGTAATACTGTGAAACTAATTCTTTCTCTAAGCAGTGGGTCTCAACAGCGCGCTGAGAATATTCAGTAAACCAACAGATCTGCTGTCTTCGGTCTTTTGTTTTATTTACAGAGCACGGGCAGAACAGATTCAGTATAATTTGAAAAGACCTTAAGATTTTGGAATGGTAAATGAACACAACTTCAATTAATTATTTTTTTTTCTCTTTTAAATTTATTTTTACAGGCTGCATTTTGATTCATTGTACACAAATGGGGTACAACTTCATTTCTAGGGTTGTGCACAATGTAGATTCACATCGTTCATGTGATCACACATGCACATAGGGTACTGATGTCTCTCTCATTCCACCATCTTTCCTTCCCCTGCCCCCTCCCCCTCATTTCCCTCTGCACATTCCAAAGTTCCTCCCAATTTAAAGTCACTGACTGAATTAACTCTTAGAAGACAGCCTGTCCCTTGAAGCTCTGAATCCAGGTGTTGACTTCTCTAACTATGACAATCCTAGGTGGCATTTTCTTCCAGTACAAGGCTTTTGAACATCTGTTGTGTGGTGTTGCCCTCTTGGCTGGATCTCCTAGGCAACCTGCTGCAGGTTCTCCATTGACACTGGCCGCTTGGCCAGGCACTTGGATGTTCTGGAGGTGGCTTCTTTCCTCCATCCTTGTAGGCCAGCCTCTGCTAGTCTCATATTTTTCTTCTATGGCATCCTCACCTCTCTCAGGCCTCCTTGAATTGAAGCATGCGAGCCTTGCTCTGGGTTAGGTTTTGATTTAAGGGAACATTGTGGGTAGTTAGATTTTTCTGTCCAGACTACTAAAACATTTTTCGCCACAGCAATCTGGCTATTTTGCTTGCTCATCCTCTGTGTGTTAGCTGGAGTAGCAGATTGAATTGCCTTTAAGAACTACTTCCGCTTTGCCTAAGCAACTTGGTTAGCTGTTGGTGCAAGAGGTCTGCCAGGTCTTCAGCCTGTCTCAGTGCGGCAGGCCCGTCTCACTCCACTCAGTTGTTGCTGGTTTTGATTTTAAGTGAAAGGTGTGCTACTCTTTCTTTCCCTGGAGCACTTAGAGGCTGTGGCAGGGTTATGGATCAGCCTAATTTCAATCTTTTTGCTTATCATGGGAAGAGGGAAGCCCAAGCACAGGAAGACAGGAGAATGACTAGTTGACGGAACAGTCAGAGCACACACATTGACCAATTAAATTAACTATTTTATCCGGGTGCAGTTCTAGGCACCCTGAAGCAATGAGAACAATATCAGAGATCACAGTTTACCATAACAGACAATAATAATGAAAACTTTTGAAATGCTATCAGAATTACCAAAACGTGACACCGATACGTAAGTGAGCACTCGCTACAGAAAACATGGCGCCAGGAGACTTGCAGGACTCAGGGTGGCACACGCCTTCCTCTTGTGTGATAGAGCAGAGCTCCGGGAAGTGGTGTGTGTGGGTGTTTGGTGCTATGTAGCTGGAGGGGTCTCATCCTGGATAATAACAGGGAGATGTACAATCTGATGACAATCCGTTTGGTGATGCCCCCTGTGTGCACATACCCACAGGGCATTCCAGGGTGGGTCTTAATTGCTTCACTCTGTGAAGGTTTCATGGAGAACTGTGAAGAATTCCATCTGGAGTTTGTTCAGGAAAAGACCTCTCATGTCAAGCATTGTATCATCCTTCACATCGTCACGTGTGGTACAGTGATGCTTTGGTCGATGATGTGACAGTGAGCATTTAGGATTACGATGCAGCTGAAAGATTCCCATGCTGAGTGCTGCGGTGGCTCTCTGACGACACAGCCTTGGATACTCAGGTTTGTGGGGTGCAGGTGTGAAGTGAGGGCTGTGTTTCCAGCTGCATTCCAATAGTTAAGTGTCTGATAGTGAATGATAGGAAATGGCGCTGTTCCTGGTTCATGTATTTGCTCTCACATACGTTTCTTGTTATTTTGGGGTACAATTCTCTCTACTTAAGAAACAGTGCTTGAAAACAGCGCGCCCTTCTCACGCTCCTGGTGGCTACTGCGTCTCCAGGCTTCATTTTCTCCTGAAATTGATTTAATCTCCTTTTGGTTTATTCACCATGGCTGGTAAGTGACAGAGCCCACAGCTGATGTGGCCAGCAGGAGGCCACATTGAGCGATTGGCCAGGACACAAAGTTAAAAGGGATTAAGCACAGTGGTGGAAAAGCAGTGGGGCTACTGCTCCCCACTTGGGTGTGGCCCGTTCCACCAGCACCCTGATCTGAAGGGACGAGGACAGTGATGGGAGCTTAAAGGATCTGCTTCATGGGAGGCAGAAAAACTAACAGAAATTTGAGGAGGACCTGGATCACACATGGAGAAACCTCGCATGACTTAGATGGAACGGCAACATTTGTGTGAGATGAACATGTGATGTTGGAAGTAAAGTCTGTAATTTACTACTCACTAGGGGTGGTTGAGACCATGCAAATTGTCATTCATTACTTAATGTGTGTGACTGGTGCTTCTGGGGGTGCTGATGTGAAGGAGCGGAAGGATTTGGGGAACCTTTAGATAAGCTGATGGTTGAGGAAAATCGCTTACCAGAGCAAATCTTCAGTGTGCTTGGAGCCTGTTTTGCACATCAGTGAAACTGCCTTAGCACACACTGCTTAGTACTTTGTAGGCCTTGAAGGATACACAGGATCTGTGAGGATGGAGATCCAGACGCTGTGGCCTTTTGATTACCATCTCTGGGTTTTGGATGTTGGAGGAGAGTTGGTTTGGAGAAATGCAGGGCTAAACTGCTCTGGCCAGGATGAGAATGATTAGGAACTGTCAGCCAGAGAAGAGTCAAAGGGATACAAAGAAGAATATAGTACTAAGAGGGGAAAGAGAAAGTGGTGGGGAAAATTCCCACAGCAGCAAGCGGCCACCAAGTTTAAAAACAATAAACTCCTTGAGGTCAGAGGTTGTACTTTATGAATCCCCTTATCTCCAGCCACTAACAAATGCCGATCATTTACTAGGATTAAGTAAATGTTTTTTGAATTGAGTCAGTTCATTCAGCTTAATGGATTTACACAATGACCCTATTAGGTCAGGAGAATTTCCTGTTTACGTATGATGATATCAAGCTTCCGAAAATTATTAGAGACAGACTGGGAAGTATTGGAATTCAGATATGTTCTTCATAAGTAAAAACTCATAATATTCCCATTGCAAATAGATATTTCAAAATATGTTTTTGGTCCTATGAGAAAGTTGAGAAAAGAAGGGTCCCATGGTTAAGGACTTTTGGGAAATCCCATAAACATGGTCACATTGCACCTCCTGATCTTTCTTAGACATATTTAATATTTTAAAAAAAAATCTCTGGAATCGTTCATTTGAACAATTGTAGTAGCTTTGTTCTCAGCAGCATTTCTCTTGAGGGTTTTACTGCAGTCTTCCTTTTTCTTAGGTAGGTGGTTTTTTAAAAGATGTACTGGCAGGAAGTAATCACCATCCATCACAGCAGAGAAGGGTCCATCACTTCCCGCAGCGTGACGACCAGAGTTATCGCGTTCTGGAAGGAAATAATCCTAGCTTACAGGAAGCTGTTAAGAAAGCACCAATTGGCAGTTTATAAGCTTTCAGTACTTGTTAGGTTATTTATGTAGAGATTAATTACCTACCTACATTCATATCTCCTAGAATGATAGGATCCTTAACTGGAAACATTTTTAGCAACGGTCACTTCCCTGAAATACAATGGACAAAAGTTGGATTATTTTAACTTTATTGCTCCAAATATTTATCGTTTGGTTTTGTCAAGTTTTGTATTTGCGATTATGAAAGTCTTTTAAAGACATTATTCTGATAAGCATTAAAACATGCATGACTGCTTCCTTCCTTAAATTTCTAAAGGTCACACTGTTGGGGAAGTCAGCAATACTACAGTAATTAATTGATTCTTGAATAACAGGTGGGTTGTGGAAATTGTGCTTTATAAATGGTTAGTTCTCGGTAAAATATCAAGTTTAAATATTCTTTCTGGTTACAGATAAGGTGTTTGATAATCACAGGCTTCTAGCATCATTATTGATAAAGCATGAGAGAAAAATCCACAGGATATACTCACAATGAAGTGTTAACAAAGCCTACTTAACAAAGTCATGATAATTTATTCTGAATTGTGTTAAGTTGATTTGGAATAAAACAGTTTATTTTAAAAGATCAGGCAATCGAGACAAAATATATATTAGGATTCTGGCCTTTGCATCATATCATATGCAGTTTTTTTCCATAGAAAATCTGCCATAGCTACCAAACCTTCCCAAGTTAGAAAGGAAAAAATAAAATTCACTTTACATTGAGGAAAACATCTTTTTTTTTTTAAAAAAAAATGAATTTATTGATTTTAACTAACTACATATGTACATCAAATATTGATAATGTATGGCATTTATTTTAAGAATTGAAGAATAAACAAGAGAAATTAAGAGATATTGGTTGAGCAACTATTATTTTTAGGTTATTTTTAGGTTAACCATATTTGAGATGTAAATTGTTGTATTTGAAAAGTGTCAAAAAGGCTTGGTCACAGATCCAGTACCCAAGATATTAGACATTTAATAAATTATTGTTGATAGATGAAGCAGAAAAAAGAAACAGTCTAATGATATAAAAATGCAAAGAGCAATTATCAAAGAATTCAGGAAAGTGAACTATCAAAATGAATTGACATAGGAAACACATCAAATACAGTGGGAATTGGGTTTTGAGGGTGAGCATATTTTTTTTTTTCACATGGATAATAAGAGAGACCTCTAAGGCAGGGGCTAATGCTCCAAACAAACATTTGGAGATACAACTGTGTGTGGCAACGGGAGCAAGGGGAGAGGTGGAACAGGTGCTGGCTGGTCTGATGGAAGGGAAGGTGCCAGGTTGGAAATTAAGACTGTAAATACATATTAGGGAACTTTGTAGAGGAATTCAACTGCAAGGCAGGGAGAATCTCGTAAGGCGTTCATCTTAGCCTTTCAACATTGTTATCATTTTTCCATTCATTAAGAAATGCTTACAGACTAGATGCGTTTGTCTCCAGGCAGGAACAGCCTGGAGGAGCCCTCTGGACCTGCGGGCTGCTGAGAGCAGGGACCTGGTGACAGGGTTGCAAGGAGGGAGAGATGAGATGGCACTTCAAAGGGACTCCCAGGACCAAACTTTGTGACGATTATTAAAATAGCAAATTGAATATAAGATGAATATGGAGAAATCTTCACTTCTGCACATGTTATTAAAGATATGACTTAGAGCAGCAATGGCAATAAAACACTGAAATACCAAGAATCAATCTGAATGCTAGTGAAAGCCTGGGAATGTTATCAAATCTACTTTGTCTGGCAGCAATGATAATAAGGACTTTTAAATAGGGGTGACAAACATAGGCAGGACTCTTGTGAAGAAAATAAAAAAAATTTATTAAAAGAGAGTAAAGCAAAAATGGATGAAGAACTTCTCATTAGGTATCATAACATTGTCCCTCTTTCTGAAAACCTTCGATCACCACTGTGCAATTCCAACCACAGTGCCAATAATCTTTTTCTAACTTGAAAAGCTAATATTGAAACTTATACATACACATAAATGGGGGGGCTTTCTGGCTTTTAGGTAAAAAATATATTTTATGTAGCAACCGAGGGGCTGCATGCTTTTGGCTAAATGGTAGAGAAGCTCAACAAGAGGACAGAAAAATGGAACCCAAGATCAGTTCCAGGCCCTTGCAAGAATGGGACATTGGATGAATGGGCAGACCGATTAATAATAGCTATTCATCAGAAGGAAAATTCCTAAGATGATCCTTATCTCACATAGGACACAAAAATAAATTGATTCGTCTAAGTTAAAGACAATGTCAGAGGCAAAACTTTAAAATTTCAACAGAAAATAAACATCATCTTGGAGAGGGATTCCCTAAACCAATCAAAGAAGCAAAAATCCCAAGGGCAACTTTGCTGAGTTGAATTACATTCAAATTGAACTTCTGTTCAGCAGTGGAGTTGTGAATAATCTATGAGGAGTTTTAACAGTAAGGAAGGGACATTATGTCTAAAGTATGAAAGAGCAAAAGGCATGGTTAGGTACTTCCTAGGAAATAAATAGATGGCTCATATAGAAAGTGGGAACACTCAATAGTAAGTCATCAAAAATGCTAATGGAAACCAAAATGAGACATGTGTCCGCACCTAATGCACTGGTAGAAAGTGAACGCATCTGCAACCTGTAGGGGCGTGAAACTGGAGAACGGGGGACTCTGCTTTGAGAACACAAGTTGGCACAGTCTCTTGGGAAGACATAACCGTATCACCTCGTGATTCACACCCAAGCTTTAACACCAACCTTGAAATTTCCCTGCGAGGTATATACCACATAAAAAACGTTTTTAAGATATTTGTAAGGAGAGTGTAATTCCATTCCCAGTAATGTTGATAGTCAGAAAAAAACTGGAAAATGACTACCATGTGTTCCTGGGAAAATAGATACAAACATTTTGGTAAATTCATATAATCCAATGCCACACAGCAGTGACACAGAGAACCATAGGGATGGAAATTAACAGGCTCAGGAAAAAATGTTGGATGGAATTCAGCAAAAGCAAGAAGTCAGTGAGGAATATATACGCTTCGTCAAGGTCTTCCTCAGGGGTACACACCCCGGGGACAACAGGCAGGAAGAATAGGGAGTAAAGAACATTGAACACAAACCACGTTCCCTTGGTGGAATGAGGAGATGCACCAGGGCTTCCAGGGCACTGCCAGTGATCTGCCTCTTATGCCCTGTGAGCAGAACTGCTTCCTCTAACATATGATTTGTCAAATACGCACCCATTTGTTTTAAGTGATAAATAAAATGCCGATCATCACAGAAAATGTGAATTTCAACATAGAGCACTCTTAAAAAAATGGCATGATTTTTGTGGGGCGATTTATGGTGATAGTTGAATAATTCATTGGATGGCACAGGCTATATTGTTGTCTAAAAGTTTTTGGAAATGTCAAGAAAATCTTCCTAGATTTAGCAAGCATCAGCACAAGGTTGATAGGGTAGCAGGACAACCTGTGAACCTGCTGCCCAGGGCTTTCACTGTGGGCCTCCTATTGTCACAGCACAAGCATGGCAGGTCTTACGGTGCCTCCAGGTCCAGCTCCTGGGAGACCTGACCTGGTCTGAGTGGCCTAAATGTGTCCTTCGTTCTAACTGCTTAGCTTCTGATTCAATGGTGCCCTGCATCACTGCCACGCTCCTTCACATTTTGGTGCAAGGGTATTATCTCTACCTTCCCTGGACAACAGGCTTTTTCAAAGCAGAATCCACCTGTTTTCCGTACACATGGACACCTAAATCGAAGTCTATGCAGAGGGATTTCTGCATCAGCCTGTGTGGAATAAATGAACAAAGACCTTGATAAGCCAGCAAACACTTGGAGGGAAGGGCCGACTTTTCACTAGTTGCACTCATAGGTGAGAGTGGTGCAGATGATGTCCTGAAGTCAGGACTTTTCCTCAGTGGGATCAGTGGGCCCTTGTGCTGTGGATGATCCAGGACCCATGGGTCTTTGGGGTGTTCAGAAAAAGATACCCAAAGAGTGGCGCTTTGACAAGCAGAGAGGCCTCAGTACCTCCCTGTCCCCATGTCCCATGTCCCCCGCTTGGTGCTCCCTGTCCTCTGCAGGGGGTTCGCAGTTGGGTTGGGCTAGTGTGTAACTGCCCTCCTGTGATTTCCCTCTCCACTACCTTTTCTTTCTTTTTCCCTTTCACATTTTAATAATGCATGTGCCTGTTTTCCTATTTAATCTGTCCCTGTCGACTTATTGCAGCAACCTTCCAGTGGGCAGAGGGAATTTCCCTTTGCTCTGACTGCTCAAGGCATGAGGCACCAGCCACATTTGGCTGCTTCCTTGCATGCGATTGAAGTTGATGGCATGCTCTCTGGGAGTCCTTCTGGAACATTCCGGTTGCTCGGGATTCTTCTGCCATGACTTTATCATACTGTAGCCACTCTGAGACCTTCTTTTGTTTTCATTTGTTGGGGCAGAATATTGGTCCCTTGGAGTACTTCACACTTGTTTTTCTTCCGTTAATATAAGTGAACTCTCAGTTCCCTTGGCCTTAAGGTCAGTCCGTCCAACAGCCATGCCCCAAATTGTGACAAGATATTATCTGCATTAGGGTCTCAATATTCAGAATTCTTAACGTCAGGCCCATAATTTCCCTGAAAGAAGCAAAACCACATCACCCACTGTAACTCTCCACCCATTCCCTTGGCCTCCAGGAGACCACTCTGGACCATCCCCGATGTGTGTGACAGGACGTGACCTCAATGCTCCCAGTGATGGGCCTGCACCTTTCGTCCACTTGGTCATTTGGGATTGCTCTCCTCCTGCAAGCCTCCTTACCTGTCACCTGAATCTTCAGTTTTCTTAATTTTTCTGTTTCTGTGTAATTTCAGGAAATTTTGACCATTTTTACAGGTAAGCATCAGCAGTGTAAGTGGCCAACCAAGGGAATTTGGTCCACCATCACTTTTGCCAAAGCCAAAGAAGCCAAATGACTCTGAAGTGTAAACAGCCTCCTCCTTTAAGGCTGCACTTAGGTTCCCACGGGCACTTGTCATCCCCTTGGTTTCTTTCTTTGTACTGAAGCTGCTGTGTATTGACTGAAAACTGTGATACAGCAGGTGTTCCTGGTTCTCGCTTTGGGACAATCTCTAAGAAGCTAGTGAGAACTATGTGGTGAGAGTCGTCTCAGCCCCAGTGGGGCTCTGCTTCCTTGAGTTAGCGAACCCCACGCGGAGAAAACAAAGAGCTAGAAGTAAACTCATAGTAAAGCTTGTGTTTTAAAACACCTAGTTTGGTGACAGCAGCACATTTATTCATTTACTTGACATTTTCTTTGTGTTCTGGGGTTTTCATTTTCAGATTTCCTATTCATCTTAATTCTTTCTGTGATCATGTCCTTCCAGACCAAATGGTGTGTCCCTGCCTTGCTCCAAAGCACACAGCACCATCTCGTGCACACACCTGTGGGGACATACATTCATGCAAATACTCACATGCATGCCTGCACACATATGGGTGCCTGTGTACACACAAGCAAGTGTGTGTACACACACCCACATACACATACATACACACACACATGTTCATTAGACTACAAAGAGCACCTTGATATAAATTACAACTATTTAGCAGGTTCAAATTCCAAAAGTTGCAAATGTTTTAGAAAATGACAGAGATTCTAGAATAAATATGTTAAGTTTCAAATTTTTCACCAACAGTATCTTTTCAAATTAAACTTTGGTAAGTACACAAAAACAAATGGAATCCACAAATAAGCTTTATGAGTTATGATGAAACAAGCATTTGTCTGAACTTATCAAAGTCAAGAAGTGGAATGAGTTCGGAGCCCTGGAAATGTCGCCTCTCTCTTCTCCTCACAGGTAACAACAATCCTGAAATTCATGTTCCGCGTTTTCTCTTTATGGATTCACTGCCTGCAGGCACCTGAGTAAGGATGATAGTTCCGTCTCTTCCCGGCAAGTGTGGTGGATGCGGTGTTTCCCTCTACATGGCCTCTTGGCCATACATTTCTGAGTTGTCCATGTCATTTTTATTTTCATTTCCGTAGCATCAACACTATGGCTGTAAGTAGGCCATCCGTTCAGCTGGCTTGGGACCTTGGCTGGTTTGGAACTTCAAGCCCTTACTGGAGAGCCGTGGACAGGTTTGAGCTTGCCTCTTTGGTTTGCTGTGCACAGGTTCCTCTGGGGAGATAACTAAGGGTGCAATTGCTCAAAGGTGAGCTTGCTGTATACTTTGTATACATTGGGACACCCTGAGAACTGAAGCATGTTATAAAGCACTTGACATTGTGAGCTTTAAGTTGTGTTTATTAATTACTATGAACTAAATGCTTAGATCTATCTACCACTAATTCCTATGTAGATATAGCACCCATGATAGGGTGGTAGTGGAAGGCAGGGCCTGTGGAAGCCATCAGGGCATGGGGGAGCCCTCGTGAAGGATTGCTGCCTCTAGGAAAGGGAATCCAGGAAGCTGTCTTGAGATCTATCTGCCATGGAAGGTTCAAGGAGAAGACAGGTCCTCACCATGCAGACACCCTAGTCTTGAAGTGTCAGTCTCCAAAACTGAGAAATAAATCACTGATTATAAGAAAGTCTTTCCAGAATTTCATTTTCTTGTCAGGTATCAAAAAATAATATGGAGTCAATAGGGAAATTATAGAAAATAAAATTAATACCAAGGACATTTTGACAGTCTGAAATGTAGGTCTACAAGAAGCCCCAGAAAATAGAAGAAATAGTTTGAAACCATATTCCAAAGGATGAAGAGAGAGTAAGAATTTTTTAAAATAATAGGTGGATGGGTATGTAAAGACCTTCAGATCAAAACTGCTACTAACTAAAAGTTATCATGGATGAAATAATAATTGTATGTAATAAACTTCATATAAATCAAGATCTAAAATTTCAATCCAAATTTCTAAGAAAAGCCTTAGTAACAAGTGGAAAATTTAAAAGACAATGATTTGGGATTAATATTTGTAAAGTGCCAAGAAGAGTATCTGTATCATTGTAAATACCGAGTAAAATACTTTTTGAAAATAAATAATACAAATTTTGAAAATATGTTTAGTGTTATTGATTTAAATAAGAGTCTACTGGAAATTGGTCAAGTAAATCCAAAATATTAATTATGTAGCTGAATTGAACAACATAATTATATTAACTACACAGAGCACTGACCCCAATAAACACACTCATATTCTTTTTAAGGCAGCACATTTTAAAATTGATCACATTCAAGGTCACTGGGAAGTCTCAGATGATGCCATAAAAATGATACATAGGGTGGAAAACTTTCTCCCCACCATGAAAATACAACCTTAAATTAAAGTAATGACACCTTAGATATTTTGAAGGCACCCTTTACTAGAGAAGTCGTGGATTAGAGTGGGTGTCCAAATGGAATTTAAAACCCAAACCAATACAATTCTCATGTTAAATCCACAGAGTACACTTAAAAGTGTTGTTTAAAGATGAATGTATATCCATTCCCCCATTTATTAAAATCATGAGAGTTTTTAATCACATCTACACAATAAAAATGTTGTTCCAAAAGTTAGAAACACAGAAGAGAATAAATGCAGAAATGGAAATCATAAATGCAAAAATATAAACTAAATAGAAAACAAAGTACAATAAAAGAGAAAGCTGAATCTGAATGTACTAAAAAAAATACAAATTCAAGAAGGGGAAAAATGTACAAATAAAACTTAAGGCAGCAATATAGTGTTCCTAATTATAGGCTGAAAATAGATATAAATTTAAATAATTTTATCATTAGTCCTATATTTCTTTTTTTCTTTTTTAATATTTTTATTATTTATTTTTAGTTTTACAAACTGCATTTTGATTCATTGTACACAAATGAGGTACAACTTTTACAAGGTTTCTATGGTTGTACGCTTTGTGGATTCACACCATTCATGGAATCACACATGTGCATAGGGTAATGATGTCAGTCTCATTCCACCCTCTTTCACAGCCCCACCCCCTCCTCCCTCTCATTTCCCTCTACATAATCTAAAGTTCCTCCAAATTGAAAAAATACTAGGACTGGTTGAGTTTTATGCATAGTCCCCTTTCAGTTCAGAGATAAGGAGAAGGAGGCCATCAAGGTGTAGGAGATGATATTTAACTGATGATAGAGATAGGTAAGGGAAGGACAGACCCAGCCTTACCCACCTGAGGAAATATCAAATGTGGTCTAATGGGTTTTTCAGGAAGTTGATGTATGTAGGATACAGAGTACAGAGGTCACATTTATCTGTTCATCTAGTCACCAGATATTTATTGAGGCCCTGTGGAATGTGTGATAATTAGGCTCTGAGGATATGGAAGTTAACTAAGGGTCAGAGACCCTGTCCTTATGGAGCACCCATTTTGGTGGATGCTGGGATCTAAACCAATGAGCGTGCGTATACGCGTGCAGACCTCAATATATGTACACATTCATGTGTGGTAGATGAATAGAAAATGGTTCATGGAGCATCAGATTCTCAGGAAGCATAAATGCTCTGAGGCAGGTCACTCCCTGCCTAACTAGGAGAGCTACTGCAGGTCCTTCCTGAGCAGGTGCCACTGGGCAGGGGAGGGAATGGAGTGGTGGGCTCCTGGTGCTGTGGGAGGAGCATTCCACCAGACAGCGTGGCAGGGGAGACCTCTAAGTCCAGTGTGGCGTGGCCTCTCTGTGGTGCCTGGGAGGAGACAGACCCCAGAGCAGCCAGGGCTCCATTATGGAGCATCTATATGTCACAAGAAGGGCTGATGGAAAGCCAACAGACAGATTTGAACTGAGTGGGACAGGATTTGTGACAGTGTTTCAAGGATCACTTTGGACATGGCAGGATGCCATGGAAGATGGCAGACAGGTTAAGTAGCAGGCTAGTGCAGAGCTTGGGACCTAGGATGACCTGACCCTTGCCTGTCCCTCCAGCTTGTTCTCGTAACCAGGTCCCTCTACTCACCTGAATACATAGGTATATATTGGAAGCCTCTTGTTCAAATGGCCCCTTGCCCTTCCTGCCAAAAGACCAAGTTCCCTGGTACTTTTCATATTAATTTTATTCTCACTATTTAATCATTTGACTTGATTTTTGTGTGTGTATGTGGTGGGGGGAGCAACCTCTCCAAATTAGGCACACTCATCTAAAACTGCAAGCTCCAAAAATAAAACCACATCTCCAAGAGTGTCCAAAGCTAGATTTAAAAAGTCCAGGATGCAAACTTTTCTCTCTTCGAGTTGAATGTGCCCTGATCATCCACCTACATGTCTTTACTTTATAAAAGATTCTGTCACTGGTGGTTTCGTGACCTGTGTGTTATTAATTTGAAATGTTGTCTTTTAAGGTTTTTGTCTTAAGTCAGACTTCTCTAGAAATCAGCAGAGAGAGGGAGACTATGCAGGAGGTTGACAAAGGGGCACATGGGAAGCCCACCTGGAAGGGAGTAAAGGAACGGGACTGGGTTGAGGTGGAGAGGATGCAATTAGAGCCAAGTTCTCAGCAAGTTCAGAGCTGCTCTAATTTGAGAAAAGACACAATCTTCATGCTCCTGTATCACCTTGGGTGTCCCCCAAGTTACAGCCCTGAGCAAGGGTGCTCCCTTTGACCTAGGAGGACAGTGGCATGAGGCTTTGTGGGAAGCCAGCACCTTGTCCCAGGAGGGGACCTGGGCAGTATGCTGCTTGCTGACTCGTCTTTTCATGCAGAGATGATAAATAGCATGAGAGACTCTCGTGTCTCCTCATTCCAGAATTATTACTCTAAATCTGACTCTGAAAAATCACTCTGCTTGAGCACCCACAATTTGCCAAGGCTCAATGTCCTTCTTGCCGCTTCCATAGATGCTTGCCTTCTGGATGCATGTGCAGGCTGCTGAATTTATCACCTCCTTTTCTCTGAAGTGAACTCTACTTTGATTCTTTAATACTTTTTGGTGGAACCCAAAGATAGAAAACCCCAAGGTCTTTCCTATATCAAAAGCGATGTATCAAACAACGTAGGGACAGTACCTGTTCCACCAAGCTCATGTTTATTCTGCTGCTAGAAATTTTCCTGGGCTTTACAGCTGCATTTCCTATCACATGCTGCAGAGAGGGAGGAGGGAAGGGCTGTATACACGCAGCCCTGGACAGTGGCTTAGCCCTGAGCACAGGCTGGAAGCAGCAGCGGCCCTTCTAGCACGTGTTGAGGGTGTTCAGGTTTATGTGTGTTGCCTTGAGTGTAAATTAATGATTGATCCTTGGAGAAATGATGCATCAGCATTTCTGCAGCCTTATTTTGAGTGCAAAGGAGATACTTCCTTCTTATCTCTGTAAAAGATAAAAATAAGGAAGCAGAATTCCTACTGCAGAAGCCCTGTGGGGGGCTTTTAAATGAGGGAGGGTATTTATTTGCCTTGGCTGAAAATACGAATAGGGTGGAGTGAAATTTCCATGCCCTGCTTAGTAAGAATCATCATTATTCTATTTAATTTATAAGCTCCTTTAAAGACACGTTATGTCATTGTACACTGGTGTCTGAAGTATTGGGCATTTTTTTTTTGAACAGTGTGTCTTCTATCACCTATTATCAGGAAAAGATGGTCGCTCTCTTCTTTGAGTTCACTTGGCAGTTCTGGTCATGAGTCAGTAGCATGTTTTGGTGAGGACATTCTGCAGGTCAACAGGGAAGCTGTGTGTCAGCTTCTGACACGATTTGAGAGAGAGAAGAGGGAAGATGTGGAGCAGGCACAGCAGGCCTGAGCTTGCGTTTGGGTCGCTGAAGCAGGAGGACAGCTCCAGATGGGTGCTGTGTCCTGCAGGAGAGCCGGCGACTCACAGGGCCGTCGCAAGAAAAGCTGAGGTTCTGCCAGTTTCAGGAACACGTGATCAAATGGCTGGTGGAAAAGGGAGGAATGACACTTGTAGTTTAGCAATCATTGGTTGGATTGTTCCCGCTTTGCAAGAAGGGTAGAGAGAAGTGCTGCAGGGGCTGAGGCCATTAGAGAAAGATGGAAAAGAGAGGCAGAAAGAGGCCCGGGTCATGTTAAGGCCACGGTTGGGATTTTCAGTCTCCAAATCCCTTATGGGACCTCCTCTGTGCCAGCACAGGACAGTTACTCATCCATCTGCTAAAGTAGTGACTTCTTTGCATTTGCATCCAATGCAGTCCCAGACTTTGAGCAAGACTACCATCAACACTTCTCGTGACTTGTGTCTTTGCAGTTGAATTTTGATTGTTGAGTGAATGGTTGTGTCATTTTAAAATCTGGTGAAAACACAAAGAACCGTGGGAAAAAACAAGCTTTAATGTGAGAGTAGCGGAGGCAGGAACTGTTCCTTGGTCTCCCCAGTGAGGCTCTTCCCCGCCTGAACCCCCACAGGAGCACGGTCTCTGTCCCTTCTGGACTGTGTAGATAAGGCAGGGGTTTGATCCCCATGGACATGCACACCTTCTCTTTATTTTCCTGGAGAACCAGGGTTAGAGTGGGAGACTCTGTGCTAGATTCACACCAGCAAGGATCCCTACGAGGTGCATGTAGGGATTATCCTGAACTTGGAAACAGTAGCCTGATCATTGAACAGCACTGTGGAAATGACTTAAAATAAAATTGATCCTGGGCGTGGTGGCACACTCACGCCTGTAATCCCAGCGGCATAGAAGGATCAGGAGTTTAAAGCCAGCCTCAGCAAAAAGCAAAGAGCTAAGCAACTCAGTGAGATCCTCTCTCTAAATAAGATATAAAATAGGGCTGGGGGTGTGGCTCAGTGGTGCATGCCCCTGAGCTCAATCCCCAGTATAAAAATAATAATAATAAAAATAGAAATAAAAATAAAATTGATAACTCAATGATACTTTATTAAATAAAACAACAAAAAAATGCAGCTATTCTGGTTGAGAGGGTGGATGGAGGCTGAGAGTCATGCTGCCGTCAGCCCTCTCCAGGCTGCGACCTGTTCCGACCGTAATCCCTCCAGCATCTGACCAGGTCCTTGGGTCCCTAGGAACAAAGTTTTAAGACTCTGTGATGGAGGACATTGGATAAGCTTACACATATCTGCACATAATATGTGTGTGTGTGTGTGTGTGTGTGTGTCTGTGTGTGTGTTCAATGCCATTGTTACAGTTTGGATGTGAGATATCCCCCAAAAGTTCATGTGTAAAAAAATGCAGAAAGATTTATAGGAGAACTGATTGGACCTTGAGTTCCTTAATCCCACCAGTGGATTAATCCTGTGATGAGATTAGCTGAGTGGACGCTGAAGGCCGGTAAGGTGTGACTGGAGGAGGTGGGTCATTGGGGGTGTGCCTTTGGGGTATATATTTTATATCTGGTGAGTGAAGTCTCTGTCTCTGCCTCTGATCATCAGTGAACTGCTTCCCTCTGCCACCTCTCTCGCCATGATGTTCTGCCTCACCTTGAGTCCCAAGGAATGGAGCCAGCTATGTATGGACTGAGAGCTCTCATACCCTTAGCCCCCAAATAAACTATTCTTCCTCTAAAATTGTTCTTTTCAGGTCTTCTAGTCAGAGCAGTGGAAAGGTTGAGTAAACAGCGACCTAGGTATATAAAATGCTGCAATATTTAGAAGGGAATTCTGTGGCTGTTTGGGAGGGACACATTCTCACTCCCTACAGACATACATTCTGTAAACAAAAGCTCTCAGGATGCTGCTAACCAAGATTAGACCTGCCGAGAGGTCCAGTCTAGCAGAAAGAAGCTACATGGAAAGACCTAGTGAAAGACAGCTTGCCATTAGTTTTGGGTCAACCTGGTACATTTTGCTAATGAATTATCATATAGGTCACTGGGAGGTCATCGGAAGTGTTTGCTCAGAAAAGCAGTGATGGGGGTCATTTTGCGGGAAGGATGGTATGGCAACCCTGCATGGTTTGGCTCAGCAGCAGAAGTCTGGGACCAGTTTAGAAGTTTCTGAAACAGAAGTTTCTGAAACATAGGCTAATAAGCTTGTAAACTAGTGAACCAGCAGTGGGACCAAACAGAAGGGTCTGTCAGAGACATTTTAGAAGTAGCTGTCTACAGGGCATCACTACTGTCTAGATTCTGAAAGACAAGGGAGAGAGGAGTTTAAACACACTTTGGAGGTTGAAAGCTTGGATATCTCAGAGGATAATGGCTCCAGAAGGCAGAAAAGATCCCTGGATCTATGTGAGAAAGAAATATGAATGCGTAGAAACACAGGGAGCTACTGTCAGGCTCTTGAGAGCTAATTTTTGTGCAGGAATAGAACAATTTGGGTGGAGAGTGCTTCTCAGACACCATCATTACAGCCACACAGCTCAGAGAGACAAGGAGGCTCTTCCTCAATGGAGGAAGATGCCCACCTGTATCCCAGGGGCTCAGTCTCTTGCCTTCCTGTCCTGCATTAGATTCTCTTGCATTAACCACACCCCTGCACGTGTTGATTCTCCACAGACATGATTGTACAGAAATCTTCAGCTGCAGAATTGTAGGCTACATGGTAGACCAAGTTAAAAAAGAAACTTGCAGATTCCATAGGCTTCATTATAAAGCTGTTTTTTCTTAACCTCTAAAATTTAAAAGATTTTTTTTGTCATTGTTAAGTACAAAGTTTGCAAAAAACGACATTCCTGCATTTGTGCGATTCATGGACTTATTCAATATCATGATTATAGACAGAAAAAAGGAATTTGGAAAACCAAAGCTATCATCCTAAAATAGGATGTGTATACAGTGATCCTTCACTTGCGTACCTACTATTCATAGGATAAATTGCATATAAATATTCACAAAATGTGTCCCACTGAAACTCCAGTCTCTAACCATCCTTCCAACCAATTCTGTGCCCCCTCCACATTGGATTCACCTTTTTGTGGAACGCTCCTTTCAGCTGCTTTCTTTGGATGTGATACTCCTTACATCCAACATTTCTTCTAATTTTGAAACCGAACCCAAGTGTTATTTTCTGTGGTCTCTCTGGGAATTCTTCAGGATTTAAATTAAATGTTGACCTGTGGTGTCTTATTTTCTGCTTTAACATACAGTGCATCAGTGTGCTGTTAGGTATTTATGGGAGTGGCCCAGTTGGTCCATCTGATCTACCTCGTGATGAGCTTCTCATTCAGGGCTCCAGCAGAAAACACTAAGAGGAATGGCGTCTTCATAAAATTATTATTGAGAGGTTATGATACATCAGGAATTGCTCCTACATTATCTCATATTATCTCAGAGCAATATCTCCTATGGTAGAAATTATTATCCCTCATTTACAGGTGCAATGTCATTTCATAGACGCCTAGTGACTTGTCTAAGATCCTGCACCTTGAGAGCAGTTGAGGAATCAAACCCCACTTTACTGGACCCCACAGGCTTTGCTCTTGAACATGCTTATATAAGTTTCCTTTAAGGGAAGTCCTGCTTCTAGAGATTTATTAAACGATGGGTGCATTTGTAATGGTGGGGTGAACCTCTGACAGCTCTGGCATCCAGGCTTCTTAGGTACATATTTGTACAACAGATTAGGGTCAAGGCTATTCCCACTGCTAATTTTATTTCTTTTTTTTTAATTTTTAAATTTGTTCTAATTCTACACGACAGTAGAATGCATTTATACATTTTGATAAATCATATATAAATGGAGTATGATCTCTCATTTTTCTGGTTGTACATATTGTAGGATCACATGGGTGATGCAGTCATATATGTACATGAGGTAATAATGTTTGTTTCACTCTAC
>JAJEJO010000145.1:1095880-1108988 GCA_020662805.1 Glaucomys volans | reverse complement strand
TTTTTTTTTTTTTTGCGGTGCTGGGGATTGAACCCAGGGCCTTGTGCATGCGAGGCAAGCACTCTACCAACTGAGCTATATCCCTAGTCCCCTGAGGCCTTTTGATGACATCCTTTTAATACTAGCCTCTTCATGTTTTTCTTGAGTGTTTTCTTAAAAAAAACAAATTTGTTCATAATAAGCATTAAAAAATGAATATTTAATGAACATTCAATGAATACATAAGTGAAGTTTTTGCAATGGGTCCTCATATTTGTAACCTGCATTCAGAGAAACAGAGCATGTGTCCCCATCAAGGGATATTTCCTGGCAAGAGCAGCTGTTTTCCTGACCTCTGATAGCATAGAATGGTTTTGAAGTGTACACAAGTGGAATCACACACATGCACTCTCTATCTGTGTGTTTCTGGTTGACATTATGTTTCTGACATTCAGCTCTATCATTGCAGATAGTTGCAGAGTGCTCTTTTGCACAACTTCGCAGAAGTTCAGTATCTGTACACTATTTTTCCACTCAGCTCTCGGTAAGTGTATCTTTAGTTTTTTGATGTTTTAATATAAATCATACATACAAGGCCCTGGGTTCAATCCCCAGCACTGCCAAAAACAAAACAAAACAAAACAAAACAAAACAAAACGAAACAAAGCAAAACAAAGCAAAACAAACAAACAAACAAAAAACATAAACATTTTCTCTGGCCTTTTGGTAACTGTGAATGCATTTCTATTGGAAATCTGCCAATAGGTAGAATCCCTGGGCCACAGGGACTGTACATACTCAAGTCAATTTGTCACTGCCTACAAGTGGTTTTCCACAGTGAAGGTGCCACTGAACATGCTCCCAGGATGTCTGAGAGGTCTAGTGGTACTGCATTCTCATCTAAACTTGCAATCTGCTTTCTGCTTCTTCTCTTCCAATTTTATCCATGCTGATGGGAATATAATTGTACGACTCTCTGGTTTTTGCATGTGTCTAAGGTCTAGTGAATTTGAACACATTTTATTTATTTATTTCACCATTTGATTATGTTCATGTGAGTTGCTTGCACATATTTTTGGTCATATTTTAATTTTCTCATCGTCTCTTAGAAATGACACATTGCGACTGCAAGTCCTTTGTCGGATACTACAAATTGTTTTGAGTCCATTGTGATTGAGCAAATCCATGAGTGGGTGACTAGGTCATATGGTAAATGCTGAATTTTATAGCTTGCTGACACAGTAGTTTTCAAACAATAGTACCCAATACGCATGCCCACCAGCAGTGCCTTGTAGTTCTGATTTCTGCACATTCTTGCCAAAACTGGTAATGTCAATCTTTTCAGCGTTAGTTATTCTGGTGAGTGGTTTTAAAATGCTTTTCCTTAACTTCTGGATGATTTTATACATCTTTTTATGTGTACAATGGGCATTTACATATCTTCTTTTGAATTGTCTGTTTTTATTGTATTATTTGTGTTATTGTTATGAAATTACAAGATACAAGCCCTTTGTCAGATTTATGTTGTGCACACATTTCCTCCAAGTGCAGCTTGGCTTTAAATGTGTTTTTTGAAGTATGTGAGGGATAAGTCTATTTGCAAAATTGTCTGGTTCAGGGTACTCAGACATCTGGTCAGATATTATTCTGGATCTTTCTGTAAAAGTGTTTGTTCCACAAGATTCACATTTAAGTCAGTGGACTTGGACTAAGGCAGATCACCCTCCTTAATGTGGATGGGCTTAAACCAATCACTTGACGCCCTTAGGAGACCAAAGACTGACCACTTCTGAGCAAGGAGGGATTCTGCTAGTAGTTTGCCTTTGGACTTGAACTTCACATATTCCCTGGTTCTCCAGCCTGCCTACGGATGGGGAGAATTTGGGTTTACCAGTCTTTTTCGTTTCCAGAAGCCAATTATTTAATCCCCCTTTCTCTCCCCAACCCCCAAAGTTGTCCTTTTATATCTGTGGAAGATGCATTCCAGGACCAGCTATGGACATTAAAATTCCTTGATGCTGAAGTCCCTTGTATTAAATGGTATTGAATTTGCATATAATTTTACAACCTTCCATATACTTTAAATTATCTCTAGATTGCTTACGATATCTGGTACAATGTCAATCCTGTGTAAAGAGTTGCTATTATTGTATAGGAGCTAATAACAAGATAAAAGACATAATAACAGGATAACAAATCTGTACAATTATCTTTGCAAATATTTCTGATCTGGGTTTGGTAGAATGTACAGGTGTTGAAGCTGTTGATACAAAGAGCTGACTGTGTACACACACACACACACACACACACACACACACACCCCTGTGGAGCCAACAGGTGATTCAAATCTCACTTGGCTGCTAGCCACTTACCCAGGAATCTCACCCCAGCCCCAAGCCCTGACGACACTAAAACCCAGAGCAAGCAGTGAACTTTCTTGAGAACCCTGTGCTCCTCTCCCAGAGTCCTCAATTACATAAGTAATAAAGCTTGTTCCCTTGTGGTACATGGGCACGTGGCCTTGCCAGTCTTGACATATGGACCAGTCAGCAGGGGTGCCCATCTGCCTGTGGGTGGCTGCAGCTGTGGGTGTGGCCCTGTCCACTGCCCACTGTTAGCATGGTATGGTCTCCATGTTTATGTTCATCTTATCTCTCTCCATATGTAAGCATAGCTCCCCTGCATAGCCTTTATTCAAGACGAGATTTTAAATCTATTTTGGCAGCTTCTATCTTTAAGTTGTTTTCCATCAAGATTTTATCTCATTTTTCATGCATCTGCAGGCTTTAGATCTACCACTTTGTTTTTGTGGTCCTTTTATCTCCTCTGGATTTTTGCTTCTCCTTTACTGAATTACTCAGAGTTGTAGAATTCCATTGTAGCTTTCCTATTGGTCTTTTAGCTAGAATTCTTCATATTATTTTTTAGTGGTTGGCAGTACAATATATGACTTCAACTTTTCAGTTTGTCTACTGTATACATTGTACCAGTACGTATATCAAACGAAACCTTGCAAACATATACATCTGTTTATCTCTTTAATTATTCATATTATAATCATTGTATCGTAAGCCTCATCAGAAGATGTTATCATTTTTACTTAAAGTAGTTATATGATTTATATAGAAACGAAGGAAGACCCAAACAAAAACAAATTATGTCCTTATTTTATATTCCCATTTATATGAACATTTACCATTTCTGATATTCTTCATTCTAACTGTGGTCAAGTTAGAATGGTATAATTTCCATCCATCCTAAAGAACTTCCTTTATCATTCTAGAAAGAACTGTTGGCAAAGACTATTGTTACTTTCCTTTTATCTGAAAATGTCTTTATTCTCCCATCATTTTGAAGAATATTTTCACTAGCTATAGAATTCTGGGCTGAATTTTTTTTTTCTTTTTCACTTTGTAGTTATTCTTCCACTCTATTCTGACACCTGTGTCCTCTTATGTGAGAGAAGTTATTCATTTCTCCTTATTCTCTTCTGTAACATTTCATTTTTCCTTGCTTTTTTTTAATCGTTATCCATTATTTTGGGTCTCAGTAATTGACTAATGGGAATCTGGAAACGAAATGATGTAGCCCCAGCAGATGGAACAAGGGGAAGACTGCAGAGAAGAGGGTGGGAAATGGGTTGCCTGCATTGCCACTTCCTTGGTGACCACACGTCCCAGAGCCTGGTGGAGACCTGGAGCTGCTCTTGGTTGGCAGGGTTGGAAGGTGGACAGATAAAATGGACATGGGATAGAAGAGAAGAAATTTTCTCTGAACTGGCAGACACCAGTTTCTGTTGCCACCAAACCTGACCCACTATGAAGTTCTGTGCACAATGACCTCTCTGCTCCAACTCTCACTGAAGAGTCATGAGAATTAATAAAGTTTCTCAAGTTCAGATAAAGATACTGCTACATCAATGTTGCTATGGTTTGGTGGTGAAGGATGACTGGCTTGGAGGGTGTTTTGGTCAGCTTTTCCACTGCTGTGACTAAATGATCTGATCAGCACATTTATAGAGGAGGAAATGTTTATTTGAGGGCTCACAGTTTCAGAGGTCTTAGTTCATAGAAGGCTGACTCCATTCCTTGGGGCTTGAGGTAAGGCAGAACATCGTGGCAGAAGAGCATGGCAGAGGGAAGCAGCTTGCATCATCAGGAAGCAGAGAGAGAGAGAGAAAGAATGAGAGAGAGAGAGAGAGAGAGCATCTCCACTCTCCAGATACAAAATATATACCCCAAAGCCACACCCCAATTCCAATCTCTTCCAGTCACATGCTACCACTTCAGTTTATCCCATTAGGGATTAATTCACTGATTGAGTTAAGACTCTTACAACCCAATCATTTCTCCTCTGAACCTGCTTGCGTTGTCTCACACATGAGCTTCTGGGGGACACCTCACATCCAAACCATAACATTCTGCCCCTGGCCCCCAAAAGCTCACACTCATCTGACAATGCAAAATACATTTAGTCTATTTTCAAGAGTTCTTATAGTCTCAATAGTTCTGAGATTGCTCAAGGTTCAAGTCCACAGTCTTCTCTGAGGCTCAGGCAATGTCGTCTTGTGAGCTCCTATAAAATGAAAAGTAATTTACAAATATCCAACATATAAAGGTAGTGAGTAAATATTTCCATTTATAAAAATAGGGAATAGAAAGAAGGGATTGAACCGAAGGAAGGCCGAAATCCAGCTGGGCAAATCAGTCCTGTAGCTCCATGTCCGGCATCTGGGGCACAGAGCATCTTGTTCTTCTCTCCAAAGGACTTGTGTAGCTCCACCCCGTGACCTTGCTCATTGCAGCCCAAGGGGTCTTTCTGTTGGCCTGTCTCTGCTTGCTTCCTGCCGCTTTCCTAGGACGATATCCCATGTTACTAGCATTTCTTAATCTCAGGGGTCTCCTCTGCAGCTGTGGCCTCTCCTCACATCCCCCACACTTTGACTTCTCAGGGGATGTCTGCAGGGACTCTGACCCTGCTGAACTTTGCCTGGTCTCCCAGGCCTTCCTTTGAAATCTTGGTGGAAGCCTCCATGATCCCTGAACTCCAGCATCCTGCATTCCTGCAGAACCAGCACCACATGGTTGAGGCAAAAGTCTGCCACCATCTTGAACACCAGCCATGTCTCCAGGGGCCCTGGCTGCAGCAGCCTCTGAGGGTCTTTGTGTCTAAACATGTTGAAAAACGTCCTAGGCCCCCTTGTGCAAGAAGGGTGCCCCACTGGTCTTTTCTCAAGAGAATCTTCACCTTTACTTCATAGAGCTTGAGATGGGTGTGGCCTTGCCAGCTCCTGAGATGCCCTCAAGCCATCTGTCTCATTGTCTCTAGGCATAGTCTTTGGTATTCCTTTAGTGGCATAATGTCTTTGACAGCTGTGACTTCCTTAGCCTTAGTTTACTCCTGCCTTTCAAGTCCACCTTTTAAAAATCTTTTTGCTCTGCTTTCTGCTCCTGATTATCACAATAAATTTGGCTAAAAGCCGCCAGCAATATCCATACCATTTCCTGAATGCTATGCTGCCTTGACATTTCTTCTGCCAGATTAAGAAGCCCATTGCTTCTAAAATCAGCCTCATAGAAAGTCTCTGGACATGGGCAAAATGCAGACAGCTTCTCAGCCAGAACATAACAGAAATGGCCTCTACTCCAACTTCCAATAGAATCCTCCTTTTCTGATTCCTCTTGAGCCCTGTCTTCACTGACCAAGGTCCTATTGCCATTCTGGTCTTCTGAGCTCCCACCAGGATCAGTCACTAATCTCTGCTTACAACAATCTAAAGCATTTCCAGCTTGTACTACTAAGCATCTCAAAAATTTTTCCACCAATTCCAAGAAGCCCCCAAAACTTCTGAACCACATGGTCAGGTTAGCCACAGCAACGACCCCACTCCTGGCACTAATTTCTGTTTTAGTCGGTTTTTTCCCTGCTGGAACTAAATGATCTGATCAGCACAATTATAGTAGAGGAGGAAAGGTTTATTTGAGGGCTCACAGTTTCAGAGGTCTTAGTCCATAGAAGGCTGGCTCCATTCCTCAGGGCTCAAGGTGAGGCAGATCATCATAGAGGAAGAGTGTGGTAGAGGAAAATAGCTTGCACTATCAGGAAGCAGAGAGAGAGAAAAAGTCTCCACTCTCCAGATACAAAATATATACCCCAAAGCCACACTCCAATTCCAAGCCACATGCTACCTCTTCAATTGGTCCCATCAGGGATTAATTCACTGATTGGGTTAAGACTCTTTCAACCCAATCATTTCTTCTCTGAACCTGCTTGCATTGTCTCATATGTAAGCTTTTGGGGGACACCTCACATTCAAACCATAACAGAGGGGGCAGGAGTGCTGTGTCACTTGTGGGTTTGCCTGCACAGGGCATCCAACAGCACAGGGTTGCAACCCTGTAGGGACTAAGAAGACAGTGAGGTACATGGTAGGGAGATCCAAAAGGCAGCAGATTAGAAGAGAAGGAAAATGGTAGAGATGAGTCAAGGCTGACTCAGAAATACATGGGTCGATGAGAGACGGGGGCACTGAAGTCAGAGCTGGTGGGAGACAGCAGAGACAAGGCAGTCGGAGAGTCAGTTTGAGGGTGTCAAGACTTAGTTCTGGCCTCATGCTCCCATGGAAATGTGACTAAGCAGTTGTGTTTGTGCCCACGCCTCTCAAGGCACTGTATGAGACAGAGACCCCAATTTGAGCTTCAATACAAACTGAAAGTCGTTGAAAACAGTTATAAACAAACCCAGAAAATTGAGGAGAACAAAAGACTGGGCAAGAAATTGTGGGATGAGTAGAAGAGCCCACTAATGGACTTCAGATGGAGGATTGCTTCCAAGCAGCACACATGGATGATTAGTGAGGGTAGAGTTCAGGGTTATGTTCTGCCTTCCTGGAACCCTGGCTGCTGCCAAACGTGAAGCAATGCAGAGTTTCACCTTGTCCTAGGTGGATGGGACCCTCCACTCTGTTTTGTTCTAACAAAAATATGTAAAGCGTCTGGTTAATAAACTGTCTGATATTTCAGTTCTTTATAAAGCTATCCATCCAACACATGGAGCAATGACCTGCCGGGTACCTCTCTGGGCATTTCTAACTACATGGATTCTGGTTATGATGCAAATTGTACTTGACAGTCTTTCCCCACCTGTGGTCATTCCCTAAATCCCTACCATTTAGCCACAAGAAGGAGATACAGAATAAAACATGTAAAAGAAGACCTGCTAAGGTGGCTGCGGTTTGGGTTTTACATTCAGGTGGCATCAGTGGTCACAGGCATTAGCCACCCTGCTACTTAGATACTTGTGAGATGCAAATAAAGTTATTTGAACCATTAGATACTAGGTTGTTTAAATTCATAGCTGCTTGAAACAAAGATGAAATCAGACTTCATAAATTCAACTCCACTGACTTTCCCTCAGGCTCCACCTGAAGGGCATTTTCATTTCTATCTTGCTCATTGTAATTAAAGTTCAAGTTTTGAAGGTAAGCGATGATCAAAAATATACTAAATTAAAGATGCTATGTCTCTCTTCAGAACTCTACTTCAGGGAATTTCACTGTCCTGTGGTGCTCTCTTTTCTCCCTTTGCTAATCGTCATTTTATTATGACAAAATAAAGAAACAGATTTCAGAGGCAACCATCCAATTGGTTTTTCTAAAGGCACCCTGGTGTAAAAATAATAATCAGAGAAATGGATTAATTCAGAAACTTGGTAGAATACTTACCTTTAAGTGCTACAATTTCACTGGTAAAATTACTAAGAAAGATACAATGAATTTAGCATTTGTTACAATACAAAATCCCACAATTATCAAGATGTCTTTATCACCTGTGGTCTTCTATGGACAGGTGCCGTTTTTATGTTCTTACACATGTGGTTCTTACACAAGTACCACCCTGTTGTTCTTTACTTTATTGTGCAAGTTCTCTGAGTTAGCACAGGAGATCCAGCAAAAGGTTTTAGTTTGGTGTGTTTTGTTTGGCTTGCATATTGCTTTATTGAAAAGGGAAAAAAAGGTGTATGCTTTTAGGCAGGGGACCATCTTCCAAGTCCCTCATGATCCTCTCACCCAGGCTGTGATTTCTGTTTCACTGACCAACCTTCTCCCTTGATCAGTGGTGGGACTTGAAATTTAGGTGATGATTTCCTTCTGTGGGACCTTCTCGGTGGCTGTTTTCTCCCTATATTAGCAAGAACATTAATAACATGCCAGTACACATATTCTCTTAGCAGACCTCCTTCGGGATTCCTAGTTAGTGTGGAGCATGATGTGCTGATGTCACAAGTGACACACGTTGCAGAGAACCCTGGTTTGTTTCGCATTTCTTCAAGAGACGTCCTAATGTCTTCTGTACAGTCCGTCCATGACGATTGAGATTTATATTGTGATTTGGGCTCACTTTAATCCAGTCTTTTCCATCATAATCATAAATGATTATAATAAATAAGGGAATAAATTAAAAATATCTGTATTCTTAGATAGCTGCAAGCATTGGAAGCAGAATTATCCACAGTTCCTTGATGACTAATGGAATCGTCACAACAATTTGTAAATATCTTTCTTGTTATGAATTGGTGTGCTGTGGCTGAAGGGACACTCTGTAGTGGTCTGATCCTCTTGACCGTGATGTCCAAGTGCAGCTGACCCTCCTTGAGGTGCCCCAGGTTACCTTGTGCCCTCACTTTGTGGCCAGTATGGTCTCTTCTTGGTAAGTCAGCTTTACCTACTGATTGCAGGGACTTCTTGTGCTCCCCACACACAATTACTAGAAGTGAAGGGTCTCTAATGCTGCCCTCTCTTTTTCTCTGTTTTGTTTCTTTTATTTTCTTGGAAACTCAGACTTTTCCTTTTATTTTTTATTTGTTCTAATTAGTTTTAAATGACACACTTGCACACAAGTGGACCACAATTTCCCACTCGTCTGGCTGACTAAACGTGATACAGAGTCACACCAATTGTGCAATCCTACATGTACATAGGGTAATAATGTCGTCTTATTCCACCTCCTTCCCTCCCCACCCGCCCACCTCACTCCCTTTTGCCCAATCCAAAGTTGCTCCATTCTTCTCAAGCCTCCCCACCTCCATTAGTCACTAAATATTACAAGTGGTAATTAAGAAGATAGGCAAGGGAGTCAGACAGGCAAATTCAAATGGTGTTTCTTCTATATGTTGCTGTGTGACTTAGGGCAAGTCACCTAATCATTCTGGATCTTAAAATTATTATCTCTGGAGAAGGAATTTTCCAGACTCCCATTATGGATGGGAACTGGAAGGTTCCCAAAGGCTCATGTTTGAAGACTTGGTCCCTAAGGCAACAATATTCAGAGGTGGGGATTTGGGGAGTGATTGAATCATGAGTGTTCTGGTCTCAATGTATTAATCCATTGATAGGTTCATGACTGAATGCACATTGGAAACTGGTAGAAAGGGTAGAGGTGGGACCCAGTTGAAGGGAGTGGTCTTGGGAGTGTGCTCTTGGGGACCACATTGTGCCTCTGTCTCTTTCCCTCTCTTTCTTGACTTCCCTGCTGCTGTGAGCTGAGCAGACCCTTCAGCGAGACCTTCCACTATGATATTCTGCCTCACTCAGGCCCACAGCAATGAAAACAGCAGACCATGGTCTGAAACCTCTGAAATGGTGAACCAGAATAAATCCTTTCTCCTTAAGTGTTTATCTTTCCTCAGGGATTTTGTCACAGTTATAAAAAGCTAACTAACACAACTCCTAAACCAGAGGTGGTCTTTGTTCCTGCAAACCTGCCTTACTTCTAACACTTTCATAACCTGCAAAGCCATTTAAACAAAAACAAAAATAACAAGAAAACTTAAACACCCATGGCTTGTCTGATGTATTTCTTGGCTGATCCATGGGAACCCCGAGAGGCCAAGATGCTGAATCCTAGTTCATCCACAGCTAGTTCATTGGATGTCTTAGTTAATTACTGACTGACAAACTGAATAAATGAAGCTCATATTTTTTATCTTTGAACTGGAGATAATTTAATCCTTCCCCAAAAGGTTTGTTATGAGAAGCAGTGACAGCCTGTGAGAAGATGTAACTCAGTGCCTCCTGGTTCTTAGCAGAGGTTTGATGTGTTGTATTCATGTGTCTCCTTGTCTCTGAACAGATTGTACAAATAAGTGGAAAACATATTTTTACTGTATTACTAAAGTATTTTTAATGTTATTATTTATTTTATGGGAGTATTTTTGTGATGCATCCTTTGAAAAGTAACCTAATGAATTCCTGAAGCTCGTGTCCCTGTCTGAGTTTGACGGTAACATGAGCAGAACTCAACAGCACACTGTGTTTTCTGCTAATGTAATGCTACAATCTTCAGGCCGGTCCAGCAGTTATGCCTGGGATAGGAATATCCTCTTCCTAACACAGCCTATTATTTATCCCTGCTTCTGCGAGCCTGTGTGTTTTTCCATCACCAGGCAGAACACCCCTCAGTTCAAAGGACAGTTTCCCATTTCCTACAGTTTCCGACACTGAAGGGTAGCATACTCCTTCTGACCATCATTTAGACACAGGGCACACAGACCCTAACCCATGTGTCAGTTCTTCATTTTAACAGAAAAGTGCTAACTTTGTCTAAAAATAGTGTTGCCTAGGAGGAAACCCTGCTAAACGCTGTTACCAACAGGATTTAGGGCACTGGAGACATGGAGAATTGGTAAGTTCAGCTCCCTGGACTTAATGCTTCATCTTTGCCAATGACACCGAAACCCAGTGGGAGAGTCTCTAGAAGAGATCTGACAAGGTCTGCCTCTTGGAGCTGTTTCTAAGTCAGCCTGCTTCTCTTCATGGTCTATTATGTGGAGGGTATGGGGCCTGGGTTTTTTTCTTCAATAAAGGTAACTTTGACCTTATAAACTTCCTTACACACTTGGAGTCTGTTCCTATCTCCTTCAGGCATTGGGCTGTACTGGCTTCACTGCTAGTTGCAGTTTACTTCTTTTCTTTGAGTTAGATAGTAATTTTTTAGACGGGAATGGAAAAGCATCCCTTAGTTTCAAATATTTCAGAAGTTTCTAAATGAGTGCATGTTAAGAGTGTTCATAATTTTATAAACTGCATTGCTATTTCCTCATACACATTCCTTATGGAGACAGAAAAGCTCCTGTTATCATGGTCTCTTTTTTAGTGCAGCCAAGACCCTGGTACCTGGTGAATATGGTGCCTTCCTTGTGTATCTTCTGGGGCCGTTGAACTTCAATGGCTGCCTGGCAATCTGTACGGCTTACAGTGTTCCATTTCCAAAGGTAAATTGGAATATGAATTGCTCTTATGTCTTTCTTTGTAAGCATGTTCTGAGTGGTGGGCAATTCATTCAGGCTGGCTGCTCTATGCTTTATGTTTGTACTGTGCTCGATTGTCCTCACCCATTTCTGAGCAGTGGAGTGTACCTAGCAAGTACTTTTCAGGCGTGTTTGTCCTTAGTCTACTTTGCACCTTCATAGTTAGGAAAATGTATGGAAGAAGACGGTAGAATTGATTTTGGGGTCTGCTCTCTCTAAGTTCCAGTCCTTTGCTGTTCAACACTGAAGGACTCCCACATGCTCTTTCAGACCCAGTGCCTGCAGAATGGTGATGTGAAGATTGGGAATTAGCTCATGAAAACGGAGCACTGAAATTTCAAAGGGATTTATGAACCAGGGTTTTCTGATAAGAACAGGTACTAAAGACCTTAGCACAAGGCTGAGAAGCCATGGACTGATGTTTCTTATACCATCTGTAAATATTTTTCATCCTGTCTTGGAATGATCCTGGGTTGTGGGGGGTAGTCCTTAAACAAAACGATGCAAAACAAACAAACAAACAAACAAACAAACAAACAAAAAACCTGGCCTTACCGCATATTCTACAGGTGAAAAGATCTAGTCCCGCACAGATCACAGGAGGTGCTGGCCATTGCTTGATATTTAACGTGGACCTAGATCTAAAGTTCTTGATAACTGTGGTGACACGGTAGGTGTGAATCAGTATTGTGTTGAGCCTGAAGGTTAAAACTAACATTTGCTTCAAGATGATAATATTTTTCTTAATATATATTTTGCCTGCTTATTTTGTCCTGTAAATTGAAGGTGTTACATTCAGGAGGGATGGGAATCTGGTAGTGGTCTGAGATACATATTTTTTCCTCAATGAAAAGTCATTTTTTTAACTTTAAAAAATAAGTTTCATAAATGCTCAAGAAGCATAAAAAGAGGTTATTTTGTGGCTTTAATACAGGCTTATTCTGAGTTTAAAGGAAAATTAATTAATTAGAACTCAGAGAACAATATATTTAAAAAGATGAATAGGTATATATATGCACACTTACACATAACATGTACAGATGCATTTCACATAAACCTACACAAATGAGTTAGTATTAGGTAGAAAATGCAATTTTCTTCAGTAATTAAATGTCAAAAATTTGTGATTTCATTCTTAGAAATTTAAATTAATGCTTGTAATACATTATAAATTATAATGAATTAAGAGGAGAAACATTACAAGTAATTAATTTTGTGCTAATATTTATTTTAAAATTTAAAATGTTCTCATTTTATTAATTAATGTTTTTCCTAAAGCTTCAAGAAAATTGATCTCCGAATAGCATTCAAAATAACACTGGCAAATAATGTATTCATTTTATTATACTTCCTTCAAAAACATTATAAAATGTCTTTTCCCAAATGCATTAGCAGTTTGAACTGAAAGAGGCAAGGAAGAACATTTTTCTAAATTTTGAAAGTCTAATAGCTCTTTCATGTGTCTCCTGTGACCAAGTGTCTACCCTTATCTGTGAGGTGATTAAACTCTGATGTCTTTTCCTCGTTTTTATTCTGGGATCGACGATCTTATTCACAGATATTCATACATTAATTAAGACAAAGCAAAGGACAGTGTTTAAACTCAACTACAAAACACTGGTAACTCTATTTCATTTCCTCACACCTGATTTCACTGCTGAGCACTTTTGCTCTTCATTGTTGGGCTGTGAGGTCTTCACAGCTGGCCTGGCATCACCTCAGGGTGGCCTTCTTTCACCCCCAGCTCCTCTTCACAGGTTTGACATGCAAACTTTCCATAACATTCACTTCAGTGGCATCAATGACGTACTCTGTATACAAG